>CM030859.1:6977542-7174567 GCA_018105865.1 Metaphire vulgaris | reverse complement strand
CAACACAAGCATCAGCATCCTGCTTGCACTGGCGCAGGACACCAGCTCACCACTGGTACAGGTGTGCATCAGTTGCTATCTTAATTTAGAAATAAAGTCTTGAGACATAATGATCACCTGTTCTTCTGTTCCAAAATAATCCACTGGCATTGTCGTTCATGATCATATTTTCTCTTAGATTTAAGCTTTGAGTATATTTCATGTTAATGGTTTGTTGCATTTGTATGCACTGGTCAGTTCTATTTAGATTTGTTGCTATTTGTGTTACAGAGCTAGATGTTCATGAAGGAATTAGTTAAGAGATAGGTCAGGTCAGGTCAGGTCTTCATCCTTCATCTGTGTCCAGCTATCGACTTTTCCATGACATCTCTCCAAAGTTCTCTGTCCTTTGCTATTTCTTCCAAAGTCATTCTCTGTCTTCCGTCAGTTTTTCTGTTGAGATTCAGCCCTGCCATGTGCAGAGCCTCTTGAAAATGTGGACCCCTCTTTACAAGCATGTTGGAGGCCTTTTTGTTGTTTAGAGTTCTACTGAGAATATAATTATATACCTGCGATTACCATTATTGTTGAGTAAGTTTTGATATTTTGTTTTATTTCGTCATGCTCACGTGGTGCTCTTTTGGCTGGTTGAGATGTTTGTGCATATTGTATGTTGTAGGTATGGGCACTGCATGCCCTGGCACTCATTGCCCGATTCTGGCGGTCCGATGTTCCGGACATTCGTTGAGCGAGCCTCTCTCTGGTGTTGCAGTTGCTGTTGAGTGTTGCGCCATCAAATGTTGGCGTCCACCAGTGTCTTGGAAAATGTCTTGCTGCTTTGATTACAACCATTGGACCAGAACTTCAAGGTTGAACTTCTTTCTTTGGCTGACTTTGATAGTGTTTTTATAAGTAAAGACAGAAATCAGGTGAAACAATAACAGGTATATTTCATTTTTCAAGATTTATTCTTAAATCCTAAAATCAGATGTTTTGGGCATTGGGTCTTTTTATCCAAAAGCACATTCCTGTGTTACTGTATTAATGGCTTTTAAATTACATAAAGAAATGTTACTGAGGCATTTGATAATTGACTTTATTCAGGTGCCCCTATGCTAGATGTTCCTGTTGCCTGCGTTGCTGTTGTGTTGTTTTGACCAAGAGATGGAATTAGATTTCATGTTGTCATTATCAGACATCATTTGCCCAAATTCAATCTCTTCCATGAGCTGTGTCAAGTTAAATCGTGATTTAATTTTGATTATCTCAAATTTTATAGGGATCGGAAACCTGGGTACTAAAAAAATCAGACAAAAAAGTCTATTTTTCTGTCTGGTTGCAGAAATAAGCTGTTTAAGGAAAATAATGGAAGTAAGCAAATATCAAAAATTTAGAAATGAAGACATCAGGCAACAGACAGGAACCACAGAAACAATCATCGATTAAGAACGCAAAAGGAGATTAACTTGGTTTGGACACGTTAAGCGAATGAATAATAATAATAGATGGGCATACAAAAGAACTACACACACACACACACACACACACACAAAGTAGAGGAGACAGAGGGCAAGGAAGACCAAGAAAAGATGGATGGATAACACTAAGAGGATTTGGAAACAAAGAACATGACAATTGTGGAAGGATGCAGATTGACGCATGATAGGTAAAGTGGAAATATTTCATATATAACTATTACCGTCATGCAGGCAGAAAGTGAAGATGATGATGATGATCTCTGAGCGAAATGCTACCACAGAGTTCCTGAGTGCACATAACATTTGAAACTTTGTTTTTGTTACATTTATTTTTTTATTGTGGAGCTATTATCTTTGAAATGTTTTTCATAGGTAACACAAGCACAATAATAACGGCACGTTTGTCTTGCCTGGTGTGTTGTGCCATAATGCAGGACCATCCGGACTCCATGGTTCAGTCGGAGGCCATCTCGTGCCTTCAGCAGCTGCATCTATTTGCACCGAGACACGTCAACCTCACCACTCTTGTACCACATCTGTGTGTAAGTATTCCGTGAGGTTTTACAGTAAATAAAAAGCAGTCGCAAAGATTTATTTTAGCAGCAACAAGCACAACATTTTCAAGTATTTGACATTAGGCTTAAGCTTTTTCTGTTTTGTGATTTTCTGGTAACTGGTTTCTTCATATATTGAATTGGAGCATTATATTGTCTCTTGTATTCTTAAAGAACTTGGTAATGTTTTGAAGCATTTATTTTTCCCAAGGAACTGTGAAACTATTGGCATTGTTTCATAATGCACAAACACCATAATTTTCTTGTGAAGCATGAGAAAGGCCTCTATTGCTTTTCTTTGACCCATAAGCCAATAATGGACAAATCTTAAATCTAGATCGAGACCTACACAATGACAAGAGCTTGCCATGTATTCCTGACATACTATACAGATGACCCACTGATTAGGTGCTTGTATGCCAAGAATTATAGTCATTTTTTATCAGTGATTGTCCAGAATACTGTCAACAGATCAATGTGTAACCATATCATGCTATTTATTATTTCCTTAGTCAAACAAATCACAGATTTTGATAATATCATATGTATGACTAATAAGTCTTCTAGGTCTTTTGCCCAGTCTTATTTACCTTAAGATTCCAACCCTTGGTGATCGCGCCTTCTCCCGAGGCGGACCACTCCAGTGGAATACCATCCCACCTGAAATAAAAAGGACCACAAAGCTTGACACATCTTCAAAAACATACTGAAAAGCCATCCGTTTAAGGAGTCATACCCGCTGTAAAGCACCCTTGTTTTGGTAATGCTATGTTTATGGTGCTATATAAATAGTCCAGTATACAATACAATACCTGCTTTGCACTGATTGGTTTAACAGGAAACGCTGTCAAGTCCGCACTTGATTCTCCGTCGAGCCGTTGTGTCGTGCCTGAGGCAGTTGGTGCAGCGCGAGGCGCAGGAGGTGTCCGACTATTCCCTGTCTTATGCATCTGATGCAAAGACTGACAGACCGACCGGTTCAAAGTCCAGTGTCATTACAGAGACAGGACTTGAGGGTGCATTGTTTAGCCTCTTGGACAAGGACTATGACCGAAAACTGTGTTCAGATACACAGGACACCCTGGTCAGCCTGCTGCAGACACTGGCCGCTGACAACCTCACTAAATGGCTTGCACTCATCAAGGATGTTCTTCAAGCCTCTTCAGGTTGGCACACGTAGATTGGAGTTCTTTCATTGAAATAATAAATAGCATTAATTTGTTATTTATTAACCCCTTAACTGGGGATCCCGGATATATCCATCCATTTTACATTGAGTTACAGTTAAATACACAGTTAATGGGTTAAGAGAGTGGTTTACATTATAAAATTAAAATTAGTAAGACCTGGAAATGTGAGAGTTACTGTTATTTTGCAAGGAAACTGATTCATTGAAGTATGCAAATAGTTTGTCTAGCAGTTGGAGCTTCAGTTATTTGAACAGAATTTATGTAGGTTTCTTCTGCAGTTCTTTCTTTGATCCTGTTCTTCAGAAACTAAATATTTAAGGCTTTTGTCATAAAGCTTTGCAAATGGTGTTTCACCGCAGATGCAAGCACTGTCAACACACCTGTTGAAGAAGGTGAGTCTGGACAGAAGGAGGATGACGACGATGAAGGCTTAAACATGAAAAATATCAATGCAGAACCACAACGGCCAATAGTTGCTCCAAGATGGCCGACAAGAGTGTTTGCTATCGAATGCATGCTTAAGATTATTGCAGCTTGTGACGGAAATGAGACTCACTTTCAGCTTGACACAGCAAAAGCTCTGCGACAGAAAGGATCAGGTTTGCTTTTTAGATCATTTTTGTGTGATTTGTGTCATTGTTGGTATGCATAGTTGAATGATTTGTTGTGAGAACATACAGTGTAGTTGTAGAAATTCTGTGGAGATTGTAAGTTTATGCCATTTGCCATCTGAAGTTTTCTCTGATTTTGGTGTTAATATGATGTTTTGGTAATGTAGCTGAATGGTTATTTGTGTTGACTTTGTTATCTGAATAGCTTTGGTTTTAATACTTTAGCCCTGTAAGGCCAATATTTCAGCTTCATAACCAATAGGTATTGGTTATACAGATCACAAGGGTCAAAGGTTTTAAACTCATTGGTGTAGTTGAAATTTAAAAGACAATTACTCAAATTTGTCCCTATTTTGAATTTTGCAGGTGATTATTTAGTTCTACATCTTTCTGAATTGGTTCGAATGGCTTTTATCGCTGCTACTTCGGACTGTGATCGACTTCGGCTCGCTGGATTATCTGCTCTTCAGGTGACATTCTGAAATATGTGATCGGAAGGAGTTACATTTACAAAGAGTGTTTTTAAAAGTTGCATTGAATCTCGACTGAAAACTGTACTTCAATTTTTTGCCTTAGCTACTGCATGAAAGGACATCACACTAATTTAGCTATTTAGATTCAGCAATGAAAATAATTTTTGGGAAAGAAGAACCTCTGGAATTTGGCCTTTTTTACTGAAAAACGCTGCAAGTTTTGTAAATATGTATGGTGAAATAGCGCATAAATAAAGAATTTAGGTGCATAAATGAACATTTCCGCATTTCCCCCTCATATTTGAGACCTCTGAGTACCGCATATTTCTCAAAAAATGGCTGCATTAAACGCACAGCTCTAATCTAAACAGAACAAAAGCAGTTGTGCTTAATATTAAAGAAAGGTAAATTTCTCTTATTGATCAAGCCTCTATAGTGCTGAAGGAAAGTTAATAGAAAGAGAAATCACGAGAGATTAAAGGTAATAATAAAAAAAGAAAACGGAGAAACTGCTGTGTGGGTAATACAGAGAGAGGAGGTGGACCCTACATCCGATATTTTCACATCGCTGTAAAGAAACGAGAATTGTGGATTCTCTGTTTCCGCTATTTTGCTTTGTTCATTTACATGTGGTGGTTTGAAATTTTGTTTTTAAAGTTGCCTTTAGGTCGCTGTTCATGTCAAATAATGAAAAAAATTGATGCTAGCTAGCTTCCTGCGTGTGAATAGTTTTGAAAATTTTGAAAAATTGACTATTTTTCAAAATTCTTGTTTGCAAGTGCTGATGTGCAATGAAGGAATGATGGACACTTCATTGAATTAGGTTCTTTGCTGTTTAGGAAATAATCGTCAAATTTTCTAAAGTACCAGAACCTGAATTTCCTGGTCATGTTCTACTGGAACAGTATCAAGCACAAGTAAGAAAATATTTTATATATGTATATATATAATATGAAATTTTCTTATATATATTTTTCTGTTGATGACAACACATTCCTGTGTTACTGTATTAATGGCTTTTAAATTACATAAAGAAATGTTACTGAGGCATTTGATAATTGACTTTATTAAGGTGTCCCTGTGCTAGATGTTACTGTTGCCTGTGTTGCTGCTGTGTTTAGATGTGTTGTCTGTGTTGCTACTGTTTAGGTTGGTGCAGCCCTTCGCCCAGCTTTTACACCAGAAACAGCGCCAGATGTTACTGCTGCTGCTTGTGAGGCAAGTCATCGATGTCACAATAATCAGAAATTATTAATTTGAAAATGACTTCAGTTTATATAAAAAAAGTCTTACTGTTTGGGGATGATTCATTTATAATTTCTCTATTAAAGAAATTAAGAGCTAGATACATTTTTCCTTTGTTGTTATTGAAGAATATAACCTGAATAACTGTTGTGCATATATGATAGGTTTGCAGCTGCTGGATTGGGAGTGGTGTTGCTCGTGACCTTAATGACCTTCAGCGTGTCCATCAGCTTTTGGTTTTTGTCGTTTGAAGCTGAAAGACAACAGAGATGCTTCTCCTCTGTACAGTGAAAGTGCTTCAACAATGGAGAAGCTGTCTGTTCTAAAGGCATGGGCTGAAGTGAGTTACCAATTATTGATTTGGCCATAATCCACAGCCATCATCAAAGTTTCTTACGATTGTACTGTTTATTCTGGTATTAAATTTACATGTTGAGCTAATATAACTTTTTCTCATTTTCCCATTGTATGTATCTAAATTTCATAATTAACCTTATTTTGGTTCATATTTCTGCTATTTTTCTGCTGTGGCTGTGTAGTTCTACTATAGACATTGGATAACAGCAAATTATTGTATTGATGTGGCCATATTTATTCTGAGGTGTATAATTAAATTGACAAGTGGAAGATAAACTATGCTGTGACCACTCACATTGCCATTATTGCATGAAACTTAGCCATCACCATGATGAGCAGTGTGAAATAAGAAAAGTTTTTCCAGAATGGCTGTGTTGTCAGATTCTGATAACTAATGAATAGCATTCAACCATATTTTTGGACAGCAAGTTTCTAATTACTGTAATCCAGTCATTGATGCAAAATGTTCAAGCATTTAGAAAGCAACATACATTGCAAAGTTTGTGAGATCTGGGATTTCTTATATAATTAAAAACCCACAACTCTGGTCATCATGAGGCACCATTTTCTCCTCATAGGTGTACATAGTGACAATGGAAGCTGAAGGAACAACAGAAGCAGCAGCTAATGCTGAGCAAGTCCAGAGGTGAAGGAGGAGAAGATGTGGATGAATTTGGCGACTATCTCGGAGGCAGTGGCGAGAGCCTTTTAAGCCTGGTTCAGCCTGAAATCAAAATGCTTAGCAAGCATTGGCTAGTTGCACTGAAGGACTATGCTCTTCTATCTCTTCCTCCAGGTATTCAAAATGTTATTCACAGTGCTGAAAGTCTGTGAAAAAGGTGCAGGAACTCTCTTGGCGCAACCCTAACCTTAACCTAACCCAAATCCTAACCCTAACGAACTACGGGTAGCCATCATTTACATTTCTATAGCACTTTTAATCTTGGCTTAATAGTTTTGCAACAAGTACACTGTGCTTTTATAATATTGGAACAAATATTGAAAAATTATGGAAAAAATTTTCATGGTCCAAAAAGGTGAGGGAACTTAGTTCCCGCACGTTCCCACTGACTTTCAGCACCAGCTGAGTTTTTGAAATTTTATATTTTTACTGTACAGGTTATTATTTTTGTAGAACAAAATTCAGACATTTGTTGTTTCGTAATTTATTTAAAGTCATTTCTTTGTACTTGGCAGATATCTCAATGTTCGTATTTCCCTGTTATTTTCAACCCGATGATAATTGCTCCATCTTCTGAGCAGAATTTCTGCACTTGTGATGTTGTCATTTGGTCTCAGAATACAGCAGTCAGCTGCCAGCCGAGGGTGGAGGATTCTATACGTTTGATCTGATGGATTAAATCGAGACCTCACTATCTAAAAGCGTGGGCCTCGATGTTGTATGCCGTTTCATTATGGCTGAAGGAAACTGGATTTACTAGCGTCGATAAGGACAACAACCCGACCTGCCAACATGAAAGCGGACGAAAGTGATGTCAACCGATTTAATTTACTGATTGGTATTAACTTTGACCTAATTGTATATTAATTAATTTAGCAGTAAAATCTTAGATTGTTCATCTTTGGTTATTAATAGTGTAGACTGGATTATTGGTATTGTCCTCTATTGTAGTCAATTGTATCAGAAGAACATTTTTAACAAGTGTTATTGTGAATTAATTGACAGTTCATTGATTTTTGATTATTATTTTTTTTTTGCATAAGGAATCTGTGTAGAGGCTCTTTGCAATCCGATGTCCGTTCAGCCGCTGGAAACGGTCAATCTGTGTTTGAAGGCCCTCGATACGCTGCTGGATGATCCGTGGACGAGAGCGCACCTCGGGTCAGACCAAGTCCTGACCATTGAGTTGCTGAATGTCTTGCACAGGTCATCACACACTCTTATAAACAGCCAGATTTAATGCTAGTGCACTTGTTGCTAATTATATCGGAGCAGTGAACAGGTTGTTAAATCTGAGTCAACTTGGTTATTGGTGATGTTTGGTTCTTTTTGGTTTATATTATTTCCAACTCTGACCAATTTCTTCTCCATCTTTGATATGGTCTATTCAGATGGATTTGAAGCACCATAAGTCCATCACTTGATACTACTGTATATTAGAATTGATGCTATAAGAGGGTAAAATTAATATATATTGTTGTTGTTGTTATTATTATTATTATTATTATTATTATTATTATTATTAAATGATTCTTGTGTGCTTGTCCTTCAATTAATGCTTTTGAGTGACGTTAATCATGTCATATCATGTTATCATCCATCATTTGCTTCCTGGCATTGATTTCTCTATGACATCCTTCCATTGTTCTCGATCTTTGGCAATTTCCTCAAGACTCAATATCTCTGTCTTCCTTCTGTCTTCTGATGGATGGACAGTCCACTGTCATTTGAGTCCTTTTAGGTCCTTATCAAGAAATCTATCCATCCTTTTGTTCTTCCCACTGTTTGTTTCCCTCATAGTTTGCATTTTATGACTTTTTTGGGTTTCTGTTGTACTCAGTATGTTGCCTGTCCAGTGCCCATTTAATTCTTCTCTTGTTGATGTCATTGATTTGTGGTTGTTGGGTCTTTCTTCTGACTTTTCATATGCGATATGTTCCCTGTGATTAATTTTTAGTATTCTTCTGAGTCATTTGTTCTTTGTGGTTTCATTTTCCGTAATGGTAATGGCCAGCATGTTCATGGTTTTAGTTGGATCTAAGGTTATTCTGCACAATGATTTTGTATTTTATTTTGAAGAATTTTTTTAAAATTGCTGTTTTTATGTGTTTTCAGACTGCTTTTGACGAGAGACTCCGTTGAATGCTTTGGACTAATCATGGATGTCGTTAGGCAGATCATTAAGGCTGCCCAGAGTCATGTTGACAATGAAAGAGCTCTCAGCAAAGGTTAGGAAGTTTTGAGTAATTTTGACCTAATAGAAATTACAGGGTTTTTACCCAAAGTATTGATGCCAATGAAAGTTTGTTTGTCCTTCCCATTGAAGCTATATGCCCTTGTGCATATATCAGTAGATCTTTACTTTTTAATTCATTGTACTGTAGTTTATTTATTACTAATTTTTAGCATAAATGATTTAAACGAATGTTCTGCTGATCAGTTTTTCCAGTGTTGTTATGTACATTGTATATGTTATAGCAATCTGAAGTTCTTGCTTAGTAGGACTTTAATGAATCCATCTCTGAAATAGAGCACTACATTGTATTGGAAGACCTCTTTTGTAATTTAATTAAGCCTCTAAGTTCAAATGAAAGTTTGTCTGTTAGTATGAAAACAGTTTAGAACACATTCTGTAATACTTCCCAAATTGAAAATAATTAATTCCCATTCCCATCATGTATTCATTACCTTAGTAATGTATTTAATTTGATATGCCTTTTGAGTAATCCCAGGCATGGAGAGAATGTGATATTCATATAATGTCCTTTCATGAATACAAGATTTGTTTTGATTGATGTGAATAGGTTGTTAGTAAGAGTCCGTTTTTATTGATCGCTACAATTTATGCTTCATTTTGAAAAGTGATCTTGACTTTGAACGGAAATATTTCAGAAAAGGAGGATAAAGGAGCTTCATCTGGCGGTGAAATTGTGGATCAGTTGAGCATGCGGTCGATATCGGTGACGGCGGTGAAAGCGGTCACATTGTTCCTGGAAAATCTGTGGCATTTGCCACTTTAGAAGTTTGCCTCTGTGTTCTCGTTCGCCATATGCCAGCTCTGAACCCGCCCGATACCGGCGACTGGGTTTCAGATTTCCTCTCTTCGCAGACGGCCTTTTCGAGGCTACTAATCAACTGCTGGCTGCAGCACTGCAGATCATGACGGATCTTCCAATGCTTTGTTCGCCATCTGGTGAGTTTGGCAGAAAACGTTGTTTTGAAATCAATATCTTCTCCTCTTATATATTGCAACTTTGATGAATTAATTGATGCCAGTTAGATACTGTAGATCTTACAGTTTTTCTGGGTGGTCTGTTCCTTTTCAATTTTCAAAA
Source organism: Metaphire vulgaris (assembly GCA_018105865.1). NCBI lineage: Eukaryota > Metazoa > Annelida > Clitellata > Crassiclitellata > Megascolecidae > Metaphire > Metaphire vulgaris. Next base: position 7,164,663 of record CM030859.1, on the reverse strand, counting down.
AGACAAAAGCATGAACTATTTTGTTGGCCATCTTAGTCTGACTTTCAACTGGAGAAGTCTTAACTTCCTGAGAAACAGCAGAAACGGTGCCAGCGTTAGAATTAGCTTCTTCATGCATTTGACTACCTGGTTTTATGTAGAGCAAATCCAAAAGTAGTTGACAGGAAAAACAGATGGGAGAATTGTGAAGACGGGTGAGGGAAATTAAGTTAGCATGACTGATTACCAAGTGATATCAGATGGATTTTATCATGATTTATTCTTATGCAGTTTCAAAACATTCTGTGTGTACAGCTGTTTGGTTAATGCATTCAGCCATCTTAAGCTGTATAAGAGTTAGTACTGTGTACTCTTTGGTGAGTGCTTATGCAGTGTTTCATCTCTGTCTTTCCAAACTCTGAACTGTATCATTTATGAGGAGTTGAAACTATTAATTTAATTGGTTTAAATTTTTACAAACTAGGCCAGCACTTTTAGCAGTGCATTATGAATTGAACAGTGCAGACTTTAAAGGTGGACGTAATGTGGCACTATATTTGTATGGCGCCTCTGAAGAATTGCTCAAAAGTGTTCTCATGGCGATTACTGCATTTTCATAAGGAGATGAGTTTTAACCCGTTAACTGGGCGTCCCGAGTAACGCTCGTCCATTTTACATTTGAGTTACAAATAGTTGCCCAGTTAAGGGGTTAAGGTCCGGTCAGATTATTATTATTATTGTCAGACAATTTTCTATAGCACCGTAAATGAGCTAAGAGCACAGAAACAAGGGTGCTTTGACAACTATTACTCGTAACTGAGCTTAAATAAATGTGTTTTTATCTTGTGATTGTAAATATGCGATGTCCTGTCTTATTCTGCTGTTGATAACGGTATTGAAATTTGTTTGCAGGAAGTGTGTCCGTGCTGCCAACAATCTTGTTCCTGACGACTGGTGTTGTTAAGGAACTCGCTGCTAAGAATTCTGAAAGAGTGTCTCCTGTGGTGGCGGTTGCTTTGCAGTGTCTTAAGGTGCTGTGTACCTCCCCTCTCCTCAAAGAGTCAACCTGTTCTTCCGTTTGGAAACAGCATCTGCAGTCTGCTTTGGCCACAGTCCTTGACTTCTGCAAGCCAGGTGAGTGATGGTTCAGTTTTTGCCAATCATGAGCTTGTGCAATTATCGTGTTAATTTTATAGTATTCATTTCATGATTATTTATCGATATGTTGAGAGCTGTTATATTATGTGATTATGTGTATCCTGTTTTATTATTATCTCTTTACACCAATGGATTTGTTGTTATTGTTGCATTATATTATGATTTTTGTCATATTTTATATTCCTTTGTCTTCCGAGAACACCGTTATGAGTGTTTTATTGTTCCATCTAGAGCACACTTGTAATAAGCATTTTTGCAAAGCATTAGTCTATAAATATGAATTAAGCTTTAAATATGAATATGCATGCTTAAAAATGAATATATGCATATTTATATATTAATGATTCAATATAATTGGGCAAAAATATGCATATCTACAATTCTACATATGAGCATATTTATAGCATGAAGAGTGCTGAAAATGTATGTATATGTAAATATGTATATACGTTACAGTCAAAGTGTGAAATCAGGCAATGTTGACATTGCCTGAAACTTTTAGGAAATGTCGGCATAAGCCGTTTCACTCGGGCACTGTCGACATTGACTGAAATGTTTAGGCATTGTTTAACAATGCCTGAAATTTGCCCAATTTTTATACACACATTTCCTGAAATATTTATCTGTGATGGGATAGCATAATAAGCTTAACTTGGACTTAAGAAGATCTGAGGCTTCGCTGTCAGGGCCATATTAAGGCTGTGGGAGCTGTTCGCTGTATCCTTATAGCTGTGAATATCTGCGGGAAGTCTTTTTCAAGGTGTCACCTGTCACAGTTCAACGTCATTTTCAGTTCCGGCTGCTGGAACGTCTGTGACTGCTTCTACATCAGCTGCAACCACTGAAACAGCTTACGCTTATTCACCTGCTGCTGATCATACCACAGCCAGTCACAGTACAGCTTCATCGCGAGCTACAACGGTTGAAGAACAGGCGGAAACCACTAGTAACCAGCAAGCATCAGATTTCATAGATCACCTGCATGATAGTATACAGTCTCATCGCAAGAGGGCTCGAGAAGGTTTAGTGAAGCAAGCTAAAAGAATGGTTTTGCGTAGTATAATAGAATTTGCAGCTGGAAATCCTGGTGACAATGTTACCGTCCCTGTTCCATTAGTTGATCGAGGACGTGGTGACCCTCGTAATATCATGGGTGTTGATCGTAACTGCAACGACATGTATTGTATAGCTGTTAGAGCTGGTATTCTACAAGGCCGGTATGCACGAAATCAATTTGATTTGTGCACCCAGATACTGCTAAATGAAGATGATGTCATGGCACACAGCGAGATTTCATTGAGGGCTGCTGTTCAGTACGAATCAAAGAGTGGCGGTCAAGGTTTTGCAAAATGCAATTGTAAGGGTTCAAAAAAGAATGAAACAAATCGTTGTAGATGTTTCAAAGCTAAACTGAAATGCAATAGTCGTTGCCATTCAAGTTTAAGTTGCTGCAATAAGAACTGTTAAATATTAGCCCGTTTTATATGACTGCTTTTTCCTTTAATGCATTAGAACCTTATAAAGTTTTAGTTTACTTCATTAATGTTGTAGAACTGTTTTATATGACTGCTTTTTCATTTAATGCATTTGAACCTTATAAAGTTTTAGTTTACTTAAAATTAATGTTGTAGAACTGTTTTATATGACTGCTTTTTCTTTATTGCATTAGAACCTTATAAAGGTTTAGTTGACTTCATTAATGTTGTAGAACTGTTTTATATGACTGCTTTTTCTTTATTGCGTTAGAACCTTATAAAGTTTTTTGGAATTCATTCCTTTATTGCATTTGAGTTTTTACAGTTGTGTATAACTTTTTCTATTACTGCCTGTTTTTATTTCATTTGAACCTATTAAAGTTTTTGGCACTTATTAAGGTTTCAGAACTGTTTTATGTTACTTGTTATGCTATTCCATCACAGATAAAGATTTCAGGAAATGTGTGTATAAAATTTGAGCAAATTTCAGGCATTGTTAAACAATGCCTAAACATTTCAGTCAATGTCGACAGTGCCCGAGTGAAACGGTTTTTTGTCGACATTTCCTAAAAGTTTCAGGCAATGTCAACATTGCCTGATTTCACGCTTTGACTGTAACATATATACCGGTACACATTTATTCATGTGCATTTTGCTCCTCTTACAAAGTTTAAGCAATAGGTATGTGGGCTTGATTTGCACATGAAACACAGTTAATGAATTTCAGAAATTTCTGTCTTTGTTTTGTGCTTTTTGCTGCTGCTGTCTGTTCCTTTGATAATCTGCATTTGTTGCGTTGCTTGTGTGTTGTCAGATCCTGAAAAGGACAAAGTTGGTCTGGACGACACCACTGCTCTGTTGTGTCTTGCTGTTTTTATTGTTTCTTGTCCCACGGATGTTGTCTGTCCCAGCAATCTCCTGTCGCCATGTGTCGATCAATTTCTACAGTCTTGGCAAACTGGATCTCTCCAGGTTGGTGCTTAACGGGAATCGTGCTTGACTTGTAGTTTCAATCAAATCCATTGATTTTTGCATCTCTCTGACTGTTTAAATTGTGAATTGGATTTGGTATTTGCATCGATTGAATAGTTGATTTGAGGATAGTTTATTTTCTGACATTGTTAAGCACTGTGAATACATGTGTGCTGCCTTCACTGTTAGCGCTGTATTGGTTGCCCTTGGCATTGGCTGGCCTTGGCATTGGTTGATTAGCATTGGTTGCCCTTGGCATTGGCTGGCCTTGGCATTGGTTGATTAGCATTGGTTGCCCTTGGCATTGGCTGGCCTTGGCATTGGTTGATTAGCATTGGTTGCCCTTGGCATTGGCTGGCTTTGGCATTGGTTGATTAGCATTGGTTGCCCTTGGCATTGGCTGGCCTTGGCATTGGTTGATTAGCGTTGGTTGCCCTTGGCATTGGCTGGCCTTGGCATTGGCTGCCCTTGGCATTGGTTGCCCTTGGCTTTGGTTGGCCTTGACTGATCATCTTGGTCATCACTGCAATTAGAAGCACATTTGCATTATACTGTGTACATAATTTGTCTTTGGGGAATAATCTCAACAATATTAGAGATCAAAATGCTTCTTAAAATTAAGATCCCAGCTGATGTGCTCTTTGTTCATCATCATCATCACCACCATCATCACCATCAACACCACCACTGCAATTATCTAGTTGTTATGGAGCGTCGATCATATACTGATGACGTATGCTTGAGAAATTCACTCTACGATCATTATGGAGTAGAAATTGATCCTTAATATAGAACCTAAGGCAAATTGTAAATTTTATTTTGAGCATATTTTATATAATTTTTTGTATTTACTGTTTGGTTTTAATTGTGTGAATGGAGAACGGTGAATGGTTTTTATATAAGATTTTAAACAGAGTGTGCTTCGTTGTTTGTGTCACAGGTTCAGCTGAAGTGCATTCAGTCCCTGACTTCGATCTGCCAGCATTCTGATCGTCAGATATTCTCTCCATTTGTGCATAAAGTGGTTTTGCCAATCGTTAATTATCTGGCATCCGTTGGAAAGGACAGCAGCGGTGGCGCAATCGACGAACCTCGTCTGGCAGTTGTCATGGAAGGAATCCGACTGATGGAGACGATGCTGTCTGTGGCTGAAGAACAGCACAGTGAGCACTTCGTCTTTGTCCTGTAGTAATCGCCTTTAATTAACCCCTTTACCGGCCATTTATTTGTAGCGTAAAGTAAAATGGATGCATATATGCATCACAGCCGGTAAATGGGTTAAACTTACAGACCTGTTTACTCACGCTCAGCATTAGATGCTTTTAAAAAATTGACGGATTCACTGTTTATGTTTTTAAGCTTCTTCCAAAAGCAATTTTCTTAGATGCAGTTATGGTTTATTACTGAAACTGCATTTTGGTCTATGTCAGTGCTTCTCAAAGTGTGGGTCATGACCCACACATTATTGTTTCGGAGGAATCTAAAGACTTGTTCGACAAATCATACAAGTGACATTTGTTAAATCGCCCTTGACTTTGGCCTTGGTCATGACTATGGCAATACATAGGTTGTCTTAATAATAGTAATAATAATATATTATTATTATTAATGACCCACATTTTTGGTCATGACCCTGTGCCAAGCCACGGAGGTTTAGTTACTGGGTCACATACATATAAGAAATTTATTTAGAAATTCATAGAAATTCAAAATAATTAAATAAAAAGTAGTTGGACTAGATGATGCCAATTAAAATGTTAAAAAATGTGCATGCAAGTTTAAATGAATAAACTCTTCAGTGTAATGTAATTTAGCAAAAATGTTTTTTCTTAGAAATTTGTTAGCGATTGGTAACTAAAACCACAGTCAGTTTGATAGTTTGAATGTTGACAGGTCGCAGTAATTTAACCAAAACATTTACTGGTCCGCAGCATCAGAAAGTGTGAGGAGCACTGCTCTATGCAGCATTCCATTAGTAGTGTCTTAATGGCAGGCTTAGTAAGAAGATGATGTTGAGAGAGAGACGCCATTAGAGCAGTGCTTCCCAGACTTTTTCCAACTACAGCACACTATTTAAGAAACATACATTCAACGGCACACTGCAGCCAAAATGCACACGTTTCATTTTTTATTATACTCTAGTCTAGTCTAGTCTTGAAATGTTCGCTACCAGACTTAAGACGCACTTGTTTAGCATCTCATTTAAGAGCAATGTGTAAAGCGCTCTTGATCTTGGCCTGCTGTGACAATAGCGCTATATAAATTGGATTATTAACTAACTAACTAACTAAGTATACAGTATAATATTGACTACCATTCTTCATAAGTACATATTTTCTTTTCAATTTGTATCACTATTTCATGCTTAATTTCATTGAAGAGATATAATTCTACTTATAATTAACAATTAATACAGCACCATTATTATTTTGCTATTCTCCACCATTTCACCACGGCACGCTTCTACCGTTGCTGCAGCACACAGGCTGGGAAGTACTGCATTAGAGAATAAATCAATAGCAGTGAATGGTTGTTTAAATGGTGCATATTAATGGATGTTGAGTCAATGAACATTTTTAGATGTCAATGACATTAACTGGTTATATAGAGGACATTTAGTGTGAATTGAGTAATTTTCTGTTTTCAGAGTTGAATTTACTGTCTCTCGTTGTGCCTATTCTCGTCTCTTTCTTGATCGATCAAGACAAGCTGCACCAGTCGTCAGCGTTTCACCGCAAACTTCACGACACTTCCCTTCAAAAGTTGGTTGAAATCGGTCCACAATATCGCACCCATTTCCTTGCCGTCTTGCAGTGCATGCCTGAACAAATGGCGTTTTGAGGCTGCCGTAAGAGCGCAGCATCACCAGAGGTCTAAACCAACTTCCGCTGGAAGAGGAACTGGCGGCGGTCAGGCGGTGGAGCACAGGCGGGCACCCAGTCGATTCAGTTGAAGATGGATTTTAGTAATTTTGCTGCATAGGTTGAACTAAACGAATTTCAGTGTTGAATGTGGAGATGCAATTTGCATAGATTATGTTAATACACTCGGTAGACGCTAATTATGTGTTCAATATTTCTTATTTGAGTTAATTGTGTCTGTAGACGTTTGGATTTTGCGTTTCTCGGGCTTTTGCTGTATGTGACAAGTGCTTAAGTGTTTTTTGTGAGAGCGGAGGCTTGTGTGGCTATTTATTTAAATATTTAGTCAATTTTTTGCTGCAATTCAATATTTTTGTGATCTTCTGGTTGTGTGGTCGATAAGTAAGTAAGTATGTCAGTGAACCTTCAAGATTTTTTCAAGGTAAGACTTCAAAATGCAGTTGAGTGAATCAAAATGTTTGATTGACTTAACCCTCACACTGCAGTGTTGCCACCTTAACTTAAAGTTGCCCCCACATTTTTCTGAGACCTGCTGAGATATTTTTATTTTAGATACCTGTGGGGATTTCATTTACGCACATTTAGGCATATTTTGTGATCTTTTGCTACTGGGTAATTAAACTACGCCTAATTTACCAAAGGGGCTGTCCATTATATATCTCAAGAATTGTTGACCCCCTCATGTCAACAACTGTCAACTTTCAGGGTCCTCCCTATAATTATGTCAAAAACATTTGACCCCTGAGATCAGTGACGTGTCCCCCTAAAAGTTTGGAAGGTTATTTTTGTGCGGTGGTGACCTTTTCCCCCATTTTTGCTCATCAGGTGTCAAAATGATTACATTTGTTTGCTTGTCAGACTTTTCTTTGTTCTAATAAATAGTATTCCATGAAATTTCCTATTTTTGGATTATTTGTAAAAAGTGAAATTGTTCACGTCAACCTCTTTTGACCCTCCCCTCCCCTGTCAACAACTGTAAAACTTTTTCAAAATGCTTTTCTTAATTGCAATCAATATCCTAACTCTAGCATAGCAGGACATCCAATAGGAACAGTTTTAGGCAGGGCCACCTTAAGGCTCAGGCAGTTTAGGCACTGCCTAGGGGCGAAAAAATTTAGGGGCGAAATACAACGAAGAAAACATTTAAGGCGCATTTTTTATAGAATAATGAATTAATATAATTTAATTTTTTTCTTTCCATTGCTATTCTTGGCATAAATAATAGCGGGTCGCATGACGTCACTGACATGAGCACTGTTGTTGTCGTAATTTTAATCTTGTTAGTCATAACACATAGACTAAAATTATTGGGTATTTTCATTTTTAACAGACTTGCTATTTGTTATGTGAAATATCGTCTACGGTAGGGTTTCTCTGACAATTTTGAACCGCGGCCCACTTCAGCGGTTTTGTAACGTGCCGCGACCCTAATCATAGCATGTAATATAAAAAATGCATTTGGCCATCTGGCGAACGTTAGTTGAAAAGAGCCTGAGTTTTGAATAAATGGCAAAACAAAAGCTGCTGATTAAAGTATGGCAAATATATAGGTAGAATTTCTCATATTTTTGCCAAACAAGTCAAAATGAGAGAAATAAATATTGAAATTTTTTGAAAATCATCACTTTTAAAATTTCGCCAGGAACATACCTTTACTATGCGTCCTAAAAATCCTATGAGTATGACAAAATCACTTAACCGCTAGGTGGTCCGGGATTAACTGCCGAGAGGAAGAGATTCCCATTGTTAGCGGAGTTTCAGGGCAAAATGGTCGGAATACGCTTTCCTTGCGTTAATTATTGCGAAATAAGAATAATATTTAGAAGCACTATAGGCCAGGGTTTTCCAAATTTGTTGGAACTTTGCAACTCCCTTTAGCGGCTATGGAACATGCCGCGACCCTGCAAGCATATTGCCAACTAAATTGGATAGAACACTAATCATTTTAATATAAGCCGTATTATCCCCGTATATGGAGTGTTGCAGGCATATAATTTCTTTAAACCTAATTAAGCCTACTTGCAACTTTCAAGGCTTGTGATATTGTGGTATTGGTTAGAAAATGACACTTTTGAATATAATTTCGCTCTACCTCGCGAACCACGAGACTGATCCCTGCGACCCCCTTTTGGATCGCGACCCAAAGTTTGTGAAACACTGAGCTATAGCCACCGGCTGTGAGTGTCAGACCCACAGACAAAATGACAATAGATCGTGGACTGTGAACAGAATCGAAGCAACAATTTCCCTTCCCGCAATTCCCGAAAAGATCTCTGCGGTCGGTCACACGAACTCGGGTTCATGTAGGCCTATTGCAAATTTAATCTTAAATTCGGGTTAGTATGTTTCTTAGTTAAATTTAAATTCAGTCAATTTTTTCAAGATCATACTGTTTGTTTAGATTTTGCCTTTTTGCAATTCTCTCTTTTCTTTTAAATTATTTGCAATTTATCACAATTTGTTTATAATAGTGCATGCATTCTTTGCAGAAAATTAAGACAAAAATGTCGGGTAAGCCTATTCCATATTATAAGAAGGTCAATGGAGCTAAAAGACGTGCTGAACAACAGAAAAAAGAGATGTCCGAGAAGAAGTTATTGATAAAAAATGCCCAAAATTTCTGATGTGCTCAAATGAAATATGACCACTAAGCATAGATACTGTAGTCATAGACCATGTCTGCATGTTTTCAATTTTCCTTGATCTCCAATGGTGTCGTGTGTTATCGTAATCGATTTCTGTGAAAGGGCGAAATTTCAAATCTGCCTAGGGCGTCCAAAAGTCAAAAGATGGCCCTGGTTTTAGGTAACAGTTTTAGTCAATGTAAGTGCAGTAATAGAGCCACAATCTTCCTGTGAACCACAATCTTCAATTTTAACATGTAAATTCTCAATGCAAAACTATGACAGGTTGACAATCCTGTCATAATGGAATGCCAGAAAAGTAAGCCTATGATATACACAATAGATGCATATGAAGCAAAAGAGACTGCAAAAACAGTTTCCAGAGCATTTATTACGTGCAAGAATTACTGGACAATACCCATTAATTGTCGAACGAGGTGCTATTGACATCGCGTGTATTTCACGGCATTTACTGGTATATATTTTACACTTATTAGTGCATACCTGACACTGCTTGAAATATGATTACAGTAATAAGAAAACATATATTTAGTGTCATTTTTATATACTGTATTGTGTGGGCGGGAAGTTAGCAGATTGGTAACAACGTTGGACGATGTAGCAGAAGGTCGCGTGTTCGAGACCAGCAGGAGCCCTAAGGTCGTACATACTCAGCCTTCTTTCGCCAGATGGCGATGGCAACTGAATAGTGGATTAATCTGCGGAGGAAGCAGGCGCATTGCCAGGGACCAGAGGCGTCATTTTGGGGGCGGGCTGGGGGCCGTGGCCCCAAGGAAATGAAAATATTATTTAATAATGTATTGATGTGCAACAAAAAACAAAAACAGGGACGTCATTTGCGTTTGGGGGGGCAAAAAAAGTGAGCAGCCCCTAAAGTTTTAAAGAAGAAGTGCTTGATAAGTAATTAATCCTAAAAAAGGGCTGACGAGCAAAAAAAAAAGATCGTCAGCTTTTTTGGAAACTCGTCAAGTCGAAAAATAAAAATAAAATTTATTTGAAAAAAATTAAAATTGTGAAAAATGAAAAATGAAAAATTTCAAAAAATTTCTCGCCCCCCCCCCAAGAAAAGTGTGAAATGACGCCACTGCCAGGGACGTCATTTGGGGGGCAAGGGGGCATTTCCCCCCTGATTTTTAGGGGAAAAAATTTTTTCCGCCAATGTTTGTGTTATTTAGTTTTTTATATGCCCTAAAGGAGTGCTTGATATTGAGTAACCTGAAGTAACTAACCGTGAAAATGACTGACACGCAAAAAAAGGTCGTCAACTTTTTCGCAGACTTATAACTTGTCAGGCTGAAAGTGTTTTGCCCCCTGAAAAACGGTGAAATGACGTCTCTGCGCATTGCATGGGAGCACTGACCCCGTATTATGTTACATCATTCAGTGGGCCTAAAAACTCGAAAATCTGATAATTTTTAAATGTCTATAGGGTGGCTATGTTCGATGGTTAATAACTTGTACTGTGTGAACAAATCAACACGAAATACCATTTATTAGAGCTTTGAATGCAGAATCCTACAGCATGTAACAATGTACAATTTTCAGAGTCTGGTCTGAAATAAATGGTGGTATCCACCCCCTAGCAGAGCATGTTATGTAAAAAGCCTAGCAGTGTGAGGGTTAAAATGTAATATCATATAAATTGCTCGCTATGAATGAATGAATAGGCCTAAATAGGCCAAGTTCAAGAAACTGCTTATGGATCAGTCATTGTTGATGGTCAACTAAACGAAAGAATATTTGAATCGACTGGATCCGGAAAATATGGTTGCTAGCAAAATGAAAGTTGTCTTGTAATGTTGCTTGATCCCATACAAAGACATCATCCACGACATGTTGTCTACAGAAATGCAGAAATTAAGTTGGTGTCGCTGTTTTAGCGCATATAAAAAATTATATCGTATATTACAGCGTTTCCCAAACTGTGGTCCGTGGACCGAAGGGGGTCCGTGAAGGACTTGGCGGGGGTCCGCGAGAACCTACCGTAACCCTAACCCTAACCTTTTTTGCTTGTCACTATACATTTCAGAAGGATGATAACCTTTTTTGCTTGTCACTTGTCAAATAATGTGGTCCGCGAGCTAAGCTGGGAACAAAATGGGGGTCCGCGATCAAAAAAGTTTGGTAACCTCTGCTCTACAAGACACTGAAATAACTAACAATTCATATTGAGCTATAGACCTAAGCACCACTTTGCATTGTATGTGTATTTCCTTCCGGTTCTTCTCAATTCTTTTCAGGGTCATGTCCTTTTAAATGACACCTAACCTTGGGTATCGTCCATAAACGACGTCACGCGCTTAGGGGGAGGGGGTTCAAACATTTGTGACGATGTGTGACGACGGGGGGAGTGGACGGGGGGAGTGGAGGGTTTCCAGAAATGTGACGTCACATAATACTACGCTGTAAATATTGTTATTAATACCGCATAGACAGTAGGCCTATGTAGTGTGTATACAATGATTTACAGATTAGTGTAAAAACCGTCCGCGATCAAAAAAGTTTGGGAACCTCTGGTATATTAGCATGACTAGAGTGTACGATCTTCATTTGAAGTTCAAGTTTATGGGACGAAAATTCTAAATGGCCAAATCAATTTCGCTTCTTGGCCACGTGTGTGCGTTCTGGATTTGTAACAGTTCCATTTGCAATTGATGTTTACAGCCATTTGCGGTATGGAAAAAAATTAGATGTGTCTTAAGCTACGCAATAGGAACTTTTAACAGCTGTAATTGTGTAACTCTGTTGCAGGGTTTCCCAAACATTTTGGAACCGCGGCCCACTTCAGGAGTTTTGTAACGTGCCGTGACCCTAATCATAGCGTGTAATAACTAATAACCCAAAAATGCATTAAGCCATCTGGCGAACGTTAGTTGAAAAGAATCTACTGAGTTTTGAATAAATGGCAAAACAAAAGCTCTGATTTAATTCGAATAAAAAATATGGCAAATATATTAGAAAAAATTATTCATATATTTGCCAAATAAGACAAAAAGAGAAATAGATATTGAAATTCCTTGAAAATTATCTTTTTAAAATTTTGCCAGGAACACACCTTTCTTACGCGTCTTAAAAATCCTATGAGTTGGCAAAATCGCTTAACCGCCAGGTAATGATCTTCTTTCGATTTTCTATTAGTGGAATTTTAGAGCAAAATGGTCGGAAAACGCTTTCCTTGCGTTATTGCGAAATAAGATTAATTTTTAAAAGTACTATAGGGCCTTTAAAGTTGGTTAGGCTGGTTAAGCACACTATGAGCTTTCAATTTTCAGCTTTCTAAGTATTGACTTCTTGCCAGGTTGTTGGACCAGATATAGGAGGCGTCAAGTCTGCACTCACATTCCAACCTGGTCAAAGAGCGTGAAGAGTTAAAAGAATGTTTTGAATTTTTCGAGGCAGAATTTCACGAATTGATCAGGCATGTTCCAACTCGTTGGCTGAGCTCAGGCTAACTGTTAACCCTAAGGCTGACTGTTAACCCTAAGGATCCCGTAAAACCGGCATTGTCAGTTGCAGTGTATACTTACAAGGGCCTGTATTTGGCTCAAATGCTATTGGCTCACTAATCTATTGGCTACATGGAAGAGAATTAGTGAGATGCAATTTTTAAGTATATAATTATAATACAATTGAAAAACAAAATAAAAGCAGCCGAGTCCAGTAAATAAATACAAAGTCATGTAACAGGTTCTTTTACTTCGTTGTTGTAAAATGTAAACGGCACAGTTTGCATATATTTAAAGGGACAGTGGCAGTTTTATTGTCTTATTCGTAATGATATGTTATTTGCAGGGCGCGATTTGCGAGGGAGAAGGGGGGAATCTTCCCCTCCCACTGCCAAACTGCATCCCCCTACTGCTACATCTCCCACCACTACATCCCCCCACTGCTACATTTTCCAACAACTACATCCCCCCAAAGCTCGACATATTCCCTCCCACTGCTCCAGGTCACAAATCGCACCCTGGTTATTTGAGGCGCTGAGGACCAGAGTGGCCTATATGTCCTAATAAGCAAAATTTTGAGAAAACGAATTTGAAGTTTGGCATGAACTTGAAGAATCACCAAGTTACAATTTATTAGCTTTGACCAAACATATAATAAAACATTTTCTTTTGTCCATCTTGTTACTTTTGCATTCTTTGCCACCTATACGGGTGTCCGGTATTTTGGAGGCAGGGATATGGCAACACTATTACATATGAAATCTTCATAGTCGGTCTTACTCTTTCCCTCTGACTGATCTCTGGAATGACCTGATCTTTTGCGGGTGGATTTGAAGTACCATCGATTGACACCCTTAAGTATTAGAACTGGTGCTATAGAAGTGCATAATTATTATTATTGTTCATTATCTATTATTTGCAATTTTTAAATATTTTTTTGCAATTTTTGCGATTTTTGTGCATATATCATTTATTTTTTAAAATGCTTTATACATTATTTCTTCATTTCCTGGGGGCCTCGGCCCCCTGCCTCCAAAATGACGCCCCTGAGTGAGGTTATGGAAATTCATAAGTAAAAATTAAATGGCTAATTAAATCGATAATATAATTCGAGCAGAGCTAGAATATTATACCAGTTGGGCGAATATTACAATGCCATATTAAGCAGTGATAGGCAACTAGTTAATTAATTAGTTACTAACTGAACGTTTAACTATTTTTTAGTTATCTTCATAGTTTAATTAAATATAAATAGTTTAGTTAAAATGCTAGTTTAACCGACAAAATTTAGTTAATAACTAAATAGTTTAACTAAAAGTTTTAGTTGGTGTCCTGAATTCTCAATAACAGTACCTTTTTGTTTATTTCTTTCTGGGTCATTTTTTCCAAACAAACTTGACAAACTTGTGTTCCTGCAGTCTAGACTAAAACTTAAATATTAAATAGACAATGATTAATGAATTTGATGGTTCATTGACTGACATGTTCATGTCGCAAGCATCGCCTATATTTCATGAACACATATCTGATACCTGGGAAATAGTTGTAAAATTAGTTGCAAAAGTTTAACTATATTTTTTAGTTTCGTTAACTATTTTAGAAAGTTAGCTTGCAACTAAAAGTTTAAATACTTATTTCTAGTTTAAATTTAGTTGTAGTTGAACTAATGTTTTTAGTTAGTTGACAATCACTGATATTAAGAAGCCTATAGGCTACATTGTACACAGAAATATTCGCGCTGAACTCGATTTTGACCACGATCAGATAAAATAGCCATATTTTGTCTCAACACTTCTTCTCTTGCCTTTCTCCTCCTCTTCGAGGACTAAGATAAGGATGGTCCTACACTTATGAATTGTGTTAATGCTCAATAAAAAATATTAGGATAGCTACAGGGGCGTAGCCAGGAATTTTATTGGCGGGGGCTGTAAAAAAGCCTATGATGTGCTTTGGTGGTGGAGGGTATAAATCTTTAAAAACTTTTAAAATCTTAAAAACACATTAAAAACTTTAAGGTAGACTGACTTGGAGTATATATACCGATATACCCCACGTCGCTACGCCCCTGGATAGCTGACCATTCAAATGTTTCGCGGATTTATTTTGAGACACGGTTCGCAAATTTATTGTCAATTTTATGCTAAATAGAAAAATTAAAGAGCCCCGAATGTCGATCAGATAATCTTAAGTTTCTGAACTAAAATGAACTTTCCCGCGCTTCCAAAAATATCAAAATCTCGCGTTGACGCTAATAATCGAAAACCGAATCGATACGAGAGGTTGTTGTGATATTTATTTTGGGTTACACTTCGAGGCTTGTGACGAGCAGTGGGCGTGTGTTTATATTGTATAATCGTATGACTGGTAGTCATTCCGACGCGTTTATTCTAAAAAGACATGTAGATAAGATCACGTGCAGCCGACTTCTATATTTAGTTAATGCAAAATATAACGTAGAACCCAAGAGCAATCGAAAGAATAAAAACGTCTGAAAGATAAGTTAGGAAACTAGAAGCTAGGCTAACCGCCGGTGAAGAAGAATATTGCGTTCATTTTAAAAAATTTAGCGCAGAAGTAACGGATTCCTTGCGGCAGTTGACGAAAAACGTTTGAGTCATGACTTTAAGAAGATGCAAAAAGTGACGAGGGACCTGACTGAATGCAAAGAAAAAACAATCTCCGACGGCTAATATTGTCCGACTTCATCTCAGGATTTATATAATGTTCCTTGCAGTCCGGTCTTTTTCTGTATAAAAAAACTGCATCGGTTGTTTAGAATAGGGATGTACCTTTAGGTAGGCTACGTTCAGTTTCAGTCTCTAGATTTCTTCTCGCTTTTGCAATGATAGACGGCAAAGCGTAAGCCTATTTACGGCTGAGAAGAAATTATAAACAACACGCCTTCTGACTTAAGGCAATGTAGAAAAAATATATGAACACGATATGCCGCTCATGCAAATCATTTGTTAATTCAAATATCTTATGGTATTTACAGTAGGCTACGTCTGCGTAAACAAACAACAGTCTAATATTATTAATCATTGAGCGATTAACAATGTACCGCTGTCGATCGTTCCTTACTAAGGCGTGGTCAGTCATTTGTCTGCTAACGGTTGAGCCAGCGCTGTTCCTGTCTTCGCTTGGAAATGGAATCTTCGATACAACCACTAAAGTCCTTATGTACGACAAGGTCTGTATCATGCTGCTCGACGATGTCGACGTGTGCGTCGCGAGAAATCTCACATCGGAAAACGAGATTCTCGTTCAACAGAGGGCGTCCATGTGGGAGTTCTACCGAACGCTCACCACCTATCTTCCGGCAGTCTTCCTCATAGTCATCTATTCGAATCTGGTCGACAGGTGGAGCAAGAAGTACACGATGCTTATGTGTCCAGTCGGTTACATAATCAGTTCCATCGTATACCTCGTCTGCGCCATCTACATGTCGTCATCTCCAGGATATCTACTGATCGGTTCCACCGTCCTGGGACTGTCCGGGGGCATTCTGGCCATGATGGGCGCATGCTTCAGTTACCTGTCGGCAACAGCATCTCCGAGCAATCTCATCATATACCTGTCGATTGCTGAGGTAGCTCTGTTAGCGAGCAGCGCCATCTCGTCGTTTGTGTCGGGAGTTTTGCAGGAGACATTTGGTGCCGTTGTTGTTTACGTGATCTGCATCGTTCTCAACGTCCTTCTGATTCTCTATATTCTGATTCGCCTGAAGAACATCTCGTTAGTGGCCGTGTATGCCCAGTCAAATGACGTGAACACGGATCGAGAGAAACTGGAAGAAAAAGACGGAGGAAATCAAACAGTTTCAAATGAAGCAACTAATCGCTTCAATCCCGAGAGTATTGATAAAGTACAAAATGGCTCTTTATCAGGAGGCGAGAAGAAGTCAGATAACTTGGAAGGAGGAGCAACGCATATGAACGTGGATTTGGAAAGCGAAGATGGTTCCTTCAAAGCGAAGCAAACTCTAGATAGGCCTAAGGAAACGCCATTGAATAATATCGATCACCAAACATCAGCGTCTGGACCAATAGTGTCTCAAAACGGAACGAAGCATTTCGAAGACGCAGCCGACCATACAACAGAGGAAGAAGCAAACGAAGGTGCGTCAGATTCAGCGGACCTTGTCGACAACAAAGTTTCATCCAACAAATTCTTTTCCGTTTCAAAGCGAGCCGTACTCACAAGCATCGCCTACCTGAAAGACTACGTGAACATTGCAGCCAGACGAAGGCAGCACAACAAGCGGAGAGGCATTTTGGCGATTCTAGTCATCCTATTAATAGCCTATCCTTGTCTCTTCGCCGTCTGTAAGCTAAGTTTTTATACAATATGTTATTTTGTTAATGTCCTCTAATTGATTGATCATTTCTTTTATCGTCTCTCCTATTTAACTGTATAGACATTTTGCTTTTAGTGTTCGATTATAAACTATTTGAGAGGAGAGTATAGACCTATAACTTACACCAGTGGCGTAGCCAGGATTTTCAGAAGGAGGGAGAGTCCATATTTTTCTGCTTTATATTAATCCTATCAATTACTAATACTACCTACGACCAGTATATAATGTTAGGAAACAGCAAACATGAAATACACATTTAAGCATGTTTATTTCAGTGCCAAATTGAATTTGAAATTTTTATCCATATGGGTCCGTGTTGCGCCATATGTGGGGTAAAATGGACTAGCTCATTTAAATTCTATATTTTCCTGCTTTAAATTTATCCGATCAAGCACCAATACTACTTGCGACTAGTATATAATGTTATGAGACAGTGTACAAGAAATAAAAGCTTAAGCATGTTTATTTCAGTACCAAATTTGTAGGCATTTCTGGTTTTATTGGCATTAAAATGATTTTGTATTTCTGAGCATTTCTCCTGTATCCAAATTTCCTTATCTCTTTTAATTAGTCTTTTAATTTCTTTTGTAATCCAAATTAACTTTTTTCTATTTTCACTTTTGTCTATCCTTAATTAATTTTCTTCTTTCATCGCTGAATTTTTTTACTTCTTGACTGATCCATTCGTTCCCCTTTTCCCTTTTCTTCTTTCCAAGTGTTTCCTCTGCCGAGTCATGCATGATAGCTTTTTTATTCCTATCCACTGGATATCCACTACCGTCAATGTAATAATGCACTTCTATAGCACCATTTCTAATACTCAAGGGTATCAATCGATGGTAGATGTGATATTGTTCTGTGTAAGTTTTTCGTGAATTTCTTGCTCAATATATCTTCTGTATTTGAGGGTCGTTTAACTGCGTTGTGTCAAGATTATTCATTCGTAGTGATTTCTGTTCTTTTCTTAGTCTCGTCTTCAGTTTTGACATAATGAGTTTATGGTCTGATCCCACATTATAGCTGCACATGTCTATACGTATATTGGCTGGTGATAATTATATTTCTGCAGGGAATGGACTCTGTTATCTGTTCGTGACCCAAGAGCCGCTATCCATGTCGACGGCGACGTACGGCTACTTGATCGGCGTCTTAAGGGGAGTCAGGGCCGTCTGTCTCCTTGTTGTCCTGCCTCTCTTTAAGAGGATGAACATTCCATATAGTGTCATCATTGTCATCAGTCTCGTATCAGCCAGCTTCTCCGCTGCCTTCTTTTCCGTCAGCATCTATACGTGGATGGCTTTTGTCGGTAGGCTATACGTCGCTTATATATATATACCTATTGACATACACGATCTGTGGACGCATATATATATATATATATATATATATATATATATATATATATATATATATATTAAATTCTGGAGTTAGGCTGCAATAATAAAATAACTATTTTTAGTTCGCTTAAGCCTAAATGTCTTTATAATGAAAGGCAAGAGGCATCACATTACTGTCAGCAAGAAAATTCGTTTTAAGTTAAACCACAATTCCTTTTGAACTGTGGTAACACAAAATTGTAATTCGGTTGAAGATATGTCTAAATGGGTATGTTGTGTGCATAGCTTCTTTACTTTTATTTTTATTGAAATTGTCAGCCGCTGTTTTGAACATTTTCGAGACAGCGTTGATCGTCACCGCTCGTTCGCTGATCGTCAATTTCGTTGAAGAAGATGAACACGGTAAATACAGTTGCTCTGTATCGATGTATTATCGTCTCTGTGTCTGTATTTGTATCTATTTTTCTACCTTGTCTCTGTCCGACCATTTATCTGTTCAGAACCAGGGATATTTTTACACCTCCTAACACTCCCCTCATTTGAGACCGACACCCCAAACAGCCCCCCCCCCCAATTTCCAATTTCAGCTATGGGATGTGAGATGACCTTTTTGCTTGTCAGACCTTTTTGACAGGGGACCCCAGAATTTACCGACACCCCCCCCAAATTGATAATCCTAGAAATAACCCTGATTCAGAGAACATGATTTTACTCTACATGTAATATGAGTGGCAATTACCGTAATTTGGTCGAGATGTGTGAAATGCAAAGCGCGTAGCAGGCATTGCTGGAGAGAGAGAGGAGAGAGAGAGAGAGACAGACAGACAGACAGACAGACAGAGACAGAGACAGAGACAGAGACAGACAGAGACACAGAGACACAGAGAGAGACTGTTTTGTTGATTGTTTTGTAGGAAAGGCGTTTGGAATGGTGGCTTCACTCGAGTCTTTGTCGTTCGTCTTAAGTGGCGCCATCTTCAATCTTGGCATTTACCCAGCAACTGTTCATATATTTTCTGGTATTGCAATCCTCGTTGCCGCTCTGTTGCTCCTCATTCCTTTAGCGATTTCAGTGTAAGTTCTCAGCTGTTTACTGAACACATACTGAACACAGCTAAGGGGCTGTCCATTAATTACGTCAACAATTTAGGGGGGAGGGGTTTGAAAAAGTTTGACAGTTGTTGACAGAGGGAGGGAGGGTCAAGAGAAGTTGACGTCAACAATTTCACCTTATACAAATATTCAAAAATAGGAAATTTCATGAAATACTACTTATTACAATGGAAAAAATAATGGCAAAAAAGGTCATCACCACCACATTTTGACACTTGATGAGAAAAAATGTTTAAAATGGTCATCACCGCAAAAATAATAACCTTGTTATTGGGACCTGTCATTGATCTTGGGGGGGTCAAAAGTTTTTGACGTAATTATGGGGGGTTAAGTGAAAGTTGACTGTTGTTGACAGGGGAAGGAGGTCAAAAATTGTCCAAAAATTGTTGACATAATTAATGGACAGCCCCTAATCGAACCAATTCCTAAAGAAAAACTGCTCAAGTAACATTAACAGAGGGTGGGTTCAAGAAAGAACGATTTTTAGTGCAATGGTTACGGACAAATGGAACAGTTTGGACGAGGTGGGAGTGACAGTTGAAACAGTAAACGGATTTAAAGGCTATCTCGGAAAACTAGGTTATTGAATGTGGAGATTTACAACAGTGGTTCTCACACAGGCTTACTTAGCCTCCTAAACCACTTAAAATCACATTATTATAACATGATTTCAAGTGGTTTAGGAGGCAAAGTTAGCCAGTGTGAAAGGCTGAAAGCCACTACAATTGCTCCTAGCATGTAATAATCCGGTTCACCTAGAAACTTTTGAATTCGTTCACTATTTCAACTGTCATTGTCAAGTAGCCCATCTGGACAGAATTTAGCCGCCACTGTTAATTTTACATTCCTTGAAAGGCATTCTGTTAGGCCTAATAGACATGTATCATCAGCATATTCTGCATCATCTATATGTCCTGTCTTTAGAGATGCACCCAAACCATTCGTGTTTTCAATCTGCCTCATGATGTAATCTAATATAATATTGAAGAGTATCGGCGATAGGATACATAGGCCTATATGTCTAGATCCTGTTGTGATTTTGAATCACTCTGTTTCTTCTCCGTCAATTCTGTTACGTGCTAAAACTGTGCTGCATAAATTTTCTATTAGATTGATTATTTAGGCATGAATGCCATATTTCCCCAGGAGTTTCTACACCCCTTCTCTCCAGCAGGGCGCGATTTGCGGGGAGAAAAGGGGGAATCTTCCCCCCACTTCCCAACTGCATTCCCTACTGCTACATCCCCCCACTACATCCCCCACTGCTACAGTTTCCAACAACTACATCCCCCCAAGCTCGACATATTCCCCCCCCCCCCACTGCTCCAGGTCACAAATCGCACCCTGCTCTCCAGATAGAGTCATAAGCTTGGGCAAAATCTATTAAGCACATGACCAAATCTTTATTGAATTCTAGTTTTTTCGAGTATTTTGTGCCTTATGATCAGGATTATTAATTTTCTAGGATTATCAATTTGGGTGTCCGTAAATTCTGGGGTCCCCTGCCAAAAAGTAAGTCTGACAAGCAAAAAGAGGTCATCCCATAGCTGAGATTGGGGAGGGGTGTTGGGGTGTCGGTCTCATATTGGAGGGGGTGTCGGGGGTGTTAGGGAGTTGTAAAAATATCCCTGCTTATTATGGCTGCATGATATTTCTTTGTTATTTTGTCGACGTACATGTAGATGGCTTCATTTTTTCATGAGATATTCATCACATCTTTCAATCACCTCAAATGAGCAAGTGATTGTCGACTGGTAAGTACATTGACGGAAAATGAAACAAATAAGTGACGATCAATAATTTCCTGATTTTTTCCTCTGTTTGTGGCTAATGTCAGAACTTCGAATGCGTTTATCAATATCATCAACATGTCTGAAGTGTGCATTAAGCTTAGAATTTCAAAATCTCTCTGATTTTCTTGCATCGCTCCCTTTGAGTTTCCTTTGAAATAGAATTTACGCCATTTGTGATAGAGATCCAGTCATGTTTCGTTTGCCTTTGCATCCTTAATTTGTGCAGCATGGAATACTGTATGTTGACATCCGGCCATTTTATCCTTCCACTGACTACGCGGTAAATAAGATATCCCACTAGCCTAGTTCAATACTATAATCGTTCACTTATAGAAGATACCTTAGTTGAAAAGATACTCGGGAGATTTTCATAAGAGTAAACACCTTAATTTACGTTACTTTTTGCAGATTTAGACTTTCAGAGAAAAGATGACTGATCAATTCATTGCTCATTTCGCAGTGGTCTTGGTGCGTAATTTGGACGTAAAAGGTCTATCGTCTTGTACGCTAAAACCTACACTGCCTTGTAGGTCTACAGACCTATAACGTAGACTCCGAATGCTGTATTTCCTATCGAATACAGCGTAGCTTAATTCCATACGACAAAAGATTACCTGTCGAAAGAAATGTCTTAGAAGATTTAGATCAAATGGAATTTCTGCGTTTCACAGATGAGACTTTGTTGTGGTCATCATTGGCGTAGCTACGGGGGAGGGCACGGGAGCACGCCTCCACCCCTATTAGGGTCGGGACTAGTCGTGGGATTTGTGCAAAACCGTTGAGTAGTTTGGGGTCTTTTGGGGTTTGAGTAAGAGAGATGGAAGAGTCTACACTACACTGTAGAGTTCAAAGCGTTTTTTTGCTCCACAGTCCACAACAATCCTTACCCGAAAGTGTCGATGTGCCCTCCTATTCCGAAATCCTGGCCACGCTTGTCGTAGTCACTGATGTAGATTTTATGTTTAGTACAATTATTAATTTAGTACAATAATATTTATTTAGTAAAATTATTACGATTGAGCGTTTTATTATTATATAACACTAGATTATTTTGACGTTTGCGATTGTATTTGAGGTTTTAATTGAAAATGTCAGTGTTATCTCAGACATGGGCATGGGTACAATCTTTAAAACCCAACCTATCATGATTCAGACCAAACCCAACTGAACCCACGAAAGCAATATGGTTGCTTGACCCAACCCAACCTCCATAATACATAACAATTTTTAAAACCAGTTATTGACCGTGGAAAATTAATCGCCAAACTAGGTGCCGTGGCCAACCCAACCATCCATAAACATAAAAATTTCTGACTCAACCCAATTCAGCCCATGGTTGGACCCAACCCATGCCCATGTCTGTGTCATATTATAGATTAATTTGACTTATTGGAAAGGTAATGGTGTGGAGGAAAAGACAGAGATTTCGCTCAGATTATCCTGCATATAATCAATCCAATATCAAGGCAATAAGGACGTGATCACATTATTAATTATCGGGACTGCTATTAGATCAACGATGTAAACCTGCAATTGAGAGCGATAAGAAACACATTTGCAAGAATTGGTTCATTTGCAAAAAAATCAGTTGTTTCCCATTGATCTGCCGTTTGTCCGATTAACCGCTCTTCAATAGAAATTCCTGTAGACGATTCGACTTCCCACAGAGAAAATGGAGAAGACCAGTATAGGCCTACATTGGTTCTATGGTTGCGTCTATGACTCTTTAGGAGAAAAAGGCATAAAATTCGACCTCCCTCTGTGAATGAAACGACGAACCTCGTTTCCACGGAATAAACTTCGTTGGATTCAATGCTACAACAATTTGTAAATGCAAATTTCTACAATTTCTTTGGAATTTATGCCTTTTGATTAGTGGCTTAGTCATTAATGGGGGGACCACTGGGGAGGCAGTTTCCTCTGGGATCAGTCATGGGATTGACGAAAAAACCGTTGAGGTATTATTGGGAGGGGAAGTAGGCAGGATTACTGGAGCAAACATGGTATTATAAACGAGTGTGAATGCGTCTGTTTTGCCTGCAGACTTTTGAAACTCGAAAATGAATGACGATGTGCCCCCTTATTGCGAAACCCTAGCTACGCCACTGCTTTTAACAATAGACCTAAAGTGTTTTTTTGATTATCGAACACCGGTAAATCCGACGCATACTCTATCGTTGACTGGTATTATGCTACTATATCACTCGTAACAGTGGCGTAGCCAGGATTTCCACAAGAGGGGGTTTGGGTTGTTGGTTTTGACCGTGACCAACTTTGGAAAAATCCTGACAAGCCAAAAAACGCTATCGCCTCTAGTTTTTAGCTGACAAGCAAAAAAGGCCTCGCCCTCTTACTTGAGTCCTTACAGTCTATAGCCAAGGGGAGGGGTTGACCCTTAAAGTCGCGTCAAAATACAAAGGGGACGTCAGTTAGCAGCGACCGAGAATTATTTCTCGCATTTCCCCTACAAATACCAGCTGAGTATTTGAAAGGGAAATCTTAAGCACAGAGGGCGCTGTTATATCCACCCTTTGTCTCCGGTAGGCTAATTATACAATTATACAAGAGTTAACCATTTCCTTTTTGGCTGGTTAAACTAGAAGAGTAATGGGCCTATGAGTGTTGCAGTGAGGCGTTGTCTTAATACAGTGAGATGCAGTGGCGTAGCCAGGATTTCCGGAAGAGGGCTTTGGTTTTGATCGTATAACCAACTTCGAAAAATCTTGACAAGCAAAAAAGGTCACCCTCGTGTTTCTTTCTTGTATTTTTCTTTTAAAGATGCTGACAGGCAAAAATAAAGTCGTCACCTCTTACACCTTTGCATTCCATAGCACTTAGAAATTTTGGATCGACAGCCAGCCAGGGGAGTTTTGGCCCCCAAAACCGCGTCCGAAAAGAAAAAATGTATGGAAGCACATGAATTTTTTTCGTCGGCAGCCAAAGGGTTTTAATCCCCAAACTCCTATTCGCTATGCCACTGGAGAGATGGCGATTGCTTCCTTCCAGCAACAGGAACGTTACCCGGGGCACGGACATTCTCTCCCTGGACATTATCCCCCCGGGACATTATCTCCCCCGGACATATTCCCCTCTCCGGCAAAGAAGTATAACGAACAATGTAAATCAATATCATAGATCTTAATTTTGCCGTCAGTATCGTTTAGGGTTAGTGTTTCGTGTCTGGTTTTTGGTGTGGGTAATGATTAGGGTAATTTGGGGTAATTTCGGCACCTTAAGCATTTTGTTCAGAATTTTTGTCAATATGCCTTTCTGAACAACTGCTATTGTTGAATATGTTAGAAGAACATCCTGGCTACTGAAAATTCACGAGAAAACTTTATATTATATTACAATATTGTAACTATTTTAAGTCTGGTGGAGGCCCCGAAATGCCGAAATTACCCGCATTGTTGGTATTTTCGGCACAGCTAGAGGGTATTTCCGGCACCCCGTGCCGAAATTATCAACAGAACCCAAACCCAGCCCTGTGGAACTCGTTGCCAAGCGATGTTATTAATGCGAAGTCCGTCGGCTGTTTTGAGAAGCTCCTAAAGACACACTTATTTAACATCTCTTATAAGTGACTCCTTTGTAAAGCGCTCTTGACTTTAGCTCCAGTTATGCTACTGCGCTATATAAATTGTCGTAGATAATAATAATAATAATAATAACTTGTGATCAAACAGAACAGTTGTAAGTAGGCCGACTCGAGAATGATATTGTCTATATTTGCATCTCGCAAGATATAGTCTGAGAAACCTTAGACAATAACAGAAATTCTGATTTTTGCAATTAAATGTTTTTTTAGGTTGGGGCCAAAGTTGGTCCAGGTATTGGGGTTAAATTAACCTGTATGGATAAATTTACACAGTGATAGGCTATATAGCCTAAGAATTAATGGCTAATATATTTTTTATAATGTGCCGAATTTATTTTAATTCTATTTAATTCTTTTATTTTCAACAAAAATGATCTATATTTGATGATCAATGTACTTAGGTACAATAGGCCTACTTGAAAACCCGATTATGCTCCTGAACGAATGCTGGGACTCTTGTGGCATGAAGTAGAGTTAAATGCAAAAGAAAAGTAACATTATTTCAGCTTCTGTTCTGGCAATCGACTAAATTTACTGTCAGTTGATACAACCTTTGCAGTTATATGATTCGTCATCATCAAAGGTTCCACAGTTTTCTCCACACGATATGTGATATCTTTTGGAGCATCCTTTGCATGTAACCCAATTTTCACAATATTTGGGATCAGAAGTGTCAACATACTCAACCCTGCATTCTGCCCAGATCCAAACATAGGAAGATTTAGTCGCTATCTTCTGTCTTTTCCCGGGCGCTGCGCTGGGTTTTAGAAGCTGTCTCACCTGCCAACGCACTAAAACTCGTGATAGGTTGATTAGGCCTATAGCACGTAACTCTTTAGCAGGAGATACAATAGCTGTTATAGATCCACGCTGATTGACAGCTGGTATCAATTGACTATCACTGTTGTCAAACATTACCTTCTGTAATTCCTCAAAAACCGCTTTACTTTCGCTCTATTAAAACCAATGGTTCTTCCGATTGACGTAGCCTCTGCCACCCTCACCGACAACAGCGGGTTTCGTTTCATGAACCCTCCCACCGCCTCCCAACCAATATCTGCCAGCTGTCTTCTCATTGGTGTTGAATCTGTGATCAATACAATTTATCTCACAATAGCTAAATTACAAGCTCTCTCACAATCTTCGGCGATAGACCGAACAGCCTGTTGGCCATGCTTAGTAAAACCTGTTCCAACTCATTTTCCTGTTCTTGTGCCAATGTTGTTGGACGTCCTGCATGAAGTTTCTCGACGCCTCCATCAGTTGCAAGGAGTCTCTTAACGGAGTTTTGCAGAGTTTGCCGAGGTATACCAAACTGCTTAGCAGCAGTCTTCTTCGGTTTACCGTCAACAAGGACTGCATTGACCGCCAACTTCATTGTCTCTTCAGGCCACTAAGCATAACGTCCCCGCTTCGGACGGCTTGAGGCGCCCATGATTTAAGTCCTGCGCGACGAAAAGGATTATGTTAGCCGTAGAGAGTGGAAGCGGAGAGGTTGAGTGATAGGCTATGAGAATGCTGACAATTTCGGCATCTCAAAGAAGGTAATTTCGGCACTGCCGGAATAACCTTTCGCGTCTGTGCCGAAATTACCCACTTAGCTGCCTACTTACAAAACGTAACTGTGCAGAAATTACATGCTGTTCTGCAGTTATTATTGCTCATAATTTGACTTGTCCTAAATTTTCCTAGCAGAAAAACATCTACGCTTAAAGAACAGATCGATTGTCTAAGAAAGAATCACTTTTTGTAAACAAGAAAAATGTTAAGAAAACAGCACCTTCTGATAAATGACCAACCTGGCTGGAATAATAGTAGTTTAGACCATATTTTCAACTTGCGTCTAACTTCGGCAGACATAGTGATGATGTTATACTATAGTCTGTGGTAAAAAATTAATATTTTCACACTAGATCTCGGGGTGCCGAAATTACCTGAGTGCCGAAATTACCCGGTGTTACCCTATATGACCCCGTACGGGTGCAATACACTGCTTTTCATCAAAGCCCATAAAGGGGGGATTATGTCCGGCAGTGCAATTTCAAAGGGTGTACCGGGGGGATAATGTCCGGGGGGATTATGTCCAGGGGAGAATGTCCTACACCCCGTTACCCTGACTGTATCAAATATTTCGTGAATGCGGATTCGACATCTACAGAGACACAATAATGAGGCTGTAGAAGAGCGAGAATGGTGAGGTGGGGTGGGGGTGGGAGGAGTGATAGCAACGGTTACAACCGTTTTGGTGAAGCGACGATGTCGATGCACTAATTCGAATAACAGCATTCTGATTGTACGATTACGCTTATAGGCCTATAAATGGCGGCCATTATCATTAGCCTGAGCGCAAAACACTTCACAGATTTTTCTCTACGCAGAGTTAAATGCTCAACAGCAGTCCTATAAATAGCACTGAACGGATGGCGAAAGGTTCTTATCCAAAATCTAGACTAAAAGTAAACGCCGGCAATAGACTAGAAGAACAGCGCTAAGGAGAAGGCGGATGAAACCTTAATTAACAGTTGACAGTCAGTAGGAAGTTAGCCATGAATGCGATGTCGATTAGCGTCAGTCTACAGTTAATCCTGTATAGTCGCTCGTTCTCTCTACCATCCACACATACATTAGCAGCCGTTAGAGGTATGATTCATTTGAATCATAACTCCAGAGGGGGCTCCACAAGGGCCCCGGGACCCGTGCTCCCGATTGCCTGGCAGGGTTTAATCTAGGCCGTTTCCGGGGGAAAATTGCTCTTTCCGCCCAGGAAATTTCAAATTCCCCCCGGAAATTTTGGCATACTACATCAACTAAAAGCAGCCCCCTAGCAGAATTCCCCCCGGCTTTGTCAGATTCCTCCCCGGAGTCCAGGAGTCTAGGAGTCTAGATTAAACGCTGTTGCCTGGGCCCACAGTGCCCTCCCCCGTAATTTAGTCCACTCATTCTAAGCAACTAGACTAGTTCAGGTTTATGAAAAATAGTTGGCCCCTTGCTGAGAAGTTGCCATCCCAACGGTCCCCCATTTGTCAAATCCCGGAGCCGCCACTGTATGACCCATTGTGTCTCCTGTATCATTATTGCGCGCTAATAACTTAATAAGGTTAATAACTCGTTTACTGCACGCTTGTAATTAGGTTTAGATCCAGATAAATGTAAAGAATGGAAAAGAATGGCACCACTAAGAACTACGATACAGCCCTATTCATTAGATGTGCTAAACTCTACAATTTTAAAGCATTTACTGATTGCTACTAACTAGAGCTGTAAAGCGATTAATCTTTTTAATCGCGTTAATCGCGAGATAAATTTTTTAATCGCGGTTTTAACGCACGTGTTACCAACCAGTGCAGGCTCGGACATTTCGCAATCGCAATATTCTAGTAACTGATTACTAAGTTAAAAATCACGAACTAGGCATACTAAAGGTAGCAAACTTCATAAAATGAAAGCGTTTCTGTCAGTTTTATTTAGCAACGTTGAAATGTTATTTTCTGAATTTAAATCGAAAACGATTGAATTTGTTGAAGGCACGATCCGAGTGAATCTATAAAAGCAACCGCTTGTGCTGCAGAGGCCCATTGAGAGGGGCCAGGGGTAGATGTCAAGAGGCAAGGCGATTTGTAGGGGTCCCAGGGCGGGCCCCCAATGTACTTATCCCATACAATAGGGCGGAGGAGGGAAAGAAGAAGTGATAGCGACCAACAATGTTAGACTATTTCAGATGATTTACAGGTACGGACGGGGGCCGTTCAAACAGGGTTTAGTCTAGAGATGGGAAAGAACCCAAAACTTTGGGTTCTAGTTCTGGTTCGGGTTCTAGCCAACGTGGGTTCGGTTCGGGTTCGGGTTCTTTGTTTACCTCGAAGTTTCGAGTTCGGTTCGGTTCGGGTTCTTCAAAAAGTAGGGTTCGGGTTCGGTTCGAGTTCTTACACAAAAAATGCCACATTTTAGCATTGTGAAGTTCTGCTGTGTCACGGAAAAACCTAGTAAATCACCTTAATGTCATTTTTAGAAAAATGAATTAAAAATTTTGCATGGAAGCCCAACCTTTTATTTAATTGTTATAATAGCGGATATCATACATGAGTGAATTATCCGCAGTAACTGTCATTACTTTGTAAATATTTAATATTCATTTCATTTCATACTTAAATAAATCTATTACTAAATTCTGCTCTGCATTTCCATTATAATGCAAAATCAATAAGTGCTACATTAAGACTTAAGAGGTGGAAAAATATTAATGTTCAGCTCACTGACCTTCTGTGGTACATGTTTAGACTGAATGAATGCATCCATAGTTCTTTGGCCTTGTTTGTTGGTGGCAACATTTATCTTCTTCTTGCCATGAGAGTCATGATGGCGGTTTAATGTCTGTGTTGTACCTATTGGAACTGACAACACCATGCTGCACACCTTGCATATGCCAAACGTCTTTATCAGATTTCCATCAACTTTTGGCGCCCAAAAATTATTCCAATGTTTGCTTGTGGTCCATTCCGCTTCCACTTTCTCAAATTTAGCCACATCATCACATTTTAATAATTTCTCTATATCATTTTTAGTTATTATAACTTGAGCTATTTTTTCGGCCGCCATTTTTGTTTACTTTTAGAGAGACTGTGGTTCCACTCAGTCACAGTGTTACCACATATACTTTTAAAAGCCACCCAATTATTCACTGCAGTTGTAACTTTTAACTGAAGTGAAGTGATTTCATTTAAAACAGTGGACAATGGACATGCAATTGATAGCTACAAAGAGTCAAATACAACTTTAATTTGGTTTAAATGGGAAAGAACCCCAAACTTTGGGTTCTAGTTCTGGTTCGGGTTCTAGCCAACGTGGG
This sequence comes from Metaphire vulgaris, assembly GCA_018105865.1. NCBI lineage: Eukaryota > Metazoa > Annelida > Clitellata > Crassiclitellata > Megascolecidae > Metaphire > Metaphire vulgaris. The sequence goes on along the minus strand of CM030859.1, from coordinate 7,135,062 downwards.
TTCGGTTCGGGTTCGGGTTCTTTGTTTACCTCGAAGTTTTGAGTTCGGTTCGGTTCGGGTTCTTCAAAAAGTAGGGTTTGGGTTCGGTTCTTTAAGAACTGGTTCGGGTTCTTTCCCATCTCTAGTTTAGTCATGCTAATAAAGGCTGCAAAGAATTTTCGGTACAAGAAAAAAACTTTTAGAGAGGTACTCTCGAAAATCCTGGTGTCGTCTATCATGAGAGCTCAAAAGAAAGAGAAACCGAACTTGAAGCCAAGACAATCGAAACCTTTGGCCTCGATCAGAGATTTCCAAAAAAGCCCGATTCTCCGTGGCCTCTAAGTAAGTAAAAGTAAGTAAATAAAATCTCGTTAAATTCTATAGCGCTTTCAAAAGAAGCACCGAAGTAGCTCCTTATCATAGGCGTCAATCCATAGGGGGCCCGGGGGGCCCGGGCCCCCCAATAATTTGGGCAGGGGGGCCCAGCACTTGTTGGGCCCCAATATTTCAACCTTTTTATATACCAGTTAACACATTTTCCAGTCTCAATGCATGCTCTTCCTAAAATTTCTATTTTTGAAATTTCATATTTTGGAGTTTCGGTTCAGAAATGGCGATCCACGGGGGCCCGATTCTCTCCATTGATTTAGAGTGGGCTCAGCATTTGTTCATCATATGCTGCCCCCACTCCAACATGTAAGCCCTTTAACGTTTGCTCAGTTTCAGTAGATTGCTCAGTAGTTTGACACAGTCACTGGAGTACCGTGACTGCGTTTATCCAGATTGCCTGCAAATGTGAACCTTTTAAACCTGATAATTAATCCATTGGGGACGAACAAGCAGTCGGACTGTATGAATCTGGTTTCGGGTTGCTTGACCCTAAGTGTAAACTTTCAGGTCACTTAACGGTCATCATGGGAACGATGTCAAGATGCTTGTGATCCAAATTTACCAGACTTGTTGATATTGACGGCTGTACAACAGCATTGATGCGTTAGTAACATAGGGGGGGGGGTAACTACGCCACCCTGCTGAGAGAATGGCGTTTAACTCTTTAGAAGGTTAGATCAATCGTAGTATGGGTTTATCGAAAGCGTCTAAATTATATGGAGATTACGGGAACTGAGTCATCTGACTGCATTTAAGACATTTCTCTTGCTTGAACTAGACAGTTAACTGTTTAGACGTCTAAATCCGAGTAGTAGAAAATAAAAATGTAATAATGTCTCGTAAGCGACAATGCAATATCATTTAAGATTTTACCCGCGAAACCTGGACTCTTTTATTTGTCAAACTTTTCATTTTACTCTGCATCTTGGACTCAACACTCTAATTGAGATTACGAGATAGACTACTCAAGCAGGTAAGGTATACATGCCTACGTTTTAATATGATTGGTCATCAATAATTTTTAGTGGTGCAGACTGCAGAACTATGAATTTTTGCTTTTATAAACATTAAATTGCTTAATTGAAAGTAAATTATTGAACAAACCCAAAAGTAAATAAAAATTACGGCTGAATTTATATCACTTCCTGATATAAACAAAGTAACTAAGTAAGTAGGCGGCGGAAGATGGCAGAGTGGGTTACGTGCTGGAGCGTCAGGCTGACGGAGCGGGTTCAAGCCCCGTTAGTGCCCCTAGTGGCTTTCACACAGGCAGTAATGCCTCCTAAGCCACTTTAAATCATGCTAAGTAAGTAAGTAAAATCTTGTTAATTTCTATAGAGCTTTCAAGGCAGCACTGAAGTAGCTCCTTATTCCTATGCGCTTAATTTTAGTGTCAAGTATATATATATATATATATATATATATATATATATATACTTGATATATATATATATATATATATATATATATATATATATATATATATATATATATATATGAGTCGTGAGTGACCAGGACAACGAGAAATGACAGCATCAACTTTTCATGTACCTAACTTCAGGTTTGGGCCCCCCAATATTCTAAGTGGATCGACGCCTTTGCTCCTTATTCCTATGCGCTACGCATGCATCTACAACAATCGAGTAAACCGAAGTCCAGTAGCTTGCAGAGGGGGGCCGGTGGGGCGGTTACCCACTGGCGCCGACCAGATGGGGACGCCAAAATTGACTCGAAGACCTTTTTGCTCGTCAAGCACTTTTATCAACGTGTCCCCGGGCGCCCACCACTCTCCTCTGCACGCCACTGCCGAAGCCTAATTAACAGAGACCACGAAAATTAAGCAAGAGTCAAGAACGAATCGAACTTATCCCACAGAAGAACAGAACCGAACTCAAAATCAAACGATCTTCTCCATTCCTCTACAAGTAGGCTAGTCAACTGCTCTGAGTTACGTTGCCGATTTTTATTTTAAAAATCGATAATTAATATTTTTATTAAAACGTTAAGGTCTCAGTCTCACATATAGGTCCATAGCCTAATAACGTTAACTGTTACGTTTTATGTCCAAACTTCAAAGCACATAGGCTAAGTAGGGCCTATGGCTAATGGTTTAGACTTCAGAGATTCGAAATAATCTTACATCATGTGGATTTTAGAAAACAAGTCGTGAAAATAATCATCTGTGACTTCGAAACCGTCGAAAAAGTAGCTTCATCGCAACACTGTTTCATCCAAAAACAAACGCATTTTCAGTCAAGCTAGAATTTTTGAGGCTTGGTTTGACCGGTAACCTAATTGCGGCCTGCCACCTGGTGTTAACCAATGACATTCCGAGATCGCCTGTGTTTCTATTACATTTCGGGCAATGTGTCTAAATTTCTGATTCTCGCATTACGAATTATGGTGTATGGGAAATGCATGCGTAAATTCCAAATTAAACGAAGGTTAGAATTATTGTTTTCGGACCTAAAAATCTGTGATTTGACTTATAGCGAAAAACGAACTAGGCTTTGTATATTCGTAATATCAAATATAGGCCTATGTAATCAAGGCGGCGAATTGTCGATTCAGAATTTCAGATCAATAATCTCTTATATCGATTTCGAGTTTTTAAAAACCTGACGCTTATCTCCGTCAACTGTTTGCAACAGACTCGCGTGAGCAGCATTCGATGTATTCTTAGGTTTTTCTGAAAACTCCTGATTTTGAAATTCCGTTTACTGCTACACTAAACGTCATCTATGACTATTGCTGAAAAAACGTTTGTGATGAGACATTTGCCAACCTAAAGCAATTTGCTGGCAAAAAGTCTTTCAGTGATCTTTGCTGACTGATTCAGATTTGCAGGTAGCTATGATAATTTGGGGGCGGGAAGATGGCAGATTGGTAAGACGCTAGACAGTCACGCTGACGGAACGGGTTCAACCCCGGAGGAGCCCCTAAGGTCGACTCAGCTAGCCCTCATTCGCAAGAGGACGGTGATATCTGAGTAGCAGCTGCGGCTGCGAAGGTAAAACGCGGGTCTAGAGAAAGCAATGGCAAACTACTCTAGATTAATGGCTGTAGCCACCTGCGTCGCTGCTTGTCTGACGCCGAAGATCAGCGCCTGGCCCGAAGCTCGAAATCGAGCATGGGCGAACCTTTACCTTTACCTTTTTGAGAGAATTTGTACAAGTCATCTTTTACCAGATTTTAGAAAGACTGTTTAAAATTGTGACAAACTTCATGAATCTAATTAAACTAGAAAAAGTAATGCAGGCCTACATAGCAGTCAAGTAATTGTAAAGTATATGTTAGACCTAGTAAACTTAGTAAAGTCAGTGGCGTAGCGAGGCAAAGTGCCATCTGGGGCGAAAAAAGTGCCGCCTCCGAAAACCGAAAAGCACTTCCTAAAAACTAAAAAATTTCCTCCTGACAAAAAAGTCTTCTCGAAAATGCTGCCCCTAGAGCGAGTGCCGCCTGGGGTGGTTCGCCCCCCCCCACTTCCCCTCGCTACGCCACTGAGTAAAGTTAAGGTCGATGTAAATGTAAATTACCAAAATGTGCTAGTATTGTAAATAAATACCAATTTTGAAATTCCTTATTTTAGCTGTGTTTGACAATTAAAATCAGAGGAGATAGAGTGGCCATAGGCCCCCATGCAGTGCATGAAAATCAACGCGGCTCTTGGGGAGAGGAAGGTTACCCACCTCTGCCCTAAGAATAAACAAAATAGCTTCTGCGGTAAAAACTTACGAGATCTTACTTTTTACTTACCTAGCAATAAATGTGGTTAAAGTTCAGCAAGTGTATACAGGTCATACAGTGCATAGGCCTACAAAGAGACTGCTGAAGATCCCAAACTTCTGTTGTAAATATCTGCTCAATTTCTAAAAGTATAGCTTCAACCAATGAGCAACGGTGGTAACCACTAACCACCTGACCTAAATAAAGCCTATAAACAGCTTTTGCTAGAAGAAGGAAGTCTGCCAACGTTTTCTATAGCTAATCAGAAGATTCTGAGACTGTGGACTGTGTAGCTGTGATAAAGTCCTGAATATGCAATCTCAACCTAAACTTGTTTCGTGCAGATTAATTGACCTCAGAGTAACAAACGCACATAAGGCAAAGTCTAAATTCAGGCAACGATGTGCATACATTGTGGGCGTTGGTGAGTTTAGTCTGTTGGCGTTAAGTGCATCAACAAAACAGGCAATCATTATGCAAATGCACGCAGAGAGAGAAAGAGCGTCTGCGTATAGGCCCTATTTCAATATTAAGAAGGAAATGGTCTCTGAGTCACGTGACTGGTATTCCACCATAAAATCCTACATTTAATTAGGTAAGCTGGATTTCCCCCATTTCCCTCCTGAACGACGGTGACAGGTTCAAGTAAGAAACGACAGATTTGCCAATATTGCAGCAACGAAAAGACACGCTGAATCTGACCCATCGAGGAACTTTGCAAGAAATGCAAGCATGCCCAGCTGCAGCCAGTGTCTCCGTGGGGCGTGGGGCGTAGTCTGTCTACTGACGATTGAACCTGTCTTTTTCCTGGTTTCGATTGGAAGCGCTCTGTCAGACACGGCCATAAAGTTTCTTCTCTACGACAAAGTCTGCATCGCGATGACCGACAATGTCGACGCTTGCGTCCAACGGAATCTAACCGGTTACGATGCGACGTCCATCCAACAACAGGTCTCCTACTGGGAATTCTACCATCTGGCTTCATTCGGCGTTCCCGCAATACTGACGAACGTCTTGTACGCCACGCTGGCCGACCGCTGGAACAAGAGATACACGATCCTCTTCTTCCCGACCGGTGCCATCATCAGCAGCGCCATCTATATCGTCTCCGCCGTTTACGTCCAATCGTATCCGGTGTTTCTCCTGTTGGGTGGTCTGGCAACGGGCTTATCCGGTTCCTTGCTGACTCTGATTGGAACGTGCTTTAGCTACCTGTCGACCAGCGCACCTGAAGCCAATCTCATCGTTCGTATATCTGTTGCTGAGGCAGTGCTGCTGGCCAGTAGATCGATGGCGTTCTTTGCGTCCGGGGTGTTCCTGGATGCGTGCGGATTCGTTACTGTTTACCTGGCCAGCATTCCGTTCTACCTTCTTACAATACTCTACGTTCTCGTTGGATTGAAGAACATCCCGGTTATCGCAACAAATGAAGAACCTCCGGGAAGCAGGACAGACGGAAGTTCCGCTTCACCAGAAGCAGCACTTTTGAGCGACGAAACCAACGAAGCGGATCGAAAAAGCGTTCAAGCAGAACGCTTTGCCAAACACGAATCATCGTCGCAGGCGACTGAGTCGAGCGAAATAAATGACGTCGAGTCATCGCAGAAGATCCTCGCTGCCAATGAGTTCCAAACTCCGGCTGCTGCTGCTGCTGCTGCCATAAGCATCAATTCGGATTTTGAGGAACCCGGTGACCTAGCTGCTGTCCCGTGTGATCCTTCGTCGTCCGATGAAGCCTCTCTCATCCAACGGAATCCGAACGACAGCGAAGTGTTACCGTCGGCGATTTGTTCGTCATGTTCCAACATCGCTTTATTTTCCTATTTCAGAGACTACGTCGCAACAGTGACGAGACGCAGAGAACTAGGAAAACGGAACGCCATAGTCGCCATCTTAAGTATCATCTTCATTGAGATCATATGCAACCACGCTGCAGGTCAGATAAGACCTTTCCAATACGATTACAATTTACAATCTGGATCGGAATCCACTTATTAAGACGGGTCCGCGTTTAGACTAAAATGTAGCGACCTTGAGCTGAAATCATAGGCGTAAACTAGCCCTGTGGCGTATCCAAGGGGGGTTTGGGGGGGGGTTAAACTCCCCTTGGGCGCCGACGAAAATTTAGTAAAAATGTGTTTCCATGCATTTTTATTTTTCGGACGCGGTTTTGAGGGTCAAAACCCTCCTTGGGGCTGCAGACCAAAATTTTTTATGCGCCATAGGCGTGACGACCTTTTTTGCTTGTCAGGTAAAATTTTAGAAGGTCAAACATAGGATTGATACATAGGATGACTTTTGTGCTTGTCGAGATTTTTCGAAAGTCAAGGTCAAAGTCAAAGTCGAGGTCAAAAGTCAAAAGTACCAAAAAAACCCTTCCGGAAATCCTGGCTACCCCACTGACTTAGCCTCTATGCTTGACCCCCACACTTTTTGAGAGGCTACCATAGGGAAGGGTAAAGGGGAAGGCAGAGCCGTTGGACCTTATACTTTTCATCCAATTTCGCGCCAATGGCTGAAATTTAGCTAATTTGAAAGAGAGCTAAGATTTTATAGAATAATCTCAATAAAATAGGTTCTAATTCATAATTCACACTGTTGCTAAGTCATTAATGTTAAGCACAAATAGTAGGTTTCATTTTTACTCAACTGGAACAACGTCGTCGGTATGGAGGGCTACGTATGTGGTTCGGTGCTTGTACAAAGTTAACTCGAACGGTAGACACGGGTCGAAACTGGTCGTCAACTCATAAGTTACTTTCCACGGCTAATTATAGGATGTAATATTGTCTGGGACGCGAGCTGCTGCTGTGCCACCGCAACAGAATGAATACAATTCGCTTAGAAAATGATGGAAGGTTGAATAGAAGGTACAAGGGGGAGAGGCGACCGAAAAGAAGCTGGGTGGACGACACATTTGAATGGACAAATACAAAGAACTATGGAGCTCTAAAAAGAGCGGCAGAAGATACAGAGATATGGAAGAAAATGGTTGTCAGCCCTCTGATAGAGGACGACTCATAAAAAAGAACGAAGAAGATGTACTCAGGCCTGAGGAGAGGGGTTGCAGCCGATACATTGTACCGGGGCCCATGGAGTTTTCAGGGGTCCAGATCCGGTGACGATAGTGTTCTTTTTGCTTGTCATTCTGTTTTTGCTGTTTTTGGAGAGTTGATAACATTTTATTTGCTTGTCAGGTTTTTCGGAGACTTGATAAATTTTTCTTAAGGGCCCGGAATTTCTCTCGGCGGCCCTGGATGTACTCCAAAGTTATCAAACGGTGCGCAGTGATGAACTTTTTCATCTTTTTGACTCGCAAAGGGTTCATTTGGAAATCAACGAACACTTGAAGTTGCAAAGTTTATAAATTGCTGTAATATTTCCATTTTTCCTATAGACAGTGGACTGTCTTACCTCTTCGTGATCCAGAAACCTCTGTCCTGGTCGGCGTCTTTGTATGGATTCTACACGGGCACCACACGAATCGTCAAAGGCTTCTGTTTTCTGGTCATTCTTCCTCTGGCAAAGAAGTTGAACATTCCTTACGCTGTCATCATCATCGTCAGCTTGACGTCGTCAATCGTAGGACATACGACATTCTCCCTCAGCCTCTACACCTGGATGGCCTTTCTTTGTGAGCAGTAAATCATAGAAACATTAGCATCTTGATGAGTAAGGTAAAGACCAGAGCTATATATCTACAGTATATACAGTATATAGCGCTAGTAAAGACGCGAGACGCCGAAAAAATTGTTGGATTCCACGCAAACTATAAATGCAATTGAACCCGATTATAGACCCCATTGCAGCCTATTGAAAATTCCGCTTATGAGATTCTATGAAATAATTAACCATAACATGTTAAAAGTCGTGAAATACAGCAAATGTAATGACTGCCTTCATCTAGACGTATTGCAACTTTTGTCGCCATTACAGTTCATCAAACCTTCGACTAGAAAACACTCGGAAAAAACGCACACCACGTCCATCGACTCAGTTCCCAGTAATTTAGATTCTATCAGAGGCGTAAACTTCTATTAAGCCGCTATAGGCTCGAGCCCCCAGTGGCATAGCCAAAGGGTTTTGGGGGTTAAACCCCCTTGGCTGACGAAAAAATAATTTAAATGAGTTCCCATGCATTTTTTAAATTTTGGGACGCGATTTTGGGAGTCAAACCCCCCTTGGCAACTTGACTATAGAATGTAACGGTGGTTAAGAGGTGACGACCTGTTTTGCTTGTCAACATCTGGAAGGAAAAACAATAACAGATAGAGATGAGGAGATGACCTTTTTGCTTGTCAAGATTTTTCCGAAGTTGGTCACGGTCAAGACCAAAAACCAAAACCCCTTCCAAAAATCCTGGCTACGCCACTGCGAGCCCCCTCCCTCGCCCACTTTTTGAGAGGCTGCAATACGGAAGGAGGGAAAAGGCATAGGAATTGGACCCCCACTTTTGTATATAAGTTTATGCCAGTGGATTTCATGGTGGCTGCTTTTCAGTTTTTAGAAATAGAAGACAATAGATCTGTTTTTCCGTTTAGCGACTGCTCTCAATTTGTTCGGAGGCGCCTCGATCGTCACCGCTCGTTCCTTCATCGTCAAATTCATCAACGAAGATGAACATGGTAAGCAGAATGAATCCATCTTCAATTCAGAATGCAAGACTTCTCTCTCTCTTTCTCTCTTTCTCTCTTTCTCTCTTTCTCTCTTTCTCTCTTTCTCTCTTTCTCTCTTTCTCTTTCTCTCTCTCTTTCTCTCTCTCTCTTTCTCTCTTTCTCTCTTTCTCTTTCTCTCTCTCTTTCTCTCTCTCTCTCTCTCTCTCTCTCTCTCTCTCTCTCTCTCTCTCTCTCTGTCTGTCTGTCCTGTCTGCTTGTCTGTCTGTCTGTCTGTCTGTCTCTCTCTCTCTCTCTCTCTCTCTTTCTCTCTCTCTCTCTCTCTCTCTCTCTCTATATATATATATATATATATATATATCCTTTAAATTAATTCAAATTATGAGGACCAGAGATCACAATGGATCAAATGCAGTGTTTTATCCAGACTCCAGGCCTTGGGGGGAATTGACTTTGCTGGAGGGGAAGTTCAATGCAAAAATTTGTGCCAGTGCCAAAAAAATTGGGGGGGGGGGATTTCGAGGTTGGGGGAATCCCCTAACAGACCTGTATAAAACACTGGTCAAATGGGTCATGGTTCTACGGTTCGGTGGGCCACATGGGTCAGAGGTCATTTCGAGTGACCCATTTCCATTTCTGATGAGGACAGCAGAAGACCAAAGACCGATTAACAAACGAATGAGGAATAATTAGAAAAATCATCCGCATTATTATTATTATTATTATTATTATTTTCGACGCATCCACCAACTTTAGGAACTGCACAGTTCCTGAAAGTGGTCGGCAATTTAATATCGAATTATAATTATTAATTGGCTAATCAGCCGGATGCCTAACTCTAACTCTAATCGGTGGTCTAATCAGCATTTTGTAAAATTCCAATTCTAATTACTGACACACTAATTTTAATGAAAATAACAATTAGTTGTTTGATTAGCGCATTCCTCCTTCTTACTTACCCACTCCCATTCTGACTGGTCTTTGAAACTGACCTTGTCCGGTTGACCATTGAACTTCGGTTATAGCTATTTCAACTAGATTAAGCGCCCGGGAATAATTAAGCAGCCACTACTGTGAAAGCGCTATAGAAATTTACGGAGAACATAGTATATGCTTAGCAGTATAATCCAGTGTTTTATACAGACCTGTTATGAGGGGAGATCCCCCCCAACCCCCAACCCCAAATTGCAACAATAAAGAATTGTTTGCATTGAACTGTGCCTCTTCCCCTCCATCCAAGTCAATTCACCCCCCACCCCCACAAAGGCCTGGAGTCTGGATAAAACACTGGTCCAATCTGAGTCAGTGGCGGCTCCAGGATTTGGCAAGTGGGGGGGCCGTTGGGGTGGCAACTTCTAATCATGGGGGGCCAACCATTTGTTGTTAGGTATGTAGTATTAAGTACAGTAGCGTCATTTCACACTTTTCTTGGGGGCGAGAAATTTTTTTGCCAAATTTTAGGCAAATTTTAGGCAATTTTTTGCAATTTTGTTTGCAATTTTGGCAAATTTTTGGCAATTTTTGGGCCAATTTTGGCAATTTTGCAATTTTTAAATTTTTTGGTAAATTTTTATATATAGTGTAGTATATATATATAGTATATATATAGTATAGGGTCTCAACGGGGGGGCCACTGGGGGGCCAGTAGCTCATTAGGGGGGCACGGGCCCCCCTGGCTCCCCCGGTGGAGCCGCCACTGATCTGAGTGTATAACAAGCGTGTAGCTTGTGACATGTCTTAATTTACTGCAGCCATGCAAGAACGAGAAAATATACAACAAATAGAAAAACGTTGCAACTCATTTAGGTCTCTACAAACAGCATATTCTAGGAGATCAAAACTGATATAAGAGAATTCTGTTACTCTGTGACTATTAGGCTGTGTTGTGTCGACAGGCAAAACGTTTTGTATTATCTCATCGCTGGAAACGGTGGCAACACTGTCGAGTGCTGCGCTGTTTAATCTGGGCATCTATCCTGCGACCGTCGATGTCTTCTCTGGTCTGGCAATTCTCATCGCTTCTCTTCTGCTTCTAATTCCGCTGTCAATTGCAGTGTAAGAGATCCGTCGTCGACAGTTACATCAAGATCATCTGCTATTACTGTGACTATAGCCTCCCCCTTTGCCTTTGGCCTGTATGCAGTGGCGACTCCAAATTTAGAATCACAGATCTCCCAACTATCGAAATCCTGCTATGCCCATATTCGTGATCTACGTCGCCTCCGTCCTTGCCTTGACACCAAAACTGCATCCACAATCGCCACTTCAATAGTCCATTCCAAACTGGATTACTGCAACTCCCTTTACTATAACCTCCCAAAAACCTCCATCAACAAATTACAATCAATTCAAAATGCACTAGCCCGAGCAGTAACCAAATCACCAAAGTTCTGCCATATTTCACCCATACTGAAGACACTACACTGGCTTAAAATATCTGAACGTATACAGTACAAGATAATAACGATTACTTACAGTTCACTTCATTCGTCAAAACCGGTTTACCTTCGTAAACTCTTAACGCCTCAGCCTCCCCGACCTACACGATCATCATCTCATCTCACACTTTCACGCCCGTTAAATCAGTCATCACTCAAAATCTGCAACCGCGCTTTCTCATACGCCGCACCAGAACTTTGGAACTCAATTCCAGCCTCCTCCGCAGCCTACGACATGGTCAAACAATAAGCTCCGAATCCTCATTTCCTTTAATTCCTTCACTGTCTCCTCAAACCTTTAGGTCTAAACTTAAAACCTTCCTATTCGAAAAGTCATTTCCCCCATAGCAATATCAACCTGACCCGCTGCCTCATGGATACACTGACCTTTGACCGGCCGACAAACCACCCTGCCTATAGCTATTTCAAGAAAGATTAAGCGCATAAGAATAAGCAGCCACTGCTGTGCTGCTTTCCGGGGCGCTGTAGAAGTTTACGAGATTTTACTTTACTTTACTTACTTGGACCGGGGGCCGTGCCCCCCTATTGAGTGCCTGGCCCCCCAGTGGCCCTCCTGCTGGGACCCTATACTTAATACTACATACCTAACAACAAATGGTTGGCCCCCCATGATTAGAAGTTGCCACCCCAAAGGCCCCCCTCTTGCCAAATCCTGGAGCCGCCACTGCCTGTATGATGTGCATTAGGCCTAACATGCTGTTAGTAGCAAACAGCGAACGACACATTAGGATAATTTTAGTCAGTCAGTCGAGCGGTTTGTGTAAAATGACGAAGTAAAGATAGATTAACTGACCAATCGCTGAATTAGACCTATTTAAGCCAACACTTCAAATGATTAGTTAAAAGCCGCATGACATATTAAATATTAGGCCTACATATACTGTTGTAATTGCAGTAATCTTTATTTGCTTTCTCTTTTGTAGCTGGCTTCATATCTTCGTCCGAAATATGACAAGAATCCCTTAGAAATGGCCTACTCAATCACAGGAATCAGTTGAAAATCCATGATGCGTGTCTAGTCGAACATTGGTTTGGCCTGATCGTTAAACTTATGTCATCACGTGAATGGAAACAGGAAACGCTAGGGTTGCCAGATCTCCCGTATTTTACGGGAGGCTCCCGTATTTCAGCCCAAGTCTCCCGCCTCCCGGACGGATGTCACGCGGGAGACTAAATCCCCCGTATTTGGCTAGGCCCTAGTAGGCCGCTAAGTCGATAGACTTCATTGACACGCAGTTTAAAATCGAAACAATACTACATTTTCTGCGCGTGTGTTTGTGCGCTGATTAAACGTTTGAGCAGAAATTAATCTGCTGATATTGACGTCTTAATCTTCCCGTCACTATCTATTTGTTGTGGCCAGTGGCGTAGCCAGGGGGGTTGGGGGTTAACCCGCCTTGACCTTGAGATTTTACTTACTTCAGCAGGTCTTCAAGACTGTTTCTATTCTGCATCTTGTACAGAATTGTCAGAAGTCGTCATGAATCCCAAACCTCCTGATACAAACCCTTTATTCACAAACGATCGTATTTCAATATGTTGCCATCAAAGCAGAAGATCGTAAGGAAGTAAATTTAGCTAAACATTATTAAAAGCTTCAGTTACTAATTTTAGCAACGAAACATAGTAGCTCATTTTTTGTGAACGTGTCCTACCTCTTCCCTGTGCTTTCGGTAGGTGGCGCTGCTGCAATTTTGGATTTCAAAGATAAACCTAAATGACTGCATGCAAGATCTAATACTGCAGAAGTACACCAAATTTCATGCATTTTGACCCGGGTTTGTGAAAATATTTACAATGAAACAGGGTAGTACCTGTTTTATTGGGCCATCCTATGTATTTATATAGATCCATATATGTTATCTTTAGGCCTACTTTGAAAATTAAATCAGGGTCTTCAAATAAAGGCAAATTCAACATTAGCTAGTCACATCCACACACGGTGCTAATCACTACAGCACTTGCAATGCAGTTTCAAGCAAAGCCAGGTTAATTGGCAAGGCTACAATCGATTACTTTGGTCTAATAGCATAAATCAATCTTAAATTTTGGACAAATTGCACTTTACCTAATAAAAAATTATAGTTAAGCCCATACAAAGAGAGATATAAAGGTAAGAAGGAGCATGAATTAAGAACAACGTCATAAAGGAAAAGAAAACAGGGATGACGGTCATTTCCTTGTTCATAATAATATTTTCAAACACAACAAATACTGTTTTGCATGTGTGAAATAAATTCCTGCCGTGGTTCATTGGCACTTGATTAATTGAGTTTAGATATTGAAAACCAATAAGTGAATTAAGCAAATTCAATAAACACTCTAAAATCGATTTCATATAAGTTTAATATGACTTCAAGCATTTAATATTATAACCAACAATGGCGTCAGAACACAAGTAACCTGTTTGTCATCAGAGAGTTAGTAGTTTAGATGACAACAGTGTTTTATACAGGCCTGATAAGGAGGGAATTTTCCCTCTCCCAAAAACCACAAAAATCCCAGCAAAGACACAATTTTTTGCATTGAACTGTGTCTCTTCCCCTCCAGCCAAGTCAATTTGCCCCCCCCCCCCCAAGGCAAGGCCTGAAGTCTGGATAAAACACTGGATGAAAAGCCAACCCAAGCAGTTAGCATCAATCTTACAGATTGCAGCATTAATAAGCACTACAAGACTAAAGCATCAACATGTCCTACAAAACAAACATAATGGAAAAATTTTAATTTTCTTACATCCTTCAAATATAATATAATGGCAAACTCAACGTTCAACACTTTTGTAACAATAATAAAGAAAAACATACCGGTAAATTCCAAAGTACATCAAGACAAACGCATTACATGGTTGACTAAATAACATCACTAATTACACATTGATAATGTTGCAATACATTGGCAAATTTCATCGGCAAGAGACCTAGGCCAGAAAAAAACTAGAAGGAACCCCCCCATCCCTGGAATGCTTTCATTTTATGTTGCTCTGTGCTACTCAGCTGCACGACCCAATCAGTCCTAACTAATGCACAGCTCAATCCTAAAACCACAAGAATAATGGCAAGAACTCTGAGCTGAACGTAAATGTCGACTGGCTCTGTTACTTTTAGCAACACAACATCTCTAAATATAGACTGGAAACTTCTTTCTATAAGGGCCTATCCAGAAGATCCTTTCCATTACGATCAGTGGTGGTTCAACGTGGGGGATGAGTGGGGATGCATCCCCCACCGGACTTTCGGAGTTACTACTTTTTTTGGCTTGTGAAAACCTTTTTTTGGGTAAAAGTCTAGTAAAACTAACTGGGGTGATCTTTTTTTGCTTGTCAACCTATTAGGGATAAAATTCCCTTTTTTCAGCCTTTTTCGGCAAAGTTTATTGATTTTCCCTTCTATTTTCATCCCCCACCAACTTTCTATGAATTCATTCATTCCCCCCACCCACCAAGAAATCCTGGAACCGCCACTGATTACAATGATCTTTATAAATAATTAGTCAACTTCGATTCATAGGCACAAACTTCTATAAGGCCTTTCGGCTCGAGCCTCCCACTTTTTGAGAGGCTGCCACAGGGAACATGGAAGATCATAGGGTTGACCCCCCACTTTTTCATCCAAGTTTACGCCAATGCTTCGATTAGACATTGACTTTAAAAGATTTATGGAAAGAACATTAGCTAACAATATAACAGACTGGCTGGAATGTATCTTCATGATGGCAACTGGGCACATCCCTCAACAGTTGAAGTGCAACTGACCTCACAGTTTCCTCTCTCCACTGTGGCACTATGCAATTGATGTATCAGCAAAGTTTCTCTTAGTAGAATCCAAGACTTTTCACTCATTATATTGGACATAATATGCAGCCAACAACGAATGACCATAAAAATATGGAGGATTAAACTGAGAAGTATAACAATTGTCAACCAAACTATAAGCAAGTGAGAGATGTTGTACAGTTAACCATATTTCTGCATGCTGTGTATTTCAGAGGTATTTTTTTCAATGTTTCTTTTAAGCAAAATTGCAGTAGATCTTGATTAAGATTAGATTTGTTACATACTTTAAATTTTTTGTTGGGATCAGGACCTGAAGCAAGCAGACACTTTAGAATAGATACGCTGAAATGCTCGACAACACAGATGCATGAAAAGAGAACGGGAGACTGCAGACGCCACTCTATGCAGTGCGCTTCTGACATCTAGTAACAGGACGAGAAGGTGGATTTTCGGATCCAAAATCCATCAGAACAAGTCCATGTTTCTCGTACCCTATGACCAGCTTTCCACTTGGCAAAAATGAAACACCGATAGCATTTTTACGTCCTGGCTCATTGCCAAAAGGACATGGTATATTGAAGCACTTTGACCTTCGTGCTACGGACATTCCAAATATACATCCTGACATTGTGCCGTACACGATAGTCATCTCATCTTGAAACGACAGGCTCATCACTGACGTGACATGATCGCCATCATCATTGACCACTCCACAATCATCATCGGCTTCAAAAAGTTCCTCGGTCATTTCTTTCATTTGATCTTGTATGTTGATGCAAAGTATAGTTCGGTGTTCTTTCATGTTCCAGAAACTGACGTTCGGCTCAAACTTGTGAAACACGGCTACTTCATTTCCAACCAAATGGAAATTGCGGATTTCCTCCACGGGAACATGAAATAAGCAGACGTATCTGTCTCCTTCTCTCTTGTTAAGTTCGTAAACGGAAAGGCCCGCTCTTGTGTCAGCCACCCCCAGCAACTGATGCCCGTTCTGATTTTGAGTTCTCAGGAGAGCTACACAGTTGTTGACTGCCTTCCAGTGAGTTACAAGCTTTGATGCACCAATTTCCAGAACAGCAACATGAGACTCGTCCATGTCTAGAATAGAGAAAAACAAAGCCCTCAAATAACATCGTTTAAGAACAATAATGTTCAATATGAAGATCAAATCATTTAAACCTCCACCAGTCTATCACCATTCTACCAAACACATACCGGTAATCTACAATTCTAGATAATCATGGCAGCCTACAAGAGTCAGTGAAATATGGAGATTGCGTTATATTTATTGCCATTTGTGAGGAATTAATTAGATTTGACAATAAACATCCAATAGCTATTGATTACTGATTTATTAGACTTGATAAGAAATTTCTCCATTACTCAAAACTCGGTTTAGCCTAACAAAATAACATTGACTAGCTATCTCTGTTTCTAATTTATCCCCAGAACACTGAAAGGGAATGCAAATCTATATATGTATTCACATAATCTGAAATATAAAATGCAAACATCAGCAGAATTATAACTAGTTGATATAACTATCAGAATGCTTATCTCCTGAAGCTGCATCTCTTTTGAGCTTAGCACATTCTTCTTCTTCGGATGCTCTTTCCAAAGACAGGTTCTGTACTCCAGCATCACCACTCCTCTTGAGCTTTTATCTTCAGGGCTGAATACTTGTTTGTTTTCCGTATTGTCAAACATCCACTCCAGCATCGATGTCCTTGGTCGCCCTTTCTCTTCTTTCCCATTCATCTTTCCTTCTAGTACTTCTCTTAGTAGGTTTGATTCTTCTCTCAGAACATGGCCTATCCACTTCTTTTGTCTTGTATGAAAAGAGTTTATTAGGCTTTTCTTCTCTTCTACCCTCTCCAAGACTTCTTAGTTTGTTATTTTTCTGTCCAGCTGATTTTTTCCATTCTTCGCCACATCCACATTTTGAATGTCTCTTTATGTCTTCCTTTCTGAGCATCCAAGTTTCTGATCCATAGAGTGTCACTGGCCAGATCAGTGTTTTGATCAATTGTTTTTCAGATTTTGGCTAAAATTCCTTCTCAGTAGTTCTCTTCTCTTTGTAAAGGCTTCTTTCCCCATGGCAATTCTTCCCCTTATTTCTTTATGACAGGGGTGCCCATCCCCCTGGCTGCTGAAAGCAGCTTCACCCTTCCCTGTCCTCCCTTCCCTCTCCTACCCCTAAACGGGGGTCCGGCAGGGATTTATCTACATCACATTATTATTATTATTATTATTATTATTATTATTATTATTATTATTATTATACGAAAAACTAGCCGTATAAGACTCAACACTGGACATTGACACCCCCGCAAATTCATGGAAAAAAGCCTGGGGTCCGGGGTATAATTTTTGAAATCAGTAGATGCTCATAGTGAGTTTCAGTGCGTTTTGGACATTAAATCGCACACTTTGGGGCACCAGGATAGGTGTCATACCAGTAACTTCTAATTCTTAATTTCTAGAAAATTCCAACAGCCACAAAGCACTATTAAATGTAAGTTTAAACTATGGAGAGATATCGCAGTAATTGCGCTGGCAAATTTTTCAAAATTACCTGCAAATTATCTATTGACAATATGACCACATCCAAATGCAAATAAAATTAAATGTTACTTTTAGTATTTATTTTAAAAATTAGATTTCTCCAACAACCACACCTATGTCATTTTTATAGAGGCATTAAAGCTGCAACAGCTGCAAAAGGGATAACTAGACTTAAGGCGGTTGACTGAAGCAAATTAATTATTAACAGTTCTAATTGCACCGTTTCACAGTTTTGAATGAATTGTAATTTGTTGATGGAGGTCTTTCGAAGGCTATAGTGGAGGAAGTTGCAGTAGTTTAATTTGGAATGTAAACTTCATGTGAGTCTATTGGTTTGTTATAAGTTATTTATATTTCACATGAAGTTTACATTCTGCATCATTAGAATGACTTTACGTAAAAGTGACAATAATAATAAAATTTTATGAACGCCTGATAATAATGAACTTGAATTTGAATTGAGTACCGGTAAGCTTATATGAAGTTACAAAATTGCACTGCAGTAAAGCCAGTAATTGCACAGGCATTTAGAGGACTATTGAATTAATATACTACTCTAACGTGATACCAAAACTCAGGGGGGAATTTCCTCCCCCTTAGGTTTTTTAGGAAGCATATGCTTCCTTTCCCCCTTGTGTGGGTGCCCCAGCTTTATGACACTTGGCGCTTGTATCAAGCAGGTTTCCAAGATACCAGGATTCTTCTACCAGTTCTATTTCCACTCCATCAATGATTATTTTCATTTCTCCACTTAGCACAGTAATAAGAACAAACACTGATATTGCTCAGAAACAAATTCATAAACATTTTATGGCTGACATTGCATCAGTAAAATGGATTTATGGTAGGTAATAAGAGCAAATAGTCAAGTGCACATCTTAAAAACACAGTATATGCAATGTAATTAATCAAATTATCATAGTGCTTGTGCTACAAATTAGCTTTTTCTTCAGTGCTTTTTCCAATTCTCAATCCCTTTCTGTCCTGTCCTGTATTCCAGTGACCAACTGGCTGTTTTTGTATTTGTTTTGATAATTGTGTGTGGCTGCTTTGTCAGGTATTAATTATAGCGGCCCTTCTTGGTAGACCGCTAGTATAGCTGCACTGTCTATCTCATGCTAAGCACAGCAAAACTTAAAACATTGCACAGACTATTTTAACTTCCACTCCATGACTGTGGACATGTGACTGCCCGAGAAATAAAATCTCTGACCGCCCGGGATTTGAACCACAGGCCGGTAGAACATCTCCAGGTTTCAAAGCATCACATGACTCTCTACCGAGAGAGCCACCAAAGCAGACAAATATGTGCAGTAAGTTAAAAATGTCAATGCATCATTCTACACAAGGCATGTTCAACCATGTATAGTATACATTGTATACATTCTACTTGCAAAAAACCAATGCTATTGAGAAATTTCAAAGATCTTCTTAATTGGATGATAGGCCAGTAGGCCACTCACTTTTAATTTCTTTCATAGCACCTTTGTTGCTGGACTGCTGTGTACTTGTCCATGTAGTCATCCAAGCCTGACCTCCTACAAGATTACAAGCAAATTTCACTGACCAAAATAATAAAACAAGAATCTGGTTCAGCGCATTTTGAAAATAAATGAACAGGATACCAAAGTATGCCCTGCTTGAATCAAAACAGTCATCTCCCACAGCTGATGGTCTGCCTGCCTCATTGGCAAAATGTGAGCATCTCTCTCTAATCGGAAATGGGTTGTCTTATGATTGGACACCCAGTAATTGGTCAGGTCAACTTCAGCATAAATGTACCCATACCATTTTACAGGGATGTGACCAAAACAGTAAGTGGCAAGGCCGAGATATTAGGGCTCAAGACCAAGACCAAGACCAATACAGTAATTTTAAACATCAAGAAAACAGACAAAACAGTTTCATGCAGTCATCGAAGTCCAGTCACAAATGAGCATTGCATTTTAGAAACATCAGTTCTTCCAGTAGTTCATCTGACATCGTTGCTTTGTGTGGCCGCATTATTAACAACAGAATGGATGATTCGACGCCATTTTAAATCACGGAATTATAAACCATAGGGCATAGATATATCTATACAGACATATTATATTATTATTCACTGATGGCTCCAACAGTGACAATCTCTTATAGCCTCATAATTCGGAAGTCATCAACCACAACAAACATTATCACCAACATTGGAAAAAATCCACTGTCTTGGTCTTGAATCACAAGACCAAGACAGTATTGACAAGACTAAGGCCAAGACTGAGACACTGGTCAGCAAGACTAAGACACAGACATTGAAAATACTGTCTCGAGACACTGTCTCAAGATTTCACATCACTGCCATTTCATCAGAAACTAGTCTTCTTCCATGAAATTTGGTCCATACATGGTCATGAAAATGGAGGTAAAACATTACTAAACATTTTTTCCAATTGATTGCAGTCAAATTCTTTACTGAATTTCTGCAATTTATCATGAAATGTGGTAAACATCAGGGAATGATTGGATGTGTATTTTCCACCAGATACTGGATCCAGATATTTAGGGTCAACATTGCTGTATCAGGATCCGAAGCGAATAATACTGTGACAAAATTGCTTTAATAGCTAAAATAGATGAGCCTGAGGTCCAATAATAAAGAATAGTTAAAGTATAAAAGTCCTTTATAAGTGGTTCCTCCGGTAGTCGTTAAGTGGTGCTAATGGTTAAGGTAGATCACTAGTGACCAGAGATTAGTTGAAGTTTAACACACCTTCTTTAAGGTGGTGTGGGAGCCCTATAAGTAGAGGTCCCATAGATGGGTAAAGTGCCTGTAGACTGAAGTAAAACTTGGAATGCCAAATAGGTGGATGTACCGTCCTTAATTGGAGCAGGTACTAGTAGTAGTAGTAGTAGTAGTAATAGACTTCTTTAGAACCATTGTAGTAGTACATCAGCACCAGTCGATGGTCGCTTCAGTAAATAATCGTAGTCGTGATCTTGTCCGTGGTGAATCGAGGTTGTAATCCAGAGGTCAGTCCAGAGGTATTACATTTCCGCTAGGGAAGTGTCAATCCAGGTGCCAATCCCAAGGGGTGGGTATGCCCCACAAAAGATAAATTGCGACGCGGTAGGAGAGGGAAGGAGCCCAGTAGAAGGTACAGTAGACCCCTAGGTAGTACCTGAAGAATTACCTGCCGTGAGGTAGCACCCGAGTCGGCCAAGATAGAGAGGTAGTACCTGAGAGAGAGGTAGTACCTGGGAAAGAGATATTGAGGTAGTACCTGAGAGAAGTTGAGGCAATACCTGAAATAGGAGACGTAGAGGTAGTCCTTGAGATAGATAAAGCGGAGGTAGTACCCGGAAGCCAAGAAGGTAAGGTATTACATGAAAGATTACCTTAGGTAGTACCCGGAATTGCTAAGCATTGCTATTATAGAGCTCCACAGAAGAAGTAAGGTCCAATAGAAAGATAGAGAGAGGAAATTAGTCATCCGATAGTAAAACCTTAGCCAAAAAGCTAAGTCAACCACCCACACACCTCAATTGAGAGATCTAATCCTGTGTAGCGGCCGGGCGTCAGCCATCCTGGGAAAGTAGTACATAAGGCCTGGTTCGCCACAATACCACACAGGATTAGAATGACCATGTGAGTCTTGAGTTTGCAGATAGACTACCTGGGTTGAAAGTAAATAGGATAATAATTTCCACAGAACTAAAAAGACTCATTAATCCATCACACGTCCCACAAGCATAAAGTATCTTGACAAGTTTTAAAATCACAATTTCAACTTCAAAGTGACAGCTAAATGAAATTTGTAAAGTTACAATTAAATCATTCGACAAATAAATTAAACAGGAAAGCAAAAATCAATATTCGGATTCAGATTCAGTAGTTTTGCGACATAAGTATTTGGCGAATCTGGATATTGTCAAATACCACAATATCTGGCCGGAGCAAATGTCCGGAGTGGTTTCCAGCCACTCTCTAGTAAAGATAACATCACTCAACCATGATTCAAATGCATAATTCTTTTAAAGGAAAAAACTGTAATTACTTGGTCAGAATCTAATTTAAGGGGGCAGAAGATGGCAGAGTGGGTTTCGTGCTGAAGCGTCAGACTGACGGAGCGGGTTCAAGCCCCGTTAGTGCCCCTAGTGACTTTCACACAGGCAGTAAAGCCTTGTAAGCCACTTTAAATCATGCTAAGTTTTAAGTCTAAGTCTAAGTTTTAATCCAATTTAATCTAATCTTAAACTTCTATAGCGCCACTTCATAATGCACAGAAGCATCAGCCCTTTGATGGCATTCCAAATCAATTCAATCAAGATCCAGGTCAAATTCAGAAGCTACTACACCAAATTTACTTTCTGGTAGGTACCCAGTAAACAACTAATTTAATTATCAATATCAATATCAATTTCTAAATTGCTGAACATGTTTTAATTAGAAAATTAAAAGTACTGGTACTGTGGTAGGTTTTCACAGTTTACAAAAGAACTCTAAATATTTTTTCATAAAATTTCAAAATCTATCCAATCCAGCATAGGCGTCAATCCATAGGGGGCCCGGGGGGCCCGGGCCCCCCCAATAATTCGGGCAGGGGGGCCCAGCACTTGTTGGGCCCCCCCAATATTTCAACATTTTTATATACCAGTTAACACATTTTCCAGTCTCAATGCATGCTCTTCCTGAAATTTCTATTTTTTAAATTTCATATTTTTGGAGTTTCGGTTCAGAAATGACGATCCACGGGGGCCCGATTCTCTCCATTGATTTAGAGTGGGCTCAGCATTTGTTCATCATGTGTTGCCCCACTCCAACATGTAAGCCCTATAACGTTTGCTCAGTTTCAGTAGTTTGACACTCAGTCACTGGAGTACCGTCACTGCGTTTATCCAGATTGCCTGCAAATGTGAACCTTTTAAACCTGATAATTAATCCATTGGGGAGGAACAAGCAGTCGGACTGTAGGAACCTGGTCTCTGGTTGATTGACCCTAAGTGTAAACTTTCATGTCACTTAACGGTCATCATGGGAACGACGTCAAGATGCGTGTGAGCCGAATTTACTAGATTTACAGTAGATAGTTGATGGCTGTAGGCCTACAACAGCCTTGCTGCGTTAGTAACATGGGGAGGGGGATAACTACGCCACCCTGCTGAGAGAATGGCGTTTAACTCTTTAGAAGTTTAGATAAATCGTATGGGTTTATCGAAATCACGGTGAAGCGTCTAAATTATATGGAGATTAGGGCCTACGGGAACTGAGTCATCTGACTGCATTTAAGACATTTCTCTTGCTTGAACTAGACAGTTAACTGTTAAGACGTCTAAATCCGAGTAGTAGAAAATAAAAATTTAATAATGTCTCGTAAGCGACAATGCAATATCATTTAAGATGTTGCCTTCGAAACCTGGACTCTTTTATTTGTCAAACTTTTCATTTTGCTCTGCACCTTGGGCTCAACACTCTAATTGAGATTACGAGATAGACTACTCAAGCAGGTAAGGTATACATGCCTACGTTTTAATATGACTGGTCAGCAATAATTTTTTGTGGTGCAGACTGCAGAACTATGAATTTTTGCCTTTATACACATTAAATAGTTTAATTGGAAGTAATTATTGAACAAACCCAAAAGTAAATAAAATTATGGCTGAATTTATATCACTATAAACAAAGTAAGTAAGTAAGTAAGATCTTGTTAATTTCTATAGAGCTTTGTGTATAGGGTCTACACCCTGTGTGTATGTATGGATATATATATATAATATATATATATATATTTCTTAGGTTAACTAGCTATATATAATTATTTATATAGTGTCTATTTATATAGTGTCTATATATATAGTGTCTATATATATAGTGTCTATATATAGTGTCTATATATATAGTGTCTATATATATATATATATGTAGTAGCTATATATATATATATGTAGTAGCTATATATATATGTAGTAGCTATATATATATATATATATATATATATATATATATATATATATATATAGCGAGTCGTGAGTGACCAGGACAACGAGAAATGACAGCATCAACTTTTCATGTACCTAACTTCGGAGGTTTGGGCCCCCCCCAATATTCCAAGTGGATCGACGCCTTTGCAATCCAGTCATCAACTTATAAAATGCCACTTCATAATGTCAAGAAGCCATGGTGCATCAAATCCCAATCGCATAAGAAACAAATCCAAATTTGGGATATCAGTCTGGACAACCACATAACAGTCTATGGTGACGCTAGATGCCACAGTGCAAAATCCATTGCTTCATAGGTTGAAATGAGAGCAATCTTACCAATGGCCAACAGGCCAATGTCCGAGTGTAAAGCCAAAGGAGCTCTGCGCAGTATCTTAATTACTGCCAACGGCTTTGAGCAGCTTTTTTTTGGCGACAGCACTTCTGGCATTGCATGAACAACGACATTAACAGTAGATTTCTTTGGGTCTTCCTAAAATGATGCAAAACAACAAAATTTATGTAATTCTCTGAAAAGACATATTCTAATTGACAATGAGTACAAGTAGAAATTGGTGTAGTAAATCACATTCCTTTTACCTTTTCTTGCTCCTCATTACGTGTCCAAAGTACGTCAGGTTACATTATATTTTGTCTCCAAAAGGTACATTTCAGTTCCAGGTGCTCCAGGCTAGAACTGAATTAGACCTTCCTAGCTTATTGTTAAAAAGTAAAAACAGTGCTAACACTTTTGCCTCAGAAGCTTCAGTTGGGGAAAGTAATACTCCCACCCCATATTTTAGGCCATACCGTAGCAAGATACCGTAGTAAGAAGCAAAATTGTGACCCCATTTGTGTCAGCCAGGACCATTGGAGGATCAAGACCTAGTCCATTGCAAATCAAACACTGCTTTAATTTTCCTTTTTCAGTGAAGTCTTTCAATTCCAGATGTCACAAAATGCCTGCGACTTGCAGTCTCATCATTAAGCAGATGTTTATGCCAATGGCATTGCAGTATTTCTTTAGGAGACATTAAAGGAAAGACTCATTAGATGCTCAAAAGTTAAAATATTGCTCTAAATAATAAATAGTTAAATACATATAATATATATAGGAACTGAAAGTAAGCAATTTAAATTTTTGTATCACTGACTTTTAAGGCATTATATCCAGAGAATTGTCTATATCTAGCAAGTCATTGACAAGACAAATTAATATAAATGTGACTAACTATAGTTACCATGATATAGACTAGATGTTTATGAGATGCAAGTATGTCAAAACAACTGCCACTTTCAATTCTTCGTAGCAATTTGATCTCACTTACATCAATTCTAAATGCAAAACACAAAATAGTGCAAGAGAATTATCTATGCAAACACAATCACCAAAGTCTATTCAAAATATAGTATCACTATCTTCCAAAAATAAAATAAAATTTGAGTTATTAATTTTTACAACTTCAACAACTTCACTGTTTGTTTCACAATGTTAACCCTTTGGCCACATATGGCTGATATTTAGGCTTCATGACACATTGGTTATACAGATTCTTGGTAGCAAAGGGTCAATATACCCATGATTATATTATTGCAATATTATCTGATCAAGAACAAAATCTCTTATCAGTTATCTGTACCATTATTCAATTATCTTTTAGAAAGTAATTCAATCAATCATTTTATTAGATTCACAAAGGGTACGACATAACAAAGTTTCATATTATACAATGTCATAGATTATGATAGTTGCAGAAGATTTATTATTGGAATCCGTGTCACAAGTTCTTCATTGAAATACATTTTAATTTTGGATTTTGTCCATTTTCGACCTGTCATGTTCTTAATTATGCAATTCATTGATGACTAGTCCCTTATTCATGTTTTATCAAAATTCAATAGTAATCCGGTGTAATTGGCATTACTATTTGATCACCTGCAAATGAATAAATGGAAATTAAGCAATAAAATGCCAATTCAATCAGATAAATGAAATTACTAACTTGTAAACAAAGAGTCCTTGAGTGTCAAGGGAAACAAATATGTGGCAATCACAGACGGTCATACAGGTGACAGGACCTGGCAGTTCCTGCACTGACATCTTATACATGGCACCTTTTAGGTTTCGGAGCACAACTTCGGTTTTTGAAGATGGTTCGGTAACGGTATCAGAGCTAGACATCTTTCTTTCTAAACCACTTCCTGCAAATGTGACCTTCTTGTAGAAACAGGAACTTAAAGACTTCAATGATTCAAAGAACTTCAATTATCTCCAAATGGATTCAGTCAGTTATTTCATCCACTTTAAATTCCAAGAGCTCCCAAGGTCCATAGTTTTATCCTCAACCCACAACCAATGAGTACCGGTGTCTGCTTTGGTCTGATCTAAATTGCATCGTTCAGTGATACTCGATTCAAGAAATAGTTAATATGTAATTCTGCATAAATCGTTGAGGAAACAGCCAAACAGTCTCACTCAGATTCCAAACCAGACAACAGTTCTGTAAACACAAGGTAAAGCACAAAAGCTTAAGCTCTGATTAATTGTCATAGTGAAATAAACATGGCAGACTGTGTCTATATATAGCCCAGCATTACATACACTCAGCCTGCCTTTTGCATTAGCTCAATGCAAATTGGCTCACTGAATTGCTTGCCATGAGCAAGCACAAAATGCTGATCTCTGCTTAGGAACCACATCTAGATAGGCTATCCACAGTACACCAATAATTCATATACATTGCATGCTCACCTGGTCTTGGGCTCTGCAATACTCCTAGCCAGCATGTCATAACATGTCTAGTGGATTCATTATCTCTTCAGGCAATAATTTTATAAAAAGCAGCTCAGAGTAATGGTCTCCAAAGAGCATGCAGTATTGGGACTACATAATGAAGTGGAGTAGTGAATTTATTGGAATAGATTTAGGTGACATTTACAAGAGCAAAAGAAGAGCTGAGTCAGCATACAAATTGACTGATATTGCATAATCAAACAGTAAGAAAACTCAAGCTAAAAATATTTTATAGATTTGCTCTACACAATTATCAAGCATCACCTCTCAAATTCATATAAAAAGAGACGCCGTCATTCTCTCTAAAGCAGAAATTTCATAGTAGCTACTACATGGGGCACACGATATGAACTGAAATTTTGGCTTAATTGCT
Organism: Metaphire vulgaris; assembly: GCA_018105865.1. Classification (NCBI taxonomy): domain Eukaryota; kingdom Metazoa; phylum Annelida; class Clitellata; order Crassiclitellata; family Megascolecidae; genus Metaphire; species Metaphire vulgaris. Next base: position 7,108,436 of record CM030859.1, on the reverse strand, counting down.
AAATCAAAAGACTAATTGACCTGCATCACTGCAAGTCTGCAACCAAAGTGCATCAACGGTTCTCAGATTCCGAATAACGATGTAAAAATGCATTTGTGCACAACTTACAGCATTAGACCAATGCTAGAACACACGTAGCCTACTAACATATCCAAGCACAGCTTCCTGCCTATGCGCAATTTGCCGGGAATAATGTATCCTAAATTATGCTGAATAACTGCTATTGATTTGAGCCTATATTTATTTAATCTATGAAATGCTATACGCATGCATAGCCTCATCTGAACGAATAAAACGCATTTTATCGATCTGAAACTTCACAAACAAGATCTCTTTACTCTGCGGTCGATGTGCTCGCGTGTCGTACATCCAAGCGATCAAATCAGCCTCAAATGTCAAACTATTTAGTGCAAAACACGGATCATGGGCAGGGGCGTAGCCAGGAATTTGATTTGGGTGGGTATATAGGGTATAAATCTTAACTATAAACCGCATAAACCACATATAACCACATGTAAATCACATAAAAAATTTTAAGGTATACTGATTTTGGGGGTATATATACCGATATACCCCCCGTCGCTACGCCTCTGATCATGGGCAGTAGCTGAGTAGCACTGATCCCAACAATACTATTGATGCTCTAACTTTTACTCGCATTTGTAGACGGAAAAGTCAGTATCGTTTACTCGAAATCAGCACTTAAGGGCCCTTACAGGCTGAAGCAGAGCGGAATATGGAGCTTTTGGAGCCGTTGGTCGTCTAAATAGCGAACATTTTAACTGAATGTTGTTTTTTTCTACATAAATTTAATCAATATATTCGTTCCTCGCATGTGTCACGTGACTCGACGCCGTCGACTGTTTACTGCGTCGCCATGGTGATCACGTGACTGCCGGCATTAAGTCGGTCGCTTCGTCCATCCGTCGATTGAATTGCTTCAAAGGCATTCTTGGTGGCGTTGGGCGCTTAAGAGGTTTTTTATTGGCGATTCGTGCAACCACTGTATCTATATGCAGATTGCAGAGTCACCAGGCAGATGTTTTTTCTTGCTCTTTTTTAAACGCGTGATGACACTATTGTCATTCCTTAATCGAAGTTCGCCAATTAACTGATATGGGGCTGTCCTTTAATTATGTCAACAATTTTGGGCGATTTTTGACCCCTCCCCTTGTCAACAACTGTCAACTTTCACTTACCCCTATAATTACGTCAAAAACTTTTGACCTCTCCCTCAAGATCAATGACAGGTCCCAATAACAAGGTTATTATTATGTTTTGTGGTGATGACCATTTTCCCTGTTTTGCTCATCGAGTGTCAAAATGTGATGGTGATGACCTTTTTGCCATGCTTTTTCCCATTGTTGTAAGTAGTATTCCATGAAATTTCCTATTTTTGATTATTTGTAAAAAGTGAAATTGTTGACGTCAACTTCTCTCGACCCCCTCCCCCTATCAACAACTGTCAAACTTTTTCAAACCCCCTCCCCCTAAATTTTTGACGTAATTAATGGACAGCCCTATGCTTAATTCATGTTACATTTGTTTAACAGAATTTTATTCTTCTGACCATTGGTCCTCACCGCCCTCTCGTTTACCTTTATATTCAACTCCGCTGACCGCTGTAGACCATTGCAATCCATGGCAGTTTGTTTTTTGGCAGTAAGGCTAAGCTTAGCAGTGATTTTAACACGGAACTAACCGAGACGCTACATTCAGATGTTTTTGAATTATTTATTGTAAATTTTATTATCTAGATTTCTTATCTAGATTTATTGGTTGTGCGGCTTGTGTCTACAAGACGCTTGATAAGATAGATAAAGATGTCATATGTCATGTCATAGTATTCGGCCCTAATCTGGTAAAGATGACGCGAGCCTATTTTTCATTACATGTATGTTGACGCACAGGTAGATAGTTCATCATAGTTGTATATAATTAATTTCTGAGGCGCGACTTTTAAAGGTGTGTCGCTGCTGCTCTATCGAAATAAAACGTCTTAAGTTTATCCAGGAACACGTCTGGGCGTGAGACGATTTGATTATGCAGTGCAATCGGCAGAGGATTCAAACTCCGTGGACCAATGGCTAAAGCTAAGAGCGGTCTCCGATTTTACTATGAGTTCTCGCAGGGCCGGATTAAGGTCCGAGTGGGTCGGGGGCTGAGAAAAAAGGCCGTCGTTAATATACTGAAAATCTCTGACAAGCAAAAAGAAGGTTATCTTCCTTCTAAATCGTGCTGAAAATCGTGCTGACAAGCAAAAAAAGGTTATCTCGAAACTTGGTGGGCCTATCAGCGGTGTACGTGATGCCAATTGATTAACAACCGGTTCGCTGACACTGGCTTGTCCATTATGTATATAGGCCTATATATATAATTATATATATATATATATATGTGGAGAATTTGCATTCTTTCGTATTCGCTGATATACGCGGCTACGCTAATCTACGGTTTTTCTTGGCCGCTCCTACGGGGTTCTCCCGATACGCTCTTATACATTACGATTTCAAAACACTCATTTTTGAACAAATATTAGCCATCCGCCTATGAAATCCCTGAAATACGATCAGAAATAATTCTGCCCTCAAGCGAAAGTGACTTTGAAGCTTGTGGACCACATATTTCGAGAGCTTTGAACGATTTTTGTTCATGGCCATGCGCCGTTTCTATACCCCCTTTTTGTGCGCTATGTACATATTTTTGCACAAAACCAGTCGTATAGGACAATGCACGGTTTATTATTATGTAATCGTATATGTAATTAAGATTTTTAGGACGATTATTTAAGAAGTTATGGCCACATTTGTGCCGTCGGTGTTAACGTGGTTTTGCTAAAATCCGATCTCTCGAATTGCGGCTTCTAGGCCACGTTAAGGCTCATGTAAACTATCAGTCGAAAGCCCACGACTTTCTGACTCCGATTTTGTTATATTTAAGATTCATTTCGCATTAATTATTTAGATATTTGTTATTGAAATGTCAATGGACATTTAGCATTATGGCCAATCAGAACGCTCCGTTCCTTGGTCACGTGATCCAAATTTTTAGACCTTGGCTCCCATTGGGCAAGGTCCCTTACCTCCGATCACTGTCGCTTTCTCATTGGCTGGAGCCTCCCCTTCCTCTGCTGCTCTGTTCCAGAGGCTATATAAACACGAGAACGCGCTCAGTTCTTTAGTTCTTTACGGACTCCTGTGAGCCATCGCTTGCAGAGCCGGGCTCGGCTGTACGCTCTCATCAGAGCTTTATCGCCTCCATTGGGGCAAAAAGCACTCTCATCAGAGTGTCGGCTGCCGGGCCTTACCGGTTATCGCCTCCATCGGGGCAAAAAGCACTCTCATCAGAGTGTCGGCTGCCGGGCCTTACCGGTTATCGCCTCCATCGGGGCAAAAAGCACTCTCATCAGAGTGTCGGCCGCCGGGCCTTACCGGTTAAGAGCACATGCTCTCGCGGATCAGCCCTATTTAGGGCTTGTTTTGCGTAACTTTAATTTTATGCCGTGCTGTTGTAATTGTAGACGTTTGTGCTTCAGTTCGAGGACGGTGACCTTCTGGTTTGTCGAACAGTTAAGGTTGTTGGTTCTTTTTCACTATTTCAGGCGCTCTTTAAGTCCTATAGTCATGGCATATATGTATTTCGCTGTTTCTTCGTTATAGTGAACAATAAATCATTCTTGAGACGCTCGTTTAGATGCTTCGTCGCCTCATTGATGTTTGTGATTCGTTTAACTTTGTCTGACATTAAAAGGTTTAGGCGCTCGCCTTTGTAGTCATAGATAAGATTACTTAGATGCATCGTCGCTTCATAAACGATCGTCCATAACTAGAATACTATGTTCGTTTAACTTTCGCCATAGATGATGATAAGACGTTCTTGACAAGTAGTTCGAACTGAGTACATTCATCGTCGCACCATTTACGGTTGTAACTCGCCGATTGCTTGCAGTTTTGTGCTCTTTAGGTTAATATTTCGTTGCATAGAAATAGATATTCGTCGCACCATTTACGGTTGTAACTCGCCAATTCCTTGCAGTCTGGTGCTCTTTAGATTAATATTTCGTTGTATGGAATTAGGTCTTCGTCGCACCATTTATGATTGTAACTCATCGAATTCTTCATGATATTGCGCTTCTTAGTTTGACGTTTCGTTGCATTGACTTTCTGCTTTCGTTGATAAGTGAACTTTAAGACGTTTAGTTTGATGTTTTCGAATAAAGTCCTAAAAATCCTTCAAATGTTGTCTTCTCACAAGCCAGGCCACGCCAGACCGGGTGGGGACCCAGTGTTTCGGCCAAATTTCTAATTAACTCTCCTAGAGTGTTTGGGGATTTCGCCACAAATTGGTACCAGAAGTGGGGTCCGTGGCTTGTGAGTTACTTATTATGGTTATCTGAGGACACAGTTGCGTTATCCCGTTGTGTATACGCACATTATATACTTAAAATTGCATTTTTGAATCTTATCATTGCGTAATAATTATCCACTCACATGGAGTCCGATGAACGCCCGTCCAATCGCTACAACTTGCTCGACGTCGACGATGGTTGGTTCGTGGAACAAGCTGCCAAAGAGGAACCTCCGAAGTCTTCGTTCGCCTCGGAACCGCCTACCCTCGACCGAATCTCGGCGCTGGAGATGTCCTATCACGCCCGTCGTAGACGTCAACCTGATGAGATGTCGTTACTTGACGAACCCATCGACGAGAGACCGGAACTCGTCGCTAGGGAGGCGATTCCTCTCACTCCGTTTGGAAACCGTCCATCCGCCAGGAGGCAGTTTATGAAGCCAGGAAAATTCGACGGGACAGGCTCCTTGGAATCTTTCCTGAAGCAATTCGAAGTTTGTGCGAACCACAATCAGTGGTCGATGAGGGAGAAGACTGACTTCCTCCAATGTTCCTTGGAAAAGTCAGCAGTCCAGCTCCTCTGGGATTTTGGTTCTCGCGCGGATTACACTTACGAGGACCTCACGCAACGATTGCGCCAACGCTACGGACTTGAGTCTCAGGCCGAAACTTTTCGCACGCAGTTAAGGTGCCGACGACAAAGAGACCGTGAAAGCCTTGCAGATCTTCTGCATGACATTCGACGTCTAGTGACCTTAGCCTACCCGGCTCCTGCCAGCGAAACCACGGAGGCAATCGCTAGGGACGCCTTTCTAGACGCAATGATGGATAGCGAATTGTCCCTTAAGGTTCGTGAGAGAGAGCCCAGATCGCTGGACGAAACGTTCCGCACCGCCGTACGACTAGAGACGTATAAGAGGTCGTTAAGAGATCACGACTCTTCAGAATTCCGCGGACGCGAACATCGTCGACTAGTTCGAGCAACGAGACAAGAAGATCCGTTGACTCAGTTGGACGCTAAGTTGGATGATTTTATCCGTACTCATCGGGAAGAGCAAGAAAGATGGAGAAAGTCTGTGGAAGATAGACTGCTACAAATGCAAACATTCGGTGGAACGAATACACATTCAATAAGAAGTAGCAAAGAAGGACCAAGGGCCGATTTTGTCACCTCCGTAGCAAACGAGCAAGTCGGGGGCCCAGCTATTAAAGGTTCGTCTGGTAGTGGTCAGCGATCAATTCGTTGTTACAATTGTCAATGTTTAGGGCACATAAGCCGGGATTGCAGGAAACCGCGAGTTGGAAATCGTGGATCAACGTCAGTAAATTCAGTCGCGTTTTCGCCTTCCAACAGATCCAGAAATCCACATTCATTGTACGCACGTTGTGTGATTAACGGTATCGAATGTTGGGGTTTGATTGATACAGGATCAGAGGTTAATTTATTGCCTGCATCTATAGCTTCAGGGTTGCCAATAACCAATTGTTCGCAGAAGTTATATGCAGCAAACGGTCAAGAAATTCTCGTAAAGGATGAAGTCACAACGAGGGTGAAATTCAACTGTAGATGTAAAAAGCTCATCACATTTGTTGTGTCAGACGAGGTTCAAGAAGTGATGTTCGGCATGAAATTCTTGTCAAGTTGCCGATTGAGGTTAGAACAAGGTAAACTGTTCGTGGGACGTAGTCAACTGCCGTTAGTTCAACGAAATGGAGCAGAATGGTGTCATAGAGTGGTCGCAGTAAATCGTGTGGAGGTGTTTCCTCATTCGTCGGAGGTTGTTGCCTCGGCAGTGGTTAACGGAGAATCTGAGAAAGTCAGTTCTCGCGTTGGTTGCCAAGTAGAGCAATCAAAGGTACTCGACACTCCCAAAGGCGAAGACACAGGGAAAGTTCAAGGCTTTCAAATTGAAGATGCTGCTCAGGGAAATTTCGTAACGGTTGAAGTCCATCAGCCGGAACAGCCAGGAGAAGCAGAGTTTAACTCGCCAGAAGTACCTCTAAATACACAACAGAACTCACTTGAAGACACACAAGACGACGCGATAGTTGAATTGTCAGCATTGGTTTCAAATTTTATGGAGATTCAACAGGCAAGTATGGATGAATGGTCAGATTTTATGGAGATTCAAAAGAGAAGTATGGATGAATGGACGAAATTCATGGAAGAGAAGATGACCGTCAAAGGAAGCATTATCACCGACGAAACATTCGTAGAACCTGAATTGACTGAAACGAATTCAGACGAACGGAAATCGGAACATGCGACAGAGGCTAAAGTCTTTTCCAGTCGTCAGAAGCCTCATAGGAAGAAAAAGAGGAAAATGCGTTGGTAGCTTCCTACGCAAAGATCTTCAGAAGTTTAGGCTTTGAAGTAATTTCAGAACAAAGTTGTTTAATAATTCTTCGATTTTTGCTGTATAGTTTCGAATGAGGGCATTCGAAGTACTAAGTCGGGGGCATTGTGGAGAATTTGCATTCTTTCGTATTCGCTGATATACGCGGCTACGCTAATCTACGGTTTTTCTTGGCCGCTCCTACGGGGTTCTCCCGATACGCTCTTATACATTACGATTTCAAAACACTCATTTTTGAACAAATATTAGCCATCCGCCTATGAAATCCCTGAAATACGATCAGAAATAATTCTGCCCTCAAGCGAAAGTGACTTTGAAGCTTGTGGACCACATATTTCGAGAGCTTTGAACGATTTTTGTTCATGGCCATGCGCCGTTTCTATACCCCCTTTTTGTGCGCTATGTACATATTTTTGCACAAAACCAGTCGTATAGGACAATGCACGGTTTATTATTATGTAATCGTATATGTAATTAAGATTTTTAGGACGATTATTTAAGTTATGGCCACATTTGTGCCGTCGGTGTTAACGTGGTTTTGCTAAAATCCGATCTCTCGAATTGCGGCTTCTAGGCCACGTTAAGGCTCATGTAAACTATCAGTCGAAAGCCCACGACTTTCTGACTCCGATTTTGTTATATTTAAGATTCATTTCGCATTAATTATTTAGATATTTGTTATTGAAATGTCAATGGACATTTAGCATTATGGCCAATCAGAACGCTCCGTTCCTTGGTCACGTGATCCAAATTTTTAGACCTTGGCTCCCATTGGGCAAGGTCCTTACCTCCGATCACTGTCGCTTTCTCATTGGCTGGAGCCTCCCCTTCCTCTGCTGCTCTGTTCCAGAGGCTATATAAACACGAGAACGCGCTCAGTTCTTTAGCTCGAAAAAGGTTTTTTGGACGTCGACGAGAGTTGACGTGTCTTCTCCGAGCGCTGTGTTTACTCAGCCTTGTTTACGTGGATGCACGTGTTCTTTTCAGAACGCGTGATCTTTGGAATTTGCGAACGACGATTTGCTTGCCCAGCTGTGTTTGCATAGGTTCCCGTGTTCTTCTCAAGAGCACGTGATCTTTGCTTTACCTGTGTCAGCAGGTTATCACCTGTATTAATTTTTAATTGCTTATTTTGGTTGTCTTATTTTATTTTAGATCTCGTTGAGAAGCGGACATGGCGGAGGACTTGAGCCTCACTGCCGCCGCGAAGAAGAGAATCCGCACCAGTTCAGACGAGGGGTCTGAAATCGGGATGGAGCCTTTCACCGAAGTCCGGCGAAAGACGAAAATGCAGAAGGAGGCGGGGAGTCCGTCGGCTCAGACTCCAGCGCAGCAGGAGGTTTCTCCACGACAGCCGATGGAGAACGTGGTCTTCATTGAGTTTGTTGGTCATCAGATCAACAAGATAAACTCAATCGTTGTTAAACGAGAGTTGGCCAACACCGTGGGGTGCTCTGGCCTTCGCCCGAGTGGTAACTTTCTCCGCGTTGTCTCGAGCAACGTGGAGCAGAAGACCCGTCTTCTGGCAATGACCCAGATTGGCCCTTACACCGTTCGTGTAAGCGAGCCAAGAAGTCTTGTGAGAGAGCGTGCTCAGACCACGCGCAAGACGATAAGAAAAATCATCGTCGGTGTCCCCGTGGACATCGACGAACAAGACATCAAGGACGAAATAACGGCCTCGACCACTGTCGTAGCTGTGAGGCGTCTCTTGAAAAAGAGCGACGGTGTCCAGGTCAAAACTACCGCCGTTTTGATCGAGTTCCCGATCGGAACTGAGGTGCCGAACAGAGTCCCGATCGGATTCTGTCGGTACAAGGTACGTGACTACGTAGCACCTCCCACGAGGTGCTACAAGTGCTTGGGCTTCGGCCATGTGGCTGCTCACTGCCAGAAGGGGCAGAAATGCTCGTTCTGCGCAGGCGAGCACAAACATACGGAGTGCGACAAGATTCAGTCGCCAAAGTGTGCACGGTGTGGCGGCGAGCACACCACGTTCGACGTAAACTGCCCTGCTTACGCAGAGGCAAAGCAAGCTGCTTCGAAAGCAGCAGTGTCTGGGAAAACGTACGCACAGGCGTTAAAGGCTGTGCGGAGAGAGGCGAAAGCCTCTGCTCAGGAAAACCCGGGGCAAAACGCTGCGGCCGTGCAAGAGACTGCCCCCGCGCGGGGGACGGCGGTCGCTGTGGCATTACCCCAAAGAACAGGCTCAATGACCGTGCTAAGAAAGGGCCCCGCGGCTCAAAAGGCGGTCACTGACTCTGCGCCGAGCCTAGCTGCCAGTCGCACTGGTGGCGAAGCTGTGGCACCGGAGATACAGACCACTCCGGCGACCCAGTCTGGACCAGATATGGTTGCGCCCGTGCGCGCCATGATACAGGCGATGCTGAAGCTGCTCAGCTATGTTGAGAGCACTCTTGTGCCTCAGCTGCTGGCCGGCAAAGGCAAAGATGCCATCGCGGACGTGCATATGGCGTTCACGAAAATGATCGGCCTTGAATTCGGTCTTCCGTTCGAAGACGTTCTCAAGACTATCATGGATCACGGTCGCGAAGGTGCCCGAGCACCAGGGTCAGAATCAGTTAGCTGCTAAAATGGATTGTCAAATCCTACAGTGGAATGTCGCACGGATATCAGCCCGGAAGGGCGAGCTGGTGCATGCACTGGCTGGTATGGTCAGAAAGCCTGATGTGATCTGTATTCAGGAAACCTGGCTTACTCGTGAGCGCTCCTTCACCGTTGAAGGGTACAGCTGTGAACGACACGACCGGTCGTCCGGCGAGAGCAGAGGAGGAGGGGTAGCAACCTTGATTCGTGACGGAGTGTCTTATTCAGTCTTGGGGCGGACTGATGTGCCAGAATCGCTCACGATCTCTCTGTCGACCGCTGCAGGAGATCTGACGATTGTTAACGTTTATTTTCCACCGGGACAGGCGGTGGACAAAGACACTTTTCCCCAACTCTTCTGCAATCGCCGGGCGATTGTGGTCGGAGACTTCAACGCTCGTAGCACGCTCTTTGGTGCCAGTGATACGGACAGAAGAGGCCGGCTGCTGGAAGAGGCAATGGAATCGCAGTCGTTTGTTGCGTTGAATACCGGTGTCGGCACGCGCCTTAAGCGGGACGGCTCACGCTCTCATCTGGATCTGGCAATGGCATCGCGGCCATTGGCTAGAAAATGTGACTGGATGGTATTGGATGACCCAATGGGCAGTGACCATTTTCCGATCGTTGTTACCGTTGGCGAAAGCACTTTGGTGGAGGAGGTGCATCAACCCAGATGGCTCTATAAACGGGCCGATTGGGGCGCCTTCAAAGCCGGGTGTCTAGCCAGAGTCACTGCCGACCTTATCGTGGGCGAGGTCGAGACAAGTCACAGAGAGTTCGTGGGCGCCCTGCTTTCGGTGGCGGAGGAATGCATTCCAAAGTCGAAGCCACGCAGTCGGCCTCGTGACGTCCCGTACTGGAGCGACAGCTGCAGTGAGGCAGTGGCGGCCCGTAACAAGGCCAAAACCCGTATGATGCGAACCAAAGATCATGCGGATGCCTCGGAGTACCGTCGGCTGAAAGGTGTAGCCCAGAAAACTATCAGAGACGCGCAGCGTAACCACTGGAGGGAGTACTGTGCCGGCCTGAACGAGCGTACAAAACTCGGACAGGTTTGGAAGACGGTTAGACGGATGTCTGGTGTCTCTTCGAGACATGCTATACCGACGCTGAAGACCGCGGATGCCACGCTCTGCAGGGATAACCAGAGCAAGGCGGAGCTCTTCGCACAGAGCTTCGCCAGCGTCAGTAGCAATCAGAACTTGTCACCTGAATTCCAAGTAAGAAAGTCCGAATTTGAGCGGATGCACAGCGACGAACTCCGTGGGGGCCGGCGTCCTCCTGATGACGGTGACCCTGTGGATGAGGAGTTCAGTCTGCACTCGTTGCGGACGGCCGTGTTACATTGTAAGAAGAACTCGAGTCCTGGCGAAGACGGCATCTCGTACGAGATGATATCAAAGTTACCGAGACCCAGTCTGGATGCGTTACTGAAGCTGTTTAACATGATCTGGACGACAGGAGTTCTCCCATCCGCATGGAAGAGCTCTCTGATCGTACCAATCCTGAAGCCAGACAAGCCTGCGTCCGAGGCCGGCTCTTACCGACCGATTGCATTGACCTCGGTTCTCTGCAAGCTGATGGAGAGACTGGTGACTGACAGGCTGGTCTGGCTGATGGAAGAAAATTCGATGTTTAACAAGTTTCAATCGGGCTTCCGCAAGCTCCGAAGTTGCCAAGATCAGATAATCCGTCTCCAGGACGACATACACAGGGCTCTGTCAGCGAGTCGGAAAGGGAGTACTCTCGGAGTCTTCATAGACCTGGAAAAGGCGTTTGATCTCATGTGGGTCGACGGCCTGCTCCATAAGCTAAACACCATGGGCGTACGAGGTCGTATGTTCGACTGGATTCGTAGCTTCCTCACTGACAGGACTATCAGAGTCCGGGTAGGTTGCTCACTGTCGGACGTCTACAGGCTTGATAATGGGTCGCCGCAAGGCAGTGTCATCAGCCCGATTCTCTTTATCATCCTGTTGAACGACATCCCAGACCCAACGAACGGTGTGCAGCTATCGCTGTTTGCCGATGACAGTGCTATCTGGAGATCGGGTCCGTGTCCTGACGTGAATCATCGTCTGATTCAGGAATATTTGGACAAAGTGAAACGCTTCCTGGACGACTGGGGCTTCAAGGTGTCAGTTTCTAAGACTGTCGCCGTCCGCTTCCACCGCTGGATGCCGGACGGCGATTGTCACTACCCTTTAATGCTGGGAAAGAGCCGTCTTGAGTACCAGCGTACCGTTAAATTCCTCGGTGTCATCTTTGATCGAAAGCTGAAGTGGACAGATCATGTGGACTACATTGTTGAACGATGCAAACCTCGCCTGAACCTATTGAGAGCGATCTCAGGATCGGACTGGGGTGCGTCCAAGGCAACGTTGCTCATGGTATATCGAGCACTGATACGGTCGGTGCTGGACTACGGATGCGTGGCGTTCGACGCCGCGCCGCAGACGGCGAGGGCCAAGCTGGATCGCATTCAGTCGAAAGCCCTTGCTATCTGCACCGGGTCCATGTCTGGCACGGCGGTCAACTCACTGCAGGTCGATTGCGGTGAGATGCCGCTGTCGCTAAGGCGCCATCTGATTCTGATGGAGTACACGGCCAAGGTCAGGTCTATACCGGACCATCCTACCCAGTCCATTCTGAGGGCGGCCGGACGGCACAGCCGGCCGCGAGAAGGCGAGGAGCTTCTGACGATGAAGGTAGCACGCATCGATACCGCTATCGGTGCAGCGATCGTTGAGCCAACGATAGTAGCCCCGCGACCGCCTTGGAGGATTCGACCGCCCGAGGTGGACGTGGGACTGCAAGGTCAAATCGGACACAGAGGGAGCCAGCCGGTCCAGCAAACTGTGCAGGAGTACTCAATTCAGTACAACGACAGAATCTGGATCTACACTGATGGGTCCTGTACCGACGATGGCAGAGCGAGTTGCTGCTTCTATGTGCCTTCGCTGGGCTACCATGAGGCACACCGTCTGACCGATGGAACGACCGCTTACGCAGCGGAGATGATGGCTATCTTGAAAGCCCTCGAATGGGTCATAGAGAAGCATCACACTGCAGTCGTCGTCTTCAGCGACTGTCTGGCGGTGCTGCAGTCCATCGTGCAGCAGAGGTCTCAGCGCAGACCGATGCTGCTGCAGCGACTGCTGGCGGTCTACGAGGACGACAGAAGCAGGCACCCGGTGACTCCGACGGTCCTGACCTGGATCCCGGGTCACTCGGGTGTGGACGGAAACGAGGCGGCCGACGAGCTCTGTCGTCGGGCCCTCAGTAATCCATGCGTCGACCTGGCACTCGCCGTCGAGTACAGGGACATGCAGGAACGGTACAGGGCCCACTTTGTAAGCGAGTGGCAAAAGCTGTGGGATGCGTCTCCCACAGGCGCTCATTACAGAGGCATCGAGCCGACCGTCGGCCTCCGATGCAAGTACAGTGACAGCCAACGGCGAAAAGAAGTTTGCGTCAGCAGACTGAGATTCGGTCACTGCCGTCTGAACGCCTGTCTGCGCAAGATAGGCTGTCATGATGATGGCATGTGTGAAGACTGTGGGGTGCCAGAGACGGTCGACCATTACCTGTTGGAATGTCCGGTACAGCAGGTTCTGCGAAACCGTCTGGAGTCAATCTGTCGAACGTTGGATCTCGACTTCAACTTACGAACGATGCTGAGCAACCCGTGTTGCATAGACGCCGTCTACCGTTACGTAGACGAGTCTAAAAGGCGCCTGTAAGTTGAAAGACACTTGCCCAGTTGACCATGCACGGTGGCTCTCGTGCCGATAAACGAGAGAGTGCCCAGTGTCCACGGTGGCTCTCGTACCGTTAAACGAGAGAGTGCCCAGTGTCCACGGTGGCTCTCGTACCGTTAAACGAGAGGGTGCCCAGTGTCCACGGTGGCTCTCGTACCGTTAAACGAGAGGGCGCCCAGTGTCCACGGTGGCTCTCGTACCGTCAAACGAGAGAAAGAAGACGACCGTCAACAACATCTGACGAGCAATCCGGAGAAGAGAAACAACACCAGGAAAAGGCAAAGAAGAAAGATCTGCGAGAAGAAAGAAGAAGGAAAACATCAACGAAATGAAGACGAAAGAATTTCGAACTGTATGCCCCTAGATTAAATGCGTCACGGGGGGAGAGACAACTCCTTTCGCTGGTCAGAGCATTGGGTAAACCTACCTCCTACTTCCTGTACGCAGGTTTTTAGGTTGGGTAGCCGGCTCGCGGCATCACCTGTGACGCCTCCCAACCCCGGACACTTGTAAATAGTCGAACTCTGTAAATATTAATACTGTGTGTATATTCTTAGTAACCCGGGTCCTAAACCTGTGGAACTGTACATAGTTTAGCAGACGCTCATCGTCTTTGATACGGATGCGTCTATAAATAAACGAATTAAACAAAAAAACATCAGTTCTTTAGTTCTTTACGGACTCCTGTGAGCCATCGCTTGCAGAGCCGGGCTCGGCTGTACGCTCTCATCAGAGCTTTATCGCCTCCATTGGGGCAAAAAGCACTCTCATCAGAGTGTCGGCTGCCGGGCCTTACCGGTTATCGCCTCCATCGGGGCAAAAAGCACTCTCATCAGAGTGTCGGCTGCCGGGCCTTACCGGTTATCGCCTCCATCGGGGCAAAAAGCACTCTCATCAGAGTGTCGGCCGCCGGGCCTTACCGGTTAAGAGCACATGCTCTCGCGGATCAGCCCTATTTAGGGCTTGTTTTGCGTAACTTTAATTTTTATGCCGTGCTGTTGTAATTGTAGACGTTTGTGCTTCAGTTCGAGGACGGTGACCTTCTGGTTTGTCGAACAGTTAAGGTTGTTGGTTCTTTTTCACTATTTCAGGCGCTCTTTAAGTCCTATAGTCATGGCATATATGTATTTCGCTGTTTCTTCGTTATAGTGAACAATAAATCATTCTTGAGACGCTCGTTTAGATGATTCGTCGCCTCATTGATGTTTGTGATTCGTTTAACTTTGTCTGACATTAAAAGGTTTAGGCGCTCGCCTTTGTAGTCATAGATAAGATTACTTAGATGCATCGTCGCTTCATAAACGATCGTCCATAACTAGAATACTATGTTCGTTTAACTTTCGCCATAGATGATGATAAGACGTTCTTGACAAGTAGTTCGAACTGAGTACATTCATCGTCGCACCATTTACGGTTGTAACTCGCCGATTGCTTGCAGTTTTGTGCTCTTTAGGTTAATATTTCGTTGCATAGAAATAGATATTCGTCGCACCATTTACGGTTGTAACTCGCCAATTCCTTGCAGTCTGGTGCTCTTTAGATTAATATTTCGTTGTATGGAATTAGGTCTTCGTCGCACCATTTATGATTGTAACTCATCGAATTCTTCATGATATTGCGCTTCTTAGTTTGACGTTTCGTTGCATTGACTTTCTGCTTTCGTTGATAAGTGAACTTTAAGACGTTTAGTTTGATGTTTTCGAATAAAGTCCTAAAAATCCTTCAAATGTTGTCTTCTCACAAGCCAGGCCACGCCAGACCGGGTGGGGACCCAGTGTTTCGGCCAAATTTCTAATTAACTCTCCTAGAGTGTTTGGGGATTTCGCCACAAATATATATATATATATATAAACATTTGGAACATTTTCCAGTTTACAACCGAACGAGAGCTAGCACACTATAATTTCAGGTCTCCGGACAATTTTTTATCATAAGTCCTCGGGAATGAAGTACCGAGGGCATAAAATTATATATATATATATATATATATATATATATATATATATATATATATATATATATATATATATATATGTATATATATATAGACTGGTCGCGCTTCGTGTGAGTGAGTTCTCCAAGGCATAGAGCTACTAATTAAATAGGCCTACTGCTTTCTTTAATCCGTTCACCGTATGAGTTTCACATTACTATAAACCTATCATCATTGAACTTAGGCATCTATTGCAGTCTAAACTCTCAGGTATCTTTACAATTTGAACGTAGACTTCGTCTTTGTCGGGTTTTAGTATTGGATATCAACTTTGATCGGGTAGTCTATGTCCACTAGATAAGGGTGCGGTGAAGCTGGAAATTAGGTGGGAGATCATCATCATCATTAGCCATGGGCTCATCGCCCGTTGGTGTATAATGCCATCTCCACAGTTTTCTGCCATTCTTTCCTGTCCGTTGCTCTGTGACTAAGATCCTGTAAACTGCTTCCACACCATTCTTCAATATCATCACACCATTCCTTGTGTGGTCTCCCTCTCTTATTGGCACCCTCCATTATTCCATACATTAGAGCTTTGATCTTTCTGTCCTCTTTCATTCTGCATATGTGTCCGAAAAGTTTGAGTTTCCTTTGTTTTACTCTTTCCAGCATGGTTTGTTTGGGCTGAATTCTCCCGTATAGTTCTTCATTTGTGATTTTTTCAACCCATCCGATTCGTAGTATTTTTCTATAACATTTTCTTTCAAAGGCTAGTATTTTTCTTTCCAGGTCTTTGGTGATGCATATGGTCCATGTTTCGCATCCATATAAAAAGCTGCTGAAGATACAGGTTTCGAGTATTTTCTTTTTTGTTTCAGTGCTTATTGATTTGCTTTTCCAGGTGGGAGATGACATCGACCATATGGTGGATGCTTTTAAGTTTTAACGTACTGTATAAACCATATCCGCTGCAATTATAGCTATGGCAAATAAAATTTGAATGCCGTTAGGTTACAAGACCGGCCGCCAACCACTTAAAAATCATGTGCCGACCCAATGGCCAGGGGCTTCTATCCCTATTTAAGGCGGGCGCAGCTGCGCCCAGAAAAAATGGGGGGATATTTTGCTACTAATCTGAACTGAATTGAGACTGATATTGATTCAAAATAACACTGACCGTGACATAATCAATGATAGCTATGCCTAACACAAGGGATAAAAAGCTGAATATAATACTAAGTCTACAAGGGAGCAAATTAACAGGGGGAATTTGTAATTTTTTGGGGGAATTTGTAATGTTGGGGGGGAATTGAGCCCGGCTGCAAGGGGGGATAGAAGCCGCTGCCAATGGCCGGAAGGGTTTCCACACGAGAACAAAAACCAGACCAGTAAGCATGCATATTATTCATTTGTTAGGCATTTGTTAACAACAAAGCTAAAATTGTAGAGTCAGCATTGTCAGCTGCAAAAATAATGCTTTTATTCATATTTTAGATAATTTTGCCGTAATGTCACCTAATTTTACTGATAATATGAGAGCTAATTAACAGCATACATGAACTTACAGTAGCAATCAAAAGTAATTGTTACAGCTACATGTAGTATGAAATTCATGAAATTTCGTACCATGGGCAACTAATAAAAGGTTTTACGGTATAGATTAGTTTGCTAAGGTACCTTGGTAATTATAATTGTGTTTTTACTGATATGTGCCAAAACATGCTGTCATGGCAGCATGTTATATACACACATACATGCATACATATACAGTGTACAAATATACTGTGTGACCAAAAGCCGAAGAAAATCCAGTAATAAATAAAATCCAGAAATCTTTAGAAAAGCTCTACCAAAATGCACTACAGTACAGTATATAAAAAACCATTTAAAGCTTAAGCTAAACTTGGGTTAAGATGCATATCTGCTAACATTTTATTATTCACCAAATACTAATATTGTAGCAAATAAAGACTGAAAACCTAGTCTGAACAGACATGGTATGAATATTCAGTACAAATCACCTTAGTATTAACACTATTCTAGATTACTGATTTCTAAATATGAGTTTGGTCATTACATGCGCTAAATGCACCATAAAATGCACATAGGCCTAATGTTAGCAGTATGAACAATGCACAGCCGACAAAATTTTTTTATTTCCTTGAAATTACAACAAACTCATTGTCAATCGAGATTTACTGAAAGTCACTACACAATTTGGCATAAAGTCAACCACCATACTTGAAGTCAGCACCGAATCTCTATTGAATTTTAACATTTTCCAGTTCATCCTTTAGTTTTCCATCACCACTTTCTTTGTGCTTGGCAACACCTTTCTCCTTTTTACCTGTCTGCTGCTTTTTCTGCTTAGTCAATTCTTCCTGTTCTATTGGAGCTGGTTTCACAAATGGAATTTTCTCACTGTACACTATCACAGAAAACAGAACAGATGCAAAATCAAGATGCTTCAACAGCTCACTGTTTCCATGTATTTAATCCAGTGTAGTGTAAACATCATTGTCTAAAGCATTATTTCAAAATCATTTTAAAACGTAATTTACAAATGATAGTGTGTCATGCCTTCAATCACTCTACTCTTCATTCAAAATTTATAAGCTGTCATGTCAGCAATTCATTTTGAAATATTTTCAAAACTGAAAATATATAAAAATGCAATCATCGGTCTCTTGAATCTTCATTTCATGAGTTATAAGCCTGAAAATTTATACTGAACCTATATATTTCATAGCTCGAGTCTGATTCGTGCTTTCCCATTAGCTCTCAGCTGGCAGAGTACAGCACAAATCCCACTCGAGCCAAGTGCCATTTGTGCTAACCCATTGAGGGATTAATATTAACAGCTAATCACTTCCACAAATCTGCACAACCTGTGTTCAAATGTTCTCCATATAGGAACAGAACAGAAAGAAACCGACATACACAGAAAATGTAGTTACTTAGAAGACGTTATCAAATTCAAATTTATTCCCTACTCTGAGGCATCAGACTGCGTAGAACAACAGGAATGACAATTCCATCTTCAGTTTGATAGTTCTCAAGGATCGCACAGATTGTGCGTGTAGTTGCGCACATCGTTGCATTCAGCATATGCACATATTCCGTCTAACACAAAAACATATATTAAATATGCTAACTATTCCCATTATCATATGGTCGCATGACTAAATACAGTAAGAAGCTGACAAAACAGAAACACACCTGCAATAAGTCACTTGAATTTGTACGTATGCATAGGGGCGTGGGGGTACAAAAAATTATGGGGTGCAACAGGTGGCTATGAAAATATTACTTTTTTGCATACATACTATATGGATGAACCCTATAAAAAGATAACACAGAATTTACACTTCAGATTTGGATGTGAAGAGAAAAGGGAAATCTCAATTGGACTCTAGAAAACGTGTTGAAACAGCATAATGAGAAAGAAAATTAACGAATTGGAAGACAACAAAAACTACTCAATACACATCACGAAAGGAAATACATCACTCCGAAGAGCAGAAAGGCAGATGACTAAAGGAAAAGATAGAAAGATCACAGACAAGAGTTTCAAAAAAGGACAAAAGTTCAAGTTGAAAAGAAAAGCATCCCTGAAAATCTGCAATCATGCCTTTTCATTCGCCACACCTGAACATTGGAACTCAACCCCAGCTTTCCTCCGCAGCCTTAGACACTGTCAAACAATAAAATCTGAATCCTCATTTCCCATAATACCTGCATTATCTTCCCATGTCTTCAGATCTAAGCTTAATACTTCTAATCACTCTCTTTTCTAAAATCATTTCCTCCATAGCCATAATAACCTAGTCTCACTGCCCTTTGGATATATTCACCATTATCTGACTGATCATTCACCTTTCCCAAAGCTATTTTAAGAAAGGCTAAGCACCTAAGAATAAGCAGCCACTGTTGTACTACTTTCCAAAGTGCTACATAAATCCACAGGAGTTTACTTACTTACTTTTACAATGCTTAATATGCATGTTTGCAATAAATTTAATTTGGTCTTGTTGGTTATCTTCTTATTTTTCCATATACTCTTCATTTTTTGTAAAAGCTCCGTGGGCCCTTCCAATACTATCATTCATGTCATTGTCCCAGGTCAGGAGGCTTCCCAGATAGTTAAACTTTTCTACACTTTGATGTTTTGTCAACCTATTTCTATTGGGTTTTTATTGAAGTTTCTTTAAGGTCAAATGCCATTATTTTAGTTTGTTGGAGTTAATATCTATTCCCATTCTCTCCCTTCTCTTTGATTGCTAGTACGTTTTCTCTTAGGTGTCCGTATTTGTGGTCTATTATGTCCACATCATCTGCAAATTTGATGTTATTTATATGCATTCCATGAACAGATATTCCTTTGTTGTTGTCGTTTATTTCTTCTAGCGTGCGCTCAAGGTAAGTGATAAAGTGTAAGGGTGCTATTGGGTCTCCTTGTTTGGTTGCAGTTTGAACCATTCACCAATGTCTTGACCTTTCTGATTGCACATTGTGACTGTTGGCTTATATTTTGGAGCATTATGATGAATTTTTTGTCTACTCCATATGACTGAAAGACGGCCCATATGGTGTTTGTGTTGACTTTATCGAACACTTTTTGTGAAGTCTATGAAACAGTTGTATACTATCTTTCCTTTTACCAAGATACATCATATAATGTGGATGATTATTTATATGAAAATACTTAGAATGCTAGTTATTGCACACCTCCTGGTTCATCTTTTTTGTCTGGCCATATCTCACTCGCAGTCGACGTGATTGGTAATCAGTACAGTTCGAACAAGAAACAAGTTCTCTGAAGGCACCAGATCCCGGAAACCATCCCTCTATATCGAGCTTCTTCGAAGCAGCATTATTCAATTCCCCTGAATCCATATCACAAAATTATTCTCAAAAATCAAAATAAATTAATTTAATAACACAAACGGTAAGAAAATGTATAGTTGCACTCACCTGCACAAGCAGTCTCCATTATCAAAGCAATGATTAATTTCATAAAACAGTTGCACCCAATAATCATAAGTATATGGACATTAAAGGGCAAAAAATAAAAATGCAATACATTACAACATCTGAAGTGTCTGTTTAGAATAAAGTTACTAGTTGTAGTTCAAATAAAATCAGATTCCTATCTGGATATTGCCAAATATGAACTCAACAAATGTTATTATTCAATGAAGTTCTCACAGACAAATAAAAAATGATAAGCATAACAAAAATAGACCAAAACATTTAATCAAGGTAAATAACAGACGTGAATATGATTTTAAACAATTCAAATAAACATAACTTATCTGCTTGAAAGTCAATAGTAAACACTCGATAGAAGTTGACGAAAAATATACAATTCTTCAAAAGCTGATGAAAGTTACAATTTTTTACCCAATATGTGATTTAAACTTATAATTATGTAACTTTATAAAAATGAGCAGAGAAAATTGTCTGCCAGAAAGGTCCCCAATCTTTCCAAAATCATGCTTAATGACTGCAATAGTCTGATTTGAGACCAATCATTTATCTAATACAAAGGACATTATTCAATATTCAGCCATAAAATAAACCCATTTCTCTCAATATCAAATCTCAGCTTACTTCAAGCATGCATAATCAATGCCAAAATAATCCCATTCAACTTACTCAAAAGGAAAAACTTTACACAGACCTGAGACAATGTTGACAACCCTGTACGGAATTCCAATGGCTTGGTTGAACGCTTCTGCATTGCCAATCATTTCATCCATCATAGCCCAGGATTTATTTTCATGAGGCGATGTCAGGCAAAACTGTTCCACCTGAAAAAAAGAATTTTCAAAAAGTCTCTCACTTAAATTGTACCATCAAAACTGGAGATCACCCTTCTCTGCAATATTCCGTTGCCCACCAAAAGCTAAGCAACGAAAATGTTAAATATGATCAACAAAATACATTAAAACATCGTGAACAAATAAAGCAAAAGCAGTTGTCAGCGAACAAACCTTTTCAAATTGGTGCACACGAAAGATGCCGCGCGTGTCGCGGCTGTGAGATCCAACCTCTTGCCTGAAACAGGTCGAATATCCAGCGTAACGGATCGGAAGACTCTGGGTGCTTATCCACTCATCTCGATGAAACGCCGCAATTGGCTGCTCTGAAGTTGCAATCAGGTACTTCTCTTCAACATCCTGCTCCTCCTTGTTTTCACTTCTTTTCCCTATCACCTATTATTGCAACATTTGTTCGCATCTCATTAATACCACTGACCCCACTATTCAAATTATTGGCTTTCTAAATTGAATTGTATAATAAAAATGGCATGAAAAGCATATAATAAAGATGGAAAAGGTCTTGAATGAACAAGCAAAAGATTTTCACAAACAATCTCTCCATGCTTTTCAGTAGCAAATCACAATTTTTACAAATTCACCATAACTTTGTTAAATTAAGGAAAACAAACTCAACTAATAGTAGAAAGCAAATATATATATTACTTATATCTAAACATCAAAATAAAAGTTAGCAATCGCATTCAGCTGAATTACAAATGGATGTAATGTAATGTAATGTGGCATTTGTATAGTGGCTCTTCTATTTCTACACAGAGGCGCTCCTGGCATTGGAGTCGCAGGGTAAAGTAGCGAGACTTTAGCTTTCACATTGAGCAGAGCGAGAGAGTAAGAAGTGATATCCGAATGGATGGGTTCAAGGCATTCCAGAGGGAGGGTCCAGTCGCTGCAAAAACCTGACGCTGAGTAAGAGCAGTGCGTGATCTGGAGACATAAACATTCTTCTGATCAGTGGAGCAGTGGAAGAGGGTGATTTGAAAAGCTCAGTAATGTAAGATATAAAAAATATATATAGAATCTTTTGGATATTTGATCAATTTTGATTGGCATTGAACATTATGTGATCACCATTTCAGAACTGCATAATTTAAGTAAGCAATCAACCAAATAAATTTCAGTTTGACAATATTTCTATCAATGGCTGGATACCTTGTAGAGTTCATCATCAAACTGACTCAGCTGAGCAACTTCCTGCATAACCTCCTTTCTCATGAAGAACGGAGTGTACAGCGCCTGATAACTCTTGTCATTGAGCATCCGAAGGGCAAGATTAACAATTGCCTGCTCAAGAAATACAGCTGCTCCCTAAAAATAATCATCCATCAAGTATGTCCAAGTTTACTCTTGTCAAAAATTCATCTTTAGTTTAGCGATCAAGAAAATTTCATGTATTTCCAATACTACTTAATAATTATTAATTCATCCAACCTATGCCTGACATGAAATGGTGAAGAAATTTGTCTACTTGGGAAGTGAATTGGAAGAAGAGGAAGGCTCAGATTTGGAGATCAAGAGAATAGCAACGGCAGGGTCTACATTCAACAGGCTACATACCAAAATTTTAAAAAAACATGACATTGGGATGAAAGCAAAAATAACTATTCTCAACACTTGTGTAAAACCAATACTAATATATAAAAGTGAATCTTGAACCATAAAAAAAAGAATCTAAGAAAAAAATAATAGCAACAGAAAATAAATGGCTCAGAAGAATACTAAGGATTGGATACAAAGAACATATAAAAAATGAAGAAGTTACAGAGAGAGAACACTGCAACCGAGCATGATGGAAGTCATCAGAAAGAGAAGAATGAAATGGACTGGACACATACTCAGAATGGATTAACCCGTTGCAGAGGGATTTAATTTTTTCAAGTCGTCCCTAATCGGGGTATTTAATTTGGGGGAAAGGCGTTCGTGTGAAAATGTGAACATACAAGTTTTAAACTTACTATATTTCAGGCTACATAGAAGCTATAAAGATGCGGTTTGCACCGTTGTTTAGCATTTTTATTGCTCTTTCGAACCATCCATGCCAAAGAAGGAAATTTTGGGGGTAGGGTCCACCCTACAGCCCAAAATAGGACCCCTCCCCAACATTTTGGTCAAATTTTGTTCCAAGCCCAATAGCAAAAATTTTTCCGCGGTAACCCCCAAACTGTGAGCGAGAACATTGTAAAGGGGTGTAATTGGAACAGAATAATGCAAAAATTTTGAAGATTGGACAAAATTTGGAGTATTTATGCTTTTTCAAACAATATTACTCATTGCTCGAAGAAATGACAATTTTGCGAACAGATTTTCAATCTGAAAAACCGAACAACTCAGTATATTTCAGGCTATATAGAAGCTAGAAAGATGCAGTTTGCACCGTTGTTTAGCATTTTTATTGCTCTTTCGAACCATGCATGCCAAAAAAGAAAATTTTGGGGGTAGGTCCACTCTACAGTCGAAAATCGGAACCATCCCCCCAAAAAAATTTCAAAGCGCAATAGCAAAAAAATTTCAGCGGTGACCTCCCAACTATGAGCGCGAAAGTTTTAGGGCGGTGTAATTGGAACATAATAGTGCAAACATTTTGAAGATCGGGCCAAAATTCGCGGAGTTATGATTTTTCAAACCTCAGACTTGAGATTTTTCAAGGCATTTCAACGCAAAATCCCAGTATTTGGACGATCAATGACTAGTTCTTTTGCTTATATAGTCAGTAACAGCAAAGAAAGTGCTGCCATCTATCGAATGGATAGTAAACTAAATCGAAAAGTTACTCCAGGAGTGCCGGAGCGGTTTAAAACTGCAATGTCCGATGGTTATGTGGCGCACCGTTTTAAGACGGCTTTACCCTTTAAGATATGGTTTTTGCCGCCGTTTATAGGCGGCGTTGCCCGGGAACGGGTTAAATAAGAAATACAAAACAAATTTTCAAGTACAAACCAGAGGGGAGAAGATCTAAAGGAAGACCAAAAAGACGATGGGTGGACAAATTGGAAGAGGATCTGTGCATGGCAGGACTGAATCTCAATGGAAAAACTGACAGAAGACACAGAATGGCTTTGGAAGAAATAGCAAAGGACAGAGAACTTTGGAGAGATGTCATGGAGAAGTCGATAGCTCGACACAGAGGACGAAGACCTGACCTGACCTGATGCCTGACAAATGAAGACATATACAAAACACTAACCTCTAAATATGGCATGTAAAAGTAATTTGATAAAGATAAAATGGCAGATAAATATAATTCAATAGTCACTCAATCATCAGTTCAAAAATCAATCGTGAATTAATGTAGCACCCTTGCCATTTGGAGGCACAGAACTGAATGCAATAGCACTATGGAAGAAAACACAACATTCTTATTCAATGCAATGTAACAGAATATGTGTACAGCGTCTCTTCTGAAGAATCACTCAGAAGCACTCCCGCCGTGATTACTGTATATTGACAAATAGATAAGTTTTAAGTCGTTTCAAAAAGAGGGCCATAGAATTAGGAGTTGCTAAGCCACGCATATGCCTACTGGCGTCGAGCATTCCAGAGGATAGGGCCAACTGATTCAAAACCTCGTTTCATGAACAAGAAGGTTCAGGGCTGGGGCACACTGAGGAGACCATGGGTTGTAGATCGAAAACATGGCCGACCAGGGATAGAGCTAAGAGGATGGAGTAGCTCTGATAGATAAGATGGAGTGGCACCAGCAACAGAGAAAGAGCAAGCAACAGAGAGTGCAACCCCTCTCAACACTGGAATTTCTTTAATATTTTGGCAACATGCATTTTTTGCCGAAATACTTTTCTATTTCTTAAATTAATTACAAGTGGTAACATCAGAGGCGTACAACTGACCTTGAGGTAGTAGCCTCTTCCTCCAGCAGTTACTGCTCCTCTTTCCCCATCAACACCATCAATCATGTGAATGAGATCAATATGAGAATACTTCTTTTTTGTAGCTGTATCTCCCCAAGTCCTTTCCACTCTATTTTCATTCTAAGCAATCCAAGAAATCAAATTCCCACACAATCACATTGGACTTTATTCGATCCATCAATTCACTTTTTCGCATATTTTTAGAATAAATGCAACAGAGCTCACAGTCAATAATATAGAAATTGTAATAAACTACATACATGTTTCAAATCAACATCATACCAATGTACGACAATCAGAAAGGCAACAAAAAAAGCAACACAGAGGACACAAGCATAGAGCAGAGTATGCAACTGCATTCCATGAACCTTAGTATTATAGCAATTGTGATGAAACCATAAGAAAACAGGTTAAATTCAGTATTGCATCCCTGGCAAAGTCATAAAACACATTATTCTGAAACATTTAAAGGAAAACTTATCTAAGCTATGTCTATGTTTGAAAATTTTGAACTTCTGAGAAAAATTAATGCATAAAATAGTCCTTGTCCAAAGTTACTATAAGACAGCATTCATCCCAAAAATTCCTGTCAAATCTATGCTAAACCATCAACCTGATAATTGGAAAAAATGGCATAGATAAAAATTTATAAGAGATAATGCAAAAATGAGCTTAAATAAATGGTTCCATAAATGTTCATAATGATCAGCATCTGGCTACTGCTGTGCAGCAGTGGTTCAACTCACATTGTACTCTGTTGACCACTGAGATTTAACTCTTACAGCAACACAAAATTCTAAACACCACCAACCCAAACGGTTTGGTAGCTGCTTTTTCTTGGTCACACGTTTAATCATATGGAATAAATTACAATCCAATCAAGATCCATGCATATTCATCAACCCATTTGCTAAACCTCTCAAATTCTACATTTTCTCTGAATCAGCACATGTACTAAGTGTACCATATAAATATATCACTTACTTACTTACTTGAAACTGTTAGCATTAAGCACTTACAGTGAGTGTTAGAAACAAAAAGAAAATAAAAGTCAACACATCCTTTAATAAGTTATAAACTGCTTCAAATTTCACTAAGAAGCTGAGTTTTTAGTTTAGTCTTCTAATTTTACCTCATCGTTGCTAACTGGGACAGAATCGTGTACTAAATTTCCTATCTCTTTGATTGCTTCAAATCTTTGAAGCTCAGTCAGCTGGCAGTCTTCTTGACATTGCTTCATGCCATCATCAGCAAGAGTTGACAGTTTCCTCAGTTGTGTCATGCTCAGTTCCTACCAAACAAACACGTTCCCGTACATATATGGCAAATAAATACTCTTAACTCCAAATGTAACACAGTGCTTCAGTGGAATGTATCAAAATAAACTTAAGTGTAAGAATGAGATGCAAAAAAGTTATGAAGCAGCAATACAAAGTTTAAATTTTATCGTATTTCAATTGAAATAATAAAATTAGGAAATCAAAAAAATACTGATTTCTAGAGAATATTTAAAAGTTTACAATATAGTCAAATGATGCAAAGATGATGCAATGTTAACCATATGAATGCTCACAAATTCCACACATAAATGATAAATGTTCATTTAAGTCAGATCAAAGAGTAAAACTAATTATGCAAGCAGAATGCTAAACATGATCAAAACCAGAAATTTGGACTTGTGGGAAATGAAATTTGGGCCTCAAAGTTAAACATGCATGAAGCGCATGACTCAGTAGGAGTACATTCTAACTGACTGACTCAAAAACTGCCTAAAATTCTATCATTCCACCTGCACATCCCTGTACACAACATTCACTTGCACGGCACTACAATAAGGAATTGGCATAACTTGAAAGGAAGTGATGAAACCTTAAAAGTTAAAATGATAGCAAAGAGTAAAAAGTTACAGACCAGAAACAGTCTCAATTGTTCTCTTAGGTCTGCTTGACAACTCCTCTCTGTTAAACCCAATACAATTGATTCAGACCACTGTCTGCAGTAATAAAGCTTGAAATTTATTATAGTAATAATAATAATAATAATAATAATAATAATAATAATAATGATAAGTTATAAAAAACATGTATTTAGCCATAGAGTGCTAATAATGTCTGGATTTGGATATCCTGTAATCGACCCTCATTGGTGGTGGTGGTGGGGGGACAGCAAAACCAACACCAAATGAATGGCCCACTGAAACATTCAAGTAGAGTCAATGAGTCAGCCTAATGCCTTCATCCATTCTGCTAAAAGCTATGACTTAACCACAAAAGAAATACCTTAACAGCATCAGAATCGAAATTAACTAAATCTTTAAGCAGTGCATCGGGCAAGACATCGCTATCACCAGCAGCTTCCTTTTTCTACAAAAAATTGTTAAATTTCTTCTTCATCTAAGTTAAATTTACTCCTACATAAAAATAATTTAGAACTGAAAACATTATAACATTTTAAATATATCATTGCAATATAAAAACCTTGCCAACATTCTCTGTATTCCAAGTGTTAAGAAAGTTACTTCCTAAATGCACTAATGAAAAGACCTCATATATCTCCAGCATACTGGTACATTAGCACACTGCATGTGGCTGTTTTATTCAGGGCTAAACAAATCAAAGCAAGTGATTTTAAGAGGTACTTAATATGTCAATGTCTTTATTCCGGCATCATCTGTTTCTTTAACCCATTGGCCATCGGTGACACATCGCGCTATAGCTGGCTCCACTTCAAAAACTTTGCCGGCAGTCAATGTGTTAAAAACATTCAAATGCCATAACACAGACATCTAATTGTATAAATTTCAATTGATTCTGCCTAATATGGAATCTATAAATATTATATTTATATCAATGACATTTTTACTATTTTGTAATACTACACAAATTCAAGTTAGCCTGAAGCATGCAATTATATAATTTCAAAAACTTAAAACAAAACAAACAAAATATGAGTTAATATTAAAACTTATTGATTTAAATGTCTACCTTCATTTTCTCACCAATGGTTTTGCTACACACATTCTTCAGTTTGTTGTATTGGTCCAAATTAAAACGAACTAAAAAATAAATTCAATAAGGCAAAAGTCAAAAAATAGCAATCAAAGATAGGATGCCTGATCTTGTGGCATTTGTAGAATTGCTCCCACAGCAGAACTTCAGCACTAAGCAGGAAAGCCAGGCCAAAAGTGCCAACTATTGTTCAGTAAGATCAATGTTTAGCATGATCAATGACTAGTCATGTTACAAGAGAGTTGAACCTGGAATTATTCACAAGGAAACTCAAACGCACTTTTACCAGATTTCGTACGAATTGTAAAGCGCTCCTGACTTTGGCCTTTTCTTCCGTGTTTTTAGTGCTATAGAAATTGACTTATAAACTAAACCAAACTAAACTTATGAGCATAACTAAACTTGGATTTCAATCACATTTTTATGTCTTTATTAAGGAAATCACAACCAAGATATCACATGGCAAGCAATGCTATTATCATTATTATTATTTTCACCACCGCCACTGCCGCCAACACCACCGTCATCATCATCATCGTGGTCATCATCATCATATATTCATTGTGTTACGTCACATTTACGGAACCCCCTTCCCCTCGTCACACTTCGTAACAAATGTCCAGACCTCTCCCCTAGGCGCATTACGTCATTTGTGGACGACCCCTTATTGACAGTTTGTGCAAAACAAAGCAAGTGCATCCATCTCATTAAAAGTAATTATATTTGAGATAATTTGAGAGCTTATTCTGGAAAGAAATGTTCAATCTATCATTGATGTAACAACATTTATTCAGTGTTTTAATGATTGTCTGCATCTTAGCAAGTTGCCACAGGGCTAGAGCTGCTAGCAAACTGGTGTTGCGGGAATAGTCTGTCAATTATTTTAATTAAATATTAACTGTGATATTTACTTGTTAAATAATGTGGCCCTCGAGCTAAGCTGAGAACAAAGTAGGGGTCTGCAATCCAAAAGTTTGGGAAACTCTGACATAAGTCATCAATTACTTGATATTACATCATATGGGGAAACGCACGTTTTCTCCATTTGTTATCGGCGTCGACCACTTTGTCGACAACGGAAGCGTCCTTGAACCGCTTCTCCTGATTTTTTCTGATCTTTTCCGGATCGCCACCCTTGTCAGCCCTGAAAAGCTCTAAATCCAGAACCATTTCCAGAGGTTTAGATGAGAAGAAAGCGCTTTGAAACCGTCAACTCCTCAGAACTCCTACGACGACCACGACGACGACAACGTGTTTCCTTTTGGGAGTGTTGCTGCTGCCAGTTTTCGAACTACAGTAGACTTTAATAATGATAATCATCTATTACATTAAAATCGTTATCTGTATGTCTGTTGCCTTCGAGCGTTCTGATTGGTTGGCTGTGTGAGCGTTCTGATTGGTTGCGTTCGAGCGTTCTGATTGTTTGGCTGTGTGAGCGTTCTGATTGGTTGGCTGTGTGAGCGTTCTGATTGGTTACCTTCAAGCGTTCTGATTGGTTGGCTGAGTGAGCGTTCTGATTGGTCGTTCTGGAATTGGAATTGGATTGGTCGTTGCCTCGAGGGAAGCGACGCGAAGCGAAGCTCGCAGCGAGCGAAGCTCGCCTCATGCGAGCGAAGCTCGCGCGAGCGAAGCGAGCCTTCGAGTTCTAGTGAACTATTAAGTATAAAGGTAAATGTAATTGCCTTGAGGTAAATGTAGTTCCATACTCGAACCAGCGTGGGGTTTCCGGCGCTGATTTCGATACTAGGCAAGCAGCGACGCAGGTGACTTAGGCCTACGCCATTAATCTAGAGTAGGCTGCCATTACTTTCTATTAGATCTGCGTTTTACCTTCGCAGCTTAGCACTGCTACGAATAATCAATTCATCGACGCCTAAATGATGAACGGCTTGATAATGATACGAGAGGGAATCGAGGAAATTGTATCATTAAGCAGTCTAAAGCAGGGTTTCCCAAACATTTTAGAACCGCGGCCCACTTCAGCGGTTTTGTAACGTACCGACAGGGGCTTCTATCCCCATTTAAGGCGGGCGCCGCTGCGCCCGAAAAAATGGGGGGGGATATTTTGCTACTAATCTGAACTGGACCGAGACTGATATTGATTCAAAATAACACTGACCGTGACGTAATCAATGATAGCTATGCCTAACACAAATTAAAGGATAAAAAGCTGAATATAATAGGCTACTAAGCCTACAATGGAGCAAATTAACAGAGGAATTTGTAATTTTGGGGGGAATTGAGCCCAGCTGCAAGGGGGATAGAAGCCGCTGCGTACCGAGACCCTAATGGCCTAATCATAGCATGCAATATTTTTAAAATGCACTATGCCATCTGGCGAACTCTAGTTGAAAAGAGAATCTTCTGAGTTTTGAATAAATGGCAAAACAAAAGCTCTGATTCATTTCAAATTAAAATATGGCAAATATATTATGTAAATTATTAATATGTTGTCAAGTAAAACAAAAGGAGGGTAGTAGATATTGAAATTTCTTGAAAATTATTTTTATTATTTGCCAAGGCATACCTTTGTTACGCGTCTTAAAATACCGATGAGTACGACAAATTCGCTTAACCGCTGGGTAACTCCGCCATAACCGGTGGCAAGCCCTGGTTGAGAAAGGAGGAGCCAAACACGCATACAAACACACATAGACGCCCATCGTCTTTGATACTGACGCGTCTATAAACAAACGCAACACACACAACTGCTGGGTGTGTTATCGGTGAATCGGGTCAGGACAACTGGGTAACGCCGATTGGGTCCCGGACAACTGGGCCCGCCAACTGGGTAACGGGACATCGATCTGGGTAACGGGACATCTGGGCCCCGCACTATCGAACTAGACTTATGCCTAATAATAAATGAGGGTTGTTGTAAAACTTCGGGTGGTCTGTCTTCTTTTAGCCTGTCATCGGCTACAAATTGAGTACAAATTCTTAATGGGAGGAGGTGCTGTTTCTTTGATCGTAAATACAACCTACAGTTACTACAGGCTTATATGGACTTAAGATTAAGAAGAACTGAGCCTTCGCTGTATTCCTGCAGGCATTTATGATGTTAAAGCATAAAACCGGCAAACCAAAATAGTCGTTGCCTATTCCATTCATCAACACCATTCTCTCTTTCTCTATTGTACGGGGCCCAGATGTCCCGTTACCCAGATGTCCCGTTACCCAGTTGGCGGGCCCAGTTGTCCGGGGCCCAATCGGCGGTACCCAGTTGTCGCGGACCGATACAATCAGGCTAATTCTATTGTTGGAGATCGTTACTAGGCAAAAATGTCTGCTTGGGAAAATAAAGGTTAACATTGCTCACCTTATATGGGCATGGACTACTACACCTGTACAGACAACTGAGGCTATCAGGATTTGGCCGATTTACCTCAGAGGCCGCTGTGTAGAGGGCTGTGAAAAAGTGTGCATTGTGTACTATGAGAAAACAGTGATGCAGACTAGAACTATAATATCTCGACCAAATATTGTCCAATTTTTCATTTTTTTTTTTTTGATTTATCTTGTTCCGATAACATTTCCCTGCAACTTTGCCGTTCAACAAAGTTAAATTACCGCTCAAAAATTTTAGCTGCAGAGCTTGGAACAAAAAATATTTCTTTTGGAGGGTTCTGTTTCAGGTCAGATTGTGGACCCTCAGTCCAATTTTTATTAAATTTTGCACGAATGTTTTGAAAGAGGAATAAAAATGCAAAACATTGGTGTATATCTTATCTTTTTAGCTTTCAAAAACCCCGAGCAATTGTAAGTTGAAAAAATCCAAAATTACGTGAAACTACACAGAACGCTGTATTTCTTCGGCCCCCTGATGTAAGGTACCTTAGACAGTTAGCTGTCCGCTTCTTTAGTAGTCGATGGCATGGGCACCACATCATTGGCTGCCAGACTTCACCTTAATTGTTCTTGTGGCGCTTTCTTAAAGCCAGGATGCTGTCTGTTCGCTCCGTTGTTGCTAACTGCTAAACTGGAGCCATCTACCGAATAACCTTATTCCTCACTCTCCATACCTTTTTAGCAATTAGCTGACTATTGATTATTATTATTATTGGGCCTCATATTTAGTTGAATTCTATTATTAATCGTTTTATTAACTTATCTGTAATTTCTCTACAACATTAGAAAATAATTATTATTATTAAGGACCCAAGGGTCATGAATCACAAGGTCATGGGTCATTCTGAGTTACTCATTGCCAACTCTGTGCTGGGATTGGCCTATAGGCCTAGGCCCAAGCATATAGAATCAGAGCATTCAACTAGAACAGCTAGAATTATGTTAACGCTTCTTCCTTTAATTCCATAAGCATTGAAGGTTGCACACTAATATTTGAAATCGAAGAACACGAACTTTTCAAAATTCGGATTTTAAGTTCTTAATTATGTACTAAGTTATACACTAACTATATTTGGTGACATTGCCCATGACCAGAAACTGATGGGATGCCAATTGCTCAGTTTTAATAATTAAATAGCGAATTGCTTATGACAATTAGACTTCAATAGGTAATACAATTTAAAAATAAACATATTTCAGTATTACTCCCTTACGACCTAATTAAATTCACAGAGGCGTGTGGTTTTTATTATGGAGCAGAACAGTGATTGTTTTGCGGTGTCTTAATCCAGAGGACCGAATATGTATTTGCTAGGGCAATCTATACAGTCCAAAGTATGGAAGGAGACGATGCGACTGACGTATTCATAGCGACAGACAACTCCATCGCCATTGATATCGAGGGATCTGAACGACAAAAGGGTCTGACCAACGTCCATGCCAATGATCTTCGACGCAATTCCGTGTTCCGTTTGACTGACGAAGTCGTTGCGATCGATATCGAGGATATCAAAATCGACATTTGCAGCCGCTGTGATCTGCGGTTCCCGGTTGTTTCGATGCATGATCATTGACTGCACCGCTACCTTTCGGGTTATCATCAGGTATTCACCGCTCGTGCTTGTACCCGTGAACGCTTGCCAAAGCTACAACAGTCATTTGCATATTATTGCAATCGCTAGCTGCCCTGCCACCAGGCCCGTCTCTATGTGTTGCAAATTGGGCACTGTGCCCGGGGCCCCGCGCATCTTAGGGGCCCAGCGCGCTCCAGCCTTTTTGTGTTTTGACCCCTTTTGCACATCAACTTCTGGAGGATAAATTAATTGAAAGATCAAGCACCAAAAAACGTGATGACCATTCTTGTTCATCAACGTTTTTCGAGCATGTTAAAAACAACCTTTTTCATCCTCGCCGGGGCTCCTCATATATCGCGGGGCCCTCGGCACGTGTCTACCTTGCCTATGCCTTAAAAGTTAAAACGACCCTGGATCCAACCAATCCGGGCCCCGCAGGCCACCAGGTGCCAGGGGCCTCACGCTGGCAAAAGACGGGCCTACCCTCACACTACTCTCACCCCCGTTACCCTTTTTCTGACCAATATAACCTAGAATGTTCAGGGCCGTCGAGAGAAAATACGGGCCGCCGGGGGACAAATATTGATTCCGATTGATTCCGGGCCTCTTAAAAAGGTCGTCTCATATTAAATATTTGCTGACAATCAAAAAAGCCGTCACTTACATCTTTTACATTGAAACAATTTTTTCTGGGCAGTGCGGGCCCTTTGTTTATCGCCGGACCTGGGTAAAAATGTACCCTCTGTCCCCCCTCTTGTCGGCCCTGAGAATTTGCATTCATATACCATTCAACAGTTGAAAATAGATTATAGGGCCTAATTAATACTAACGTGAACGCGTGAGCCTTTTCCAATTTCTTGGCTGTTACATAACGCAACATTGTTTAAACCATGGAGGTATTATCCCAGGAGACGGCATTAAGTCATTTTAACCCAGGCTGCGTGAAGCCAGTAGCGCGTAGGCTAAATATAGTACCTCCATGGTTAGCGGCCATCTTGGTAGACCCAAATCATGTGTTAGCGGCCATCTTGGTAGACCCAAACTGTGGCTGCCGTCTGATAATTTCCCAGCTAGTCGGCTTCACCGAAATGACGTAATGCCGTCTCCAGGGATAATACCTCCATGGTTTAAACGATAAAATCTAAAATTGCTCGTGTAATGAAAGTCACGCGTGTTATAACTTATGAGAGCGAGGCTTTCGAGGCGCGCATGCGCTGTTACACGTCCTCAGGCCCTCCGAGAGGGGGGGCAGGAGGGGCAACTGCACAGGGGCCCGGCGGTCTGGAGGGGGCCCGGGCCGATGATGAATATGTATAATTAACAATAAAATGAATAATAACACTAAAGAATGGTTAAAAATGTCAGTTCAGCAGAGGGGCCCGGCGAGCACAAGGGGGCCCGGCAGAGATGTAGCAAGTACACAATGCTTCAAGTACAAGTACAAGTACAAGTACCTGGCCTCCGAGTACAAGTACAAGTACAAGTACTTGCATTCCAAAAATTCCGAGTACAAGTACAAGTACAAGTACCTGGCCTCTGAGTACAAGTACAAGTACAAGTACCTGGCCTCCGAGTACGAGTACAAGTACAAGTACCTGGCCTCCGAGTACAAGTACAAGTACAAGTACCTGGCCTCCAAGTATTAGTACAACATTTTTGACATTGACATTTTTTCCGCTGACATTTTGTCCCCATGACATTTTCTACATGACATTTTGTCCGTGACATTTTGTCCTCGGACAGTTTGTCCGGCCACGAATAAAATTGACACTATTAGCATCTAAATATCATCACAGTTGCACTAAAAAATAGAGATGATAGTCTTGCATCGGTCATATTAACCCTATGCGATCTCGCGATCAAGCCAGCTTGGCTAAATACGCGTTTAATTGGTGCGCCAGAAGCAGGTACACTAAGGTCTCTAATTAATGGCTGCATTATACAGCCTGTTGAACTCCTTTCTATTAACTTCACTGTTCCAAAATACGATGGTATCAGTGGCTTCATCATAAATATCGTTGAGTTCCAGGTACTTGGCCATCTGTGAGGATGTGCTTGTCATTAGCCTAAAGGAACAGCATTACTGGTACCATTGAAGTACATGTAGCCAGAGATGTAGCAAGTACACAATGCTTCAAGTACAAGTACAAGTACCTGGCCTCCGAGTACAAGTACAAGTACAAGTACTTGCATTCCTAAAACTCCGAGTACAAGTACAAGTACCTGGCCTCCGAGTACAAGTACAAGTACAAGTACTAAAAATTTGTACTCGAGTAGCCTACACTCGAGTACAAGTACAAGTACCAAGTACTACATCTCTGGGGCCCGGGACACAGTGCTAAATAAACGGCAGACGACGAGCAAAAAAAAAGGTCGTCAAGAAAAAATTATGACTTCTCAAGGGCCCGTCGGCCATTCTGCACAGGGGCCCGGAATTTCTCTCGGAGGGCCTGCACGTCCTGCCTAGTTTTGAGAAATAGAATAGCAGAGATGTAGCAAGTACACAATGCATCAAGTACAAGTACAAGTACAAGTACCTAGCCTCCGAGTACAAGTACAAGTACAAGTACTTGCATTCCAAAAATTCCGAGTACAAGTACAAGTACAAGTACCTGACCTCCGAGTACAAGTACAAGTACAAGTACCTGGCCTCCGAGTACGAGTACAAGTACAAGTACCTGGCCTCCAAGTATTAGTACAACATTTTTGACATTGACATTTTTTCCGCTGACATTTTGTCCCCATGACATTTTCTACGTGACATTTTGTCCGTGACATTTTGTCCTCGGACAGTTTGTCCAGCCACGAATAAAATTGACACTATTAGCATCTAAATATCATCACAGTTGCACTAAAAAATTGAGATGATAGTCTTGCATCGGTCATATTAACCCTATGCGGTCTCGCGATCAAGCCAGCTTGGCTAAATACGCGTTTAATTGGTGCGCCAGAAGCAGGCACACTAAGGTCTCTAATTAATGGCTGCATTATACAGCCTGTTGAACTCCTTTCTATTAACTTCACTGTTCCAAAATACGATGGTATCAGTGGCTTCATCATAAATATCGTTGAGTTCCAGGTACTTGGCCATCTGTGAGGATGGGCTTGTCATTAGCCTAAAGGAACAGCATTACTGGTACCATTGAAGTACATGTAGCCAGAGATGTAGCAAGTACACAATGCTTCAAGTACAAGTACAAGTACCTGGCCTCCGAGTACAAGTACAAGTACAAGTACTTGCATTCCTAAAACTCCGAGTACAAGTACAAGTACAAGTACCTGGCCTCCGAGTACAAGTACAAGTACAAGTACTAAAAATTTGTACTCGAGTACAACTCGAGTACAAGTACAAGTACTACATCTCTGTAGAATAGTCTGGTGAAAATAACGTGAATGATGAGAGCCGAACTGTACTCCTCTTTACTGTGCGCGAATGAGCGGTTACACGACCTATCTATTTTTGACCAGTAGATCGACCAAATGTTGCAAACTGGTCATTGAGTGATTGTCAGTTTTCCAACAGGAAAATAATGCTAATTTTAGAAAGTTGAGACTTAACAATGCCAACGCCATGATGTTTCTAAAATTCGTTCGGTTAAATTCAAGCGTAGGTGAATCTAAATGCTGTAGAAGACGTGTGATTAAAAGGACCGCGCATTCGAACGGAAGGTTTTGTAACAATTTTCAAAGCAATCAGTGAAGAACTTTCGTAGATTTAACACTAGGCCTATGTACAAACACTTTAGATTTTTCTTTATTAAGATAATCGTGTTACACGCTGTATCTAGCTACTGGCCTTTTAGTTCTAACTTAGGCACCTAAACCACTTGAAAACACGTTATTATTAATTTTATTACTAAGGGTACGCGCATATATGACATTTTCAGGATTTCCGTGAAATTACTAAAAAAACCTCGAGAATAATAAGTAGTTAGACTTATTAGAGCAAATGATTTTGAATTTCAAAACAATACACATATGAAAATTTAGAAGACAATTTTGCGTATTATTACATACTAACCACAAATAAACAAACATCAATGGGAGAATTCTTTGACTATTTTATGCATATGCATACGCACATTACATGCACACATTATATACTGTCTAGTCCGATATTGATTTTGATTTTCATAACCTCAGTGAGAATCATAATATATCGGTATTATGGCGGTGAAATCGTTTGGAGAGGATATTGCAGAGCATATGTATGACATTGGGAATGATGATGATGATGATGATGATGATGATGATGATGATGATGATGATGATGATGATGATGATGATGATGATGATGATGATGATGATGATGATGATGATGATGATAAACGCAATTAAATTCACGATGCGTTGCGGTAAATACCAGCCGTATGGAAAGACTAATTTGATTCAATTGACCTGTGGAACTTTGACATCGTGCAGATATTTCTCGTAGGTTTTGTTGAGTTGTGCTAATTTTGCCAAATTACGGATTATCTGGTGTATGTCCTCTTCTGTTAAGACGCCATCTTTATTACTATCCATTAGTCTGAAGAAAGTGTTGCCTTTTCTTCTGAAAGTATCGGAGACATGTGACAGATCTTCTTGTGCATTGACCTCGCTCAACTTGATCATCAGTAGGCAAGCAACCGTCAGCAGAACACGTGACAACAGAGACATGACGCCTGTCTGATGGACGGTCTCTGCACAGAAAGCAGTTGAATTTTAAAAAGAAATGAATAGCCTTTTTATTGGCTGTGAATAATGCTTTCCTAGGCCTAAGTAACCATGCTACACTTATACCAAGATCTCAGCCATTCGAAGTTTACAACCCACAGCTTATTTACCACATATGCATTAGCATTTTACAGATAAGTCTTATACTAAGAAAACTACGGTGCGTTATACTGTGTGTAATTTGCCATGAAATACGCTATTTTATGAGCATAGTGATAAAGTGCGCAAAACTGCTCATAAACAACTTAGACGTATTCTACGAAATGAAGATCTTGCGTCAAATATGCCCCTACTATTGCTATTTTATTATATATCGGTATGCTTGATTGTTGGAATTATTTATCGAGTAGTATTGTAGAATCTAGTGTACAGAAGCTAATATACAGTATGAGATAATTCAAAACTCTACGGCTCATTCCATCACCAAAACTCCCAAACGTGATCACAGTAAGCCTATTCCTTAAAACTTTGCAAGATTGCAACAAAAACTGGTTTATTGGTTTATAGAACATTGCAGACTGGTCAAACATGGATCTAAATGTCTTCTAAATTACGCAAGATATAAGCCCATTCAACAAGAAGAGGTTTGTGCTACCGACCCAAAATTCCGAGTCATTGCCATTCGCAAACTCTACATAAATATCTTAATTTTAAGTAAAATTGAGGACCAACAGGGAAACGCTTACTAACCGCTAGAGAGAGCGTCTAGTCTTCAGATGCGCGATGATCTCCAGGAGACGAGCCTTCGAAAATAAACTGCGAATGAGCGAAATTAATTAGAACGACATCTGCTGCTGCGGTCGAAGTAATGGCTGGTGACGCTGACGACTTGTCAATGGCTTTTAACGTTTTGCAGCAGAGGACACGTTGAATAACGAACTATCTTAATTAATTTCATCGATCAGAAACTCTTGTTATTATTTCTGATGAAAGTGACTGCGTACGATGAATTGCGAGTCGGAGAATTCAATTAGGCACTTGAGGAGTTGCATATTGAATTGACTTCAGTAACCGCCCATCTCAGCGTTGATATATTACGTGATTCTGATATATTACGGGACTCTTCGGTCCCAATAACCAGGACTTCACTGGCTTACCGCAGTGTTTTGCCTGAGACATGTTGTTATGAACACAGTACACTTTATTCCAAATTCCAAAAATATTATATAAGCGTCGCAACTCACGTAATCATTTTCTCAAAGCATAGCTATGACCCAGATTTCAGAGGCGTAGCGACGGGGAGGTATATCGGTATATACCCCCTTCCAAATCAGTCTACCTTAAAGTTTTTCATGTGATTTATATGTGGTTATATGTGGTTTATAGTTAAGATTTATACCCCCTCCCCCCAATATTTATACCCTCTCAAATCAAATTCCTGGCTACGCCCCTGCCAG
Organism: Metaphire vulgaris; assembly: GCA_018105865.1. Classification (NCBI taxonomy): domain Eukaryota; kingdom Metazoa; phylum Annelida; class Clitellata; order Crassiclitellata; family Megascolecidae; genus Metaphire; species Metaphire vulgaris. The sequence goes on along the minus strand of CM030859.1, from coordinate 7,069,682 downwards.
ATTCACCCAAATATGAATGCAACTGTGGAGACAGATGGCACTGATGATTCGCACGTTGTGACTGGAAGGTCGCATGTTCAAATATTATTCCAGTCATTGACAATGATACTGCACAAGTTGTTTGGTTAAAAACGAAACTTGAGTGTTTTCAGCATTTTCTGCCTATAGCAATGCTTTCATTCGAGAAATTCTATGAACGCCACGTTTAAACAGCAGAAGCCACTTCTGTTTTTAAAGCATCGCAGTTCTCGACTGCAGTTAAAGATCACCGCCATGCAATAAATTGCTAAATGGCTTATCTCCTTCCAAATGCGGACTACGCAGCAAGCGTGGCAGTAAGTCAAAGAGCCATTTATACGAAAGTATTCTGATCCAGATTTCCATATACGATCCACGAGTATAAGGCTTATCTGAAGCTTCTGCTGATCAAACCGAGCATCGGCGCGATGCCCCCCTGCTCATGCGAGACAAATGTTCTCGACGTCGTCTTCAGACTGTAAGGTTATCTGGATTGTTTTCTCTCTCTCTCTCTCTCTCTCTCTCTCTCTCTCTCTCTCTCTCTCTCTCTCTCTCTCTCTCTCTCTCTCTCTCTCTCTCTCTCTCTCTCTCTCTCACTCAAGTATCAATGCCATTCAGCGTGAAATCGATTGCAGACGCTATCGATTTCTATTAAACTGTTCGCCGACAACAAACTCTTCCAGACCCCGTGGCCATAAATATCTAATTCCGTTTTCGGTTATAGGCGCTTCAATAATTGAGCAATGGTCATATTTCAATTTACAACTCTGATTTTAACTGGGTTATCGGGAAGTTCACCTGGTCGTCTGCAGAAAATAAATAGGATATTTGAATGAATATAGCCATCCTGTGGTCGCCCGGCGAGTAACTCACGGTGTCAATTGTGGTTTTTTTCAGTGTCATATTTTGTCTACTCTTCCATATCTGCTCTCAAATTAAAGATACTGTTGTCGTGGAAACAAAATGTGATCCGAAGCAACTAAAAGGACATGAAGGCGTTGATTGATTAGGAATTTGATTTTTCGATGCACTGTAAATGAAAAAGGTGTAATATTCCACTTAGGGGTGGAAATATTCCACCCTGGGGTGGAAATGTCAAAAATTTACACCCTATTTATGTGAAAGGTGGAACGGAGGTCTTTGATGGTGGAATGTCACCACCCTAGGGTGGATTTTTGTCACTCTAACGGTAGATGCTCACAGAACCTTCGCACTATTGTACCTATCACATTGTAGCCGCCCCAACTATGGCCGCCCCAGCTATACATATATTTACATATACATATATATATACACATATATTTGTATATATACATATATATGTGTATATATGTATATGTATATATACTGCACATGTACATAAATATATACGTATATGTACATATAAATACATATGCATACATAAACACACACACACATATATATATATAAATGCATATATGCATATGAATATATACATATCTATGTATATGTATATATTTATTTATGTTTATACATGTATCTACCTATCTATGTATGTATAGTATATACAGTATGTACGCATGCATGAATATTGATGTATAATATATATATATACATATACACACACATATATATGTATATGTACATGTATACACATATATATTTATATATATATGCATATATATGTATATATGCATATATATGTATATATGCATATATATGTATATATGCATTTAGATGTATATCTGTATGTAGGTATTGTATAGATGAAGGATTATATATGTAAATGCATGTATTTATTTATGAATATATATATATATATATATATATATATATATGTATATATGTATATGCATATGTGTACATGTATGTATATATATGTATATATGCATATATATATATGTGTAAATTTGTAAATATTTGTATATATATGTTATGAGGTCAAACAATAAACAAATAGTACATTTTATTAATAATAAGATAACTATATATTTTTTCGTTTTTGTTGGGCTTTTTTGGACTTGTTTTGCAGTAATTATTACTTGCGATAACTACCTGCATAGTAACGCTGAGTACTTCCGGTAGTCATTTGAATTTCGAATTGTTAAGTATTAACTGTAAGTCGACGAAATTTTTTGTATCTGTTCATCCACCGGAGAAAACTGGATGGTAACTAATCTTTCACTTGAAATAGATTGAAGATTTGGCAGTTGTTTAGACGGAAGCTCCGATTTTAGTAGTCCGTAAAGGTCAACTATAACTACATGGGGACAGCGCGAACTAACAAAAAAATTTATAATGCGCAATTTAAACATCAAATACGATTATAATAATAATTACTATGATGTGTAGCGCAACGCCCCATCCACTTGGTGCTTTGCTTCAAGTCTGAAAAAAGTCAAAATTAATGTTGATTTTTCACCACGTGTAGTACTGAGCTCCAGACATTTGAGGCTAGTTTACTGTGCTCGAGGAAAATTTCTAAAATTTGGTGATTGATTTAATTTCGTGTAACTATTATTCACCTTTTCAGAGATTATTACTGTATTTGCTGTATAAAAATAATATCATATTGCTTTGCATTGAAACGTTTCCAGATCACAACGATTAGGCTATCGTCTGTCTGTCTCTTATAACATCCCATCCATGTCTTGAAGACAAACAGTTGTTTGGTCCCAGAAGATCTCTTGTTTATACTGGTACGAGAATGCAAGATGTTCTTGATCAATATCCAGCTTCGCTATCCTGAAATCTTGGAAACATTTAATATTCGATCGAAAGCCCTTTTGATTTAGATTGAAAGGTGATTTTCTGCATGTCGCTCTGTTCACTAATAGTGTGCAATGAATATGATTCAAATTTTGTGCGCACTTACGATTTTTATAGGGTTTGCCTCAATTGTAACATCCTAACCCTCGGAACCTACGACAAGAAACCAAAGTATGGTGATCTGTCACCTCAGGTATTTACTTTTAGTGATCTGTTATCTGTATGTGTGTACTTTGGTAAAGGCAAAAAGCCAGTTAACAAATAAAAAGAGATCGTTGTGTAAGCATTTTAAAAAAGTGTGCTTTGCCATCTGACAAGGTGTTCTTGTGAAAGGTAGTGACTTGTTGGAATGTCCATGAAGAATAAGATGATTGACTTAACTGCAATTTGGTGTTATAAGTTCTAATCATGTTGTGACGTACGAGTTTTAATATTATAGCCTCAATGGGGAAGTCAGAGAGAATTTTCATATTTGGATTCCAGCCTATGTTACAGTCCATCAAGAAAGTTATTGAACTGGATTGTGTGAACTTCAAGCGTGACGATTGATCCTATGTTTTAAAGTGGAAATTTGGTTAAAGATGAAGTGGGATTCATCTTCAGGTCGACGTCTAGCAGTTTGTTTTGTCTCGGCACAAAATGGGAATGTCGCTGACTTGTAAAGTTTGGAATGAGATTAAGAAATGCGGTCATGTGAGAATGGAAAGCTCTGAATTTAGCTTTTTATGATGATATTTTCAGTTTATTGGCCTCGAATTTGATGTGCAATTTTAATTTTGTTGATTTATTCCTCAGTATCTGGCATACTGGACATCAAATCAGATGGTGACTTGTTTCTTGTAAATACTAAGCTTTAGAATCAGAAACTTTAAAATATTTGGATAGAAATTTCTGCTGAATTTTTTTATGACTTCTACACCACAGCAGATGATACCAACTATAGCGAGAACTCTGGCATTTGAAGCATTTTATAATTAATTTATTGACCAATTGGCTGGCTAACTGGTTATTTGACTGACTGACTGACTGACTGACTGAAGTGCATTTAAGTGGTTGCTGCAATTTCTTATTGAAGGCAAATGTTTTTGTTTTAGGATTTTTCGTTATGATGACTACAACTGGGATTGGTCGATAAATTACGTTGGTCGATCGTGCACCGAGTCAAAGTTGAAGGTCATGGTCATGAAATCACCAAGAGTCTATCACATTGGAGAATGGTACGTGCTTTCGCAATCTATCATTTCCAGATATCCATTATCAGTAAAGCATTTATTGAAATATACTGAAATGGCAAGTTGATGTTGATTTTAATAATTTGGCAGGTTACATAGCCAAGAAATGTTATTTTTAGTGTTGTCCTTTAATCACGATTAATGCGCAATCAACACACTAATCTGTTAATCGCGATTAAAAAATTAATTGCATCAGAATTAATCGCTTCACTTTTCTCTAAAGAAACTTTTAAAAACAGCTTGAAAGTGATGTTTGTAGGCCTACTAGTTGCAATTCTGAAAGTCTGTTCTGCAACTGGTGCATTTTTTATTTCAATTTAATTACTACTTTGGAACCATTGTAAATTATTTCTATGATAATTGTCTGCAAATCAAATTGTATTAATGTTGTCTTCAAAGAACACTATCACTTTGTTGAAAGCCATTCATAAGTGAATTTTACTGCATTTTTGTGAATGTAATGTTGCTTAATTTTTCTATTGGTGGTTTAAACTTTGTTTGTGCAGTCGAAGAAATCTGTACCTGAACACATCATCTACCTATGCATTGCAATGGACACAAAGAATGATTGTCTGTTAGATCCAGCATCCACGGTGTCAGTTTTGATTGACAACCAAGTGCTGACCGACTGCACCGACACATTTGCAGCTGTGGTTGTTTTGTTTGCATGTTATTATGTTTTTTGACATTCAGTACCCGTCTTCACTTGAAAATACTATGGTCTTTTTAGATAGTCATGTTGTTGCCACAGAAAAAAAGGCGCATAACAACAAGCATACAGAGAAAGATAAACATGCTTGTATGAACAGCAGTCATTATGCTAAACTTGTTAAGTTCAATAATGTACAAAATTTGTTAGTTTACTATTCAACTGTTGTTGATAATATTAAGCAAAGTCAAAATTATTATCAAAATTTGGATCAGGAATTCAGCGGCAAGCAATGTTGGATTTGTGGCTCTAATTATCATTTGAGTTTTCGGTGCAAACTTAAAGGAAAAAGGAATGCAGTTACAGTGTATGCATAATGTAAATAAAAATTATGTTGATCTTAGCACAAGTGATATACAAGCTGAATCTGATGTGTCAGTGCAAGTTACAGTGGTGGCTCCACAGGGGGTCTGGGGGGCCTGTGCCCCCTATTGAGTGCCTGACCCCCAGTGGCCCTCCCTATTGGGACCCTTAATACTACATATCTAACAACAAATGGTTGGCTCCCATGATTAGAAGTTACCACCCCAACGGCCCCCCACTTGCCAAATTCTGGAGCCCCCACTGGCAAGTTATTATTGGTTCATCGCGTGCTATTGGAATTAAGCGTGTAAAGGACAGTAGAATTGTTAATGAACCTGTTGTGTCAAAACTTGTTGATGATGTGAAGGATTGTCATGTATCGTTTGGCATTTTGAAAAATGTAAAAGGTACGGATTGTGTGACAGTTGAACCTACTGTTGTTAAATCTCAATTAAGGTTGTTTGATGAAGTTGTAATCACTGAATCTGAAATGTGTGAGGAATGTTTTGTGATAAAGGTTTTGGAACATCAAACAAATGATGATGATGTACTTTTGAATCTTGATGTTGATGATGTGAAATATGATGGACTACCTAATATGTTGAATGATGTTGAACATGATATGTGTTTTGTGGATCAATTTTATGGAAATGATGAAATTGTAGGTGAAGTAGTGAAATGTTTTGATAGCATTGAATTTGATGTGAGTGAAAATGTGAGTGAAGATTGGTGTTTGATGAATGAAGTTTATGATGTGGTGAGTAATACAACAAATGATAATGATGCTGATGTTGGTATGAATGATGAAATGATGCTGTCAGTCAGAGAGCAAAGTATTAGACTTTTAGTTGAGGTGAAACAAACCTGTGGATATGGTGAATTGTTTGTTGGTCACATGTTGATGAAATATGTGAAGTTAAAGGTGATTTGTTTTGGATTGAGGGTCATTTGAAGAGCAGACATGTGAGTTGGGATGCTATGTTTAAATGGAGTAGAGGATTTCGTAGAACTGTGCTTGATAGAGAAAAGATTAAATAGTTTGTAATGTGGATGTTAATTTGATCTATGGACTGAAATATTAAATTGGTAAATTGGATCTGGCTTGATGATTTGTGGATAATTGTAATAAAATGTGATACTGAGAAGTGGATTAATGATTATGTTGTATTAATTTGATTATTGGTGGTTATATTATATTTATTATATATTATGTTATATATTTATTATTATATATTATTATATATATTATATATTGTATTAAATATTATATATATATCCTGTATAGTAAAGGTGGGGATTTCCACCATCAAGGGTGTTTTAAAAGGTGGAACTGTCCCACCTTAATTTGGAGTGGCAATTTCCACCCTGAGGGTGTTTATATTGGACCACCATAAAAGGTGGAAGTTTCCACCGTCGGGGGTGTTTTAAAAAGGGTGGAAATGTTCCACCTTAATTTGGGGTGGCAATTTCCACCCTGAGGGTGTAGATATTGGACCACCATAAAAGGTGGAAGTTTCCACCGTCGAGGGTGTTTTAAAAAGGGTGGAAATGTTCCACCTTCATTTCGGGGTGGCAATTTCCACCCTGAGGGTGTAGATATTGGACCACCATAAAAGGTGGAAATTTCCACCTTTTTCGTTTACAGTGTGCATGGTCTTTCCAGGGCATTTTGTGGCGGAACGAGGCGGAACGGCGTTCCGGAAAATCTGAAGACTGGTTAGGCTTTTAATTTTTCTTTTTTGTAGCATTAAGTTAAAAAATAGAACATTTTAATCTGATCTAATTGCTGTTTCTTTTTCATGTGTCTTCTCACACAGTAGGCCTACAGTTTATTTGTATCGATGATTGATAAATTAGACAGATTAAAATAATTGTACGACCGTGCGTTGACAACTGGCTTTCGACTATTGCATTCCGAAATTTTTTACAAAAAGCGCTGGGTCTTTCCAAGAATGAGACTAACTGGCAGTGAAATGGACTGCCTGTAAGAATGAATGTATTGTACCGAAATGCAACATCCGCAGAAAGGCAAATTATGCTTCGCACTAAACAATACAAAATGAATAATGAAGTAGACTGCATTAGAAGATGTAGAGAGAAAATCTCGAAAGTCCTTTTTACGATAAGGGTAGAGTCCAAGCAGCTCTACTCAGTGTTTTATGCAGGCCTGTTAGAAGGGGAGATTCCCCTCCCCCCAACCTCAAAATCTCCTCCCAAAAAAATCTCAGCACTTACACAAATTTTGCATTGAACTGTGTCTTTTCCCCTCCAACCAAGTCGATTTTCCCCCGAAAGCCTCAATTCTCCCCAAGGCCTGGAGTCTGGATAAGACACTGGCTCTACTGATGAATACATTCTTGAATTCATCCTATGAGTGGCAGAAGAGGCAGTGCATAGTTAAACTCTACGCCGAGATGATTTTTGCATGTTTTGTTTGCTTAGTGCTAAAATATAATTGTAAGCAATAATTTCTATTTTTAACGGGCTTAGTGTGTGGGCTTGTGTGAGAGAGTGGTGCGCTCATGGGCGTCCATACATTAGGTCAAAAGAACATTGCTTCCTGGCAAATGAAAACCTTTTTAGAAATGCATGTTGGCTTTACTCACTGTTTTTCACACTGAAATGTGAAAACTTTGTTAAGATATTAACAGCGTCCATTGTGTTTTGCCCCCTGGGAAATGCAAATCTAATTTTTAAGACTATATTCCGGCTTTATAAAGCACAAACGGGTGCATTGTTAGGCTTTTTTACTTGACTTTTCTGTCTCAAACTCCAAAATTTTGCCCCACCCCCGGAAAAAAATCATTGGGCGCCCATGGGTGCTCATGCAAGTATTAGTCGAAATAATAAGGGTTTGGCGTTTTTATGGCTCACAGTAGCAATAGATTCTTTAAAGTAGGTCTGCGCACCAAATCTTACGGTCAAACTCTAATGAACCTATCATTCGAAAGATGGCGTACAAATGTTTCTGTCCCGGGATCGGCAGTTCCACGAGAAACGAAGACGGAAAGACTCAGTCCCTCTGGACACCGACGAAGAAGACAGTGGCCATCAATTACATTACCTTACCTTGATTTGTTCTTGTTGAACAGAAATGACATTGAAAGCGGACACTGTATTCGATGTGCATATCAGTTTCGATGGTGTCAATCATATTTTGCAACCTCGGCGATGCCAATTAGGCCTAGTCAGCGATAATTGCAAGAGTAGTAATTTTATATTAGTATTAAATTGTTTGTATGCAGTGCTTTTTTGTAAAAAAATAGGTGCCGGTACTCACGGTGGATTGCCTAACTTTTCCATTACGATTATGTGGTCTGTGGCTAGAATTTAACATAGAAGCGATTTTGGAAGCATAATGATGCATATCATTTATTAAGTATTTAAAGTTTTTAGCTAAATCACAACTGCAAAGTCACAAGAAAATTATTTTTTTCCACACCTTGAAAAAGGTTCCGGTACGCCGTACCGGCGCGTACCGTCACAAAAAGCCCTGTATGTATGTATGTATGTATGTATGTATGTATGTATGTATGTATGTATGTATGTATGTATGTATGTATGTGTGTGCAAATGTATATAAAAAGAGTCGGGACAAGCGTGTGCCCATTAGCTTGGCCTTGCGGTCTAGCAGCTGTCCATTATAGGTCTTACTGTTTAAAATATTCAAATGCTATTCAATATGATGTAATGTTTGGCCATCTGGCGAATTCTGACTGAACCATCTTGAACTAAATTGAGAAAAATAATTAATATTATATACCGCAGGTGAAATAGGCATTCAGTTGCCAAATTTTAAGTGATTCGAATAAAATATTTTAGGACGACTAGATCTTATAATATGTGGAAGAACTTTTCATCTTTATTTATTTTTGATTAAACTTTGAATACCTTTATTGTACATTGCAATAGGTTTATAAAGTGCGTTCATATCAGGCGGCGACAAGCCGACGACCAGAATCAGAATCTCTCTTGATCCTATTAATTGGAAGAATTTGATGCAAAATGTTCTCCGGGAACGGAGTTAACTAAGAACCTTCAAAGATCGAGAAAACAATGAAGTCAAAATTACAGACTGGGCCTTTAAAGAATGGGCCACGGCTCACGGTGTAATTATATATATATATATATATATATATATATATATATATATATATATATATATATATATATATATATATATATATATATATATATATATATATATATAGTAGCCCTATTACTCAAAAGCTTCTGCGACTGGAGCTGAATGGGATGTGCATGTCTGTCTTGATTGTGCCTCTCTTAAGAAACCCTGGCTACGCCAGTGACTATCAGCATTAGCGGAGCCACCAGTAGCTCTTCAAAATCTTACAGTTTGCGGCATTGAAGTGCCGTAGCGTCCCCAGTTGTGCAGTCATCTTCGTTTCGCTTCTCTGACGATCCAACGACTCAGGGACCTCGCCCCTCAAAACCGAGAACCAGATACAGACGGACAGTGGCGGCTCAAGGATTTCTTGGTGGGGACAGTGGCGTAACCAGAGTCAAAATGTAATCCGGGCAGCTGACCATGGGCTGTCCATAAATTACGTAAACAATTTGTTGGCAAATTTTGACACCCCCGCACTTGTCAACAACTGTCAAACTTTTCAAACCCCTCCCTATTTTGTCTACTTAATTTATGGACAGCCAGGCCGTTTCTAGGCCGTTTCCGAAGGCGAAAATTAACCTTTTCTCCCCGGAAATTTCAAATCCCCCCCGAAAATTTTGACATACTACATCAACTAACAGCAGCCCCTTAGCAGAATTCCTCCCGGCTTTGTCAGTTCCCCTCCGGCTTTTTCAGTCCCCCCCGGAGTCCAGGAGTCTAGATTAAACACTGTGGACAGCCACTCAACAAAAAATCATTAATTAAAAAATTAACACGCGAATTTTAAATTCATCCCATTCCACGAGGCAACGCAAGTGCTCAAATTACCGTTCGTTTTTATAAAGCGCTTTTGACTTTGCCTAGCTTGTCATGTTTACTGCGCTTAAGAAATTGTCTTGCATAATAATAATAATAATAATAATAATAATAATAATAATAATAATAATAATAATAATAATAATAATAATAATAATAATATAATAATAATAATATAATAATAATAATAATAATAATAATAATAATAATAATAATAATAATAATAATAATAATAATAATAATAATAATAATAATAATAATAATAATAATAATAATAATAATAATAATAATAATAATAGAGTTGGTGTCGTCACGTGGACTGGAAATGTAAGCGAGAGAATACGCCGTGTGCCTATTTTTTTCTATTTCAGTTTCAGCGAAACAAACAGTCGCGTATCTCATTATATAGAGAACCCGTTTCCTCGTCGGCATAAACCGTCTCTTATTGGAAAAAAACAACAGAAGCAGTCAGCCGCAGGCGAGAGAACCGACCAAGTCGCTTACTCGGCAGTTTCGGCGCTGCGCCGCCTGCTGGCGCCCGAATAAGCGGCGAAGCGCATGATCATGCAATGCTGATCTAAATAAGAAATGAGTCTCCATTAGCTGAGAATTACTGAGACTCGGATAATTAAATAATTATTCTACAAAGCAGCGGCAAAGCTGCTCGAACTGTTGACGAATGACCTGAAACCCGAGTGAAAGTCCAGATGGTCCTTTCGATTTTTAGATCATTGGCAAGAGACTTCGCAAAACAAAAATATTACGTTCACACGCCTAAATGCTGTGGCAATTCAAGACAGGGGTAACGTCCAGTGATGTTACCAAGGCAGTCCAGTACAAGGCCAAGGCCAAGACGCTAACCCTCAAGACCAAGGCCAAGACCAAGACTCTGAGCCCCAAGGCCAAGGCCAAGGCAGTGACCTACAAGACCGAGGCCAAGGCCAAGATATTTCACTCATGGCCAAGACCAAGGCCAAGGCTTCGATCCATTTTAACTATCGGCATTCGGCAGGGTCACACTCGTAATGTAATATAAATATGAAATGTGTGCACTACAGTAGCGCTGACAATTGTTACACTATTGTACTATGTGAAAGAGCTAACATCACCGCCTAATAATAAACTAGTCAATCTTGTTGTTTTGTAAATGTGTAATAATGCAGTGAACATTTTAGTTATTGTTATCTGCATTCTGCAATCAGCTTTTGGTTTTTCAGTTACTTGTAGCTATAATAATAAAGATGTTGTCATTATTTAAACAAAAAACTGCTCATTTCACTCATTTGCCATTGCAGCGCAAGAACATCAACGTTTCAAGCAGCTCATTCCCAAGCCTGGCTCTTTGCGGTCTCATTACACAATTCCTCCTTGTGAAAATACTATTTCAAAGTTTCAATGGGGGCCGAAGTTGCAGGCACACAAAGAAGCCTCGAAGTCAAGACCAAGACCAAGGCTTCACATCACTGGTAACGTTTAAGGATTCCTGTCAGCTTTTTAAAATTCAAGAGGATTAGCAACTTCACTGCTGTTGGACGGATTTGTTTTTGATTAGTTGCCCTCAAGATATTTGAACGCAAGGAAACAACGGATCAATTAATTTTAAACGAACGTTTTTATCGAATGCAGCAAACTCGAGAGAGTTTTCAGTTAGAGTTAGCTAGCGGACCTTATCCCATGGCGCTAATTGACAAGAATTTTAGCCACTTGTATTATATAAATCTTCATTAAAGTGTCAAGGCGCGTGCTATTATTTTCATCCGTCAACTCTTTCATTATTCCCTTCCATCCTCATTTTGCTCATCCATCTCTTTCCATTATATCTTTCTCGTCTTAAATATCACCTGCGCCCGTCTTTCCCATTTCTCGTTCAAAACAATAAATTCTCTCTCTCTCGCACACATACACACTGCTCTCTCTCTCTCTCTATCTCGCTTACTTTCGTTGTTTGCCTCTCCGTTTCTCTTCCTCCTTCCTCCTTCCTCTCTCCCTCTCCCCTCTCTCCATATCCCTCCCTCTATCTATCCATCTACTGTATCTATCGATCTATCTGTGTCTCCCAGCTAATGGAAATAATGGTTCAAAGGCTTGACGCCAAGTCAATTTTCACGCAACATATTAAATTTTGTCGTCAGCGTCTAAGCTATTGAGTTACGTCAGCACATAATTGACAGTTGACATTTCGCAATACTGTCATCGATGACTTTAATGTCATCCGTTTCCTTTCTGTTTGAAATCGTTGAGAAGTTCTCGAGAGGCGACTGACACGAAGATTCAGTGAGCCGTTACTTTCTTCGTTGTTTTCGACGGTGACAGTGCTATTAGTAGTATTATTGTTTATTATTATTATTATTATTATTATTATTATTAATATTATTCGACGATTTGTGAAGCGCCGTAACATGGCCATCGGCCAAAACCAAAAGCGCTGTACAGTCAAACAGTCAACTATACGATATGGTGAACACATGCGTTTTTAGCTCTTTAGCAAACGTTTCAGGTGAAGTAATTAATTATGCATATTCATCATCGGCCCGGGTCCCCTCCAGACCGCTGGGCCCCTGTGCAATTGCCCCCTGCCTCCCCTCTCGGCGGCTCTGGCTACGCCACTGTAGCCTTTCAAGGTTTTCATCGCTGCAACTTAGTTCTGAATTGAATTTTGTCCGTTGTCTTCACCGGAACGATGACCTGCCTTTGCCACGGTCAGAGATTGCTCCATTCCGGTCTATGTCTTGCCACTGACTGATTCCTGGAATGACCAGGCTCGTCTTTACGTGTTGGAAATTGGACACTGTGCCCGGGACCCAGCGCATCTAAGGGGCCCCGCGCGCTCCACTAGGGACCCCACGCGCTCCAGACTTTTTATGTTTTGACCTGTTTGGCCTCTTTTTGCTTATCAACTTCTGGATGATAAATTAATTGGAAGATCGAGCACCAAAAAACGCGATGACCTTTTTTCTCGTCAACTTTTTTCGGACATCAGAACAAAACAACGCTGTTTCACCCCGCCGGGGCCCCTCAGGCCGCTAGGTGCCAAGGGGCCTCACACTGGCAAAAGACGGGCCTAGGAATGACCAGGTCTTTTGCTGATGGATTTGAAGTGCCATCGATTGATACCTTTAGAGTAATAGAAATGGTACTATAGAAGTGCATAATAATTATTAATATTATATAAAAGGCTAGTGGCCCAGCGTCCCAACCCTTCCCTTCCATCATTCCATCCCTTGTGTATGTACGTAGGAGAATTAAATGTCTGGATAAGCAGGTGACTTAGATGGAGTTAACATGAAAATTAGCATTTTCAGTACAAGCATCTTCTAAAAATTTCTTGACTACGAGAATCTCGAGGGCCAAACAAGGAACCTTCACGGGCCATATTTGATCCGCGGGGCAGGATTTACGGATCGGTGAAGATAACCTACCTCCCTTGGGCTGCAGATATGAAGTGGTTGCTGTCACAATAGTTAATATTCATGAGTTTTTTTCCTTTTTGATTGGCGGGCGAAGAGCGATCGGTCGTCTGCTCCATCGCTGACCTTTCAACCCTATTATGACGTTAGAGACCGTATGACGTTCGTCGATTCTCTCGAGGACATCTGCACCGCGGTTCGGCTTAGGACGAGACCGTTGCCAGGCAACGATTGCATTGTCGAGTGGTTTATGGGAAAATCGATCTGCGTCAGACGTCAGTTTCTGACGTCGTTCGTCTTTGGTTTTTTCTCAACTGAGAAATTCAAGGCTTTAAATCCGTTGAGATTTCTCAAAGAGTTTATTAGGTCCACGACGATGAAGTTGAAGACCGAAGAAATTGAGAAACCGGAAACGACGACAATTATTGTGATCGATCCACTTCCGGTCAGTGTGTTGGTGCTTTTGTGATCAGGTCTATAGCAGAGCTGGCTGAGGGAGAGTAGTGCGGGCGATTTATCAGGCGTTTCAAGCACATCGAGGTTGAGACGTCTGCACTCTGCAGTGCTTTAGAATTAGACGACACGTCTCATGCGAGTATTTGTTCAACAGAAAACAGAGAAAATATTTAATTAAGGAGAGAAGGCAGAGCTGGAAAATATGGCTTCAAAACCCCCCGTGTTTCTGAGATTTTCAGATCTAAAAACCTGAAAAAGTCAAGATTTAGGTTTTCTGTTTTTGATTTTTAAGCCGAAAATGAAAAACTAATTTTTTATGTTCGTAAGGCTTTTATTCTCTGCAGACAGCAGAACACATAGGGACCTACGAGGGGAAGAATATAGAGAAGGGTTAATGAACCTGACCTGTCAAACATTAAAGTTTAAAACTCTAAAACCCGAAATTTTATTTCTAAAACAGCTACGGGTGTTACACCCCTGAGAGAAGGTGTGTGAAACGATGGGCATAGTCAGGATTTTCACAGGAGCGCTTAACCGAAATTTTTCTGCGCAAATGTCCCTAAAAACCACAGTTATTTTATTTCTCTGCCCAACATTTCTGTTTTCGAGCGCATCTTTCTCGTAGATTAGGCGGAAAAAATACTTTTCCCACCCAGCAATATAACTGCGCTTTAGTCTCTTTTAATCCTTAGACGGAAGTGATCGACTTTCCCTGTACACTTCTTGGTAACCGCCGCGGAAAGGGTGGGGGTAAAAATAGCAGACTTGGAGTCCTCGAGGCCGTGGCCTTGGCCTCGAGGCGCCTCGAGGCCAAGTGACGCTGGCCTTGGCCTTGGCCTTGGCCTCGGGATACAAGTCCTCGGCCTTGGCCTTGGCCTCGGACCTGCTGGCCTTGGCCTTGGCCTTGGCCTCGGGTACAAGTCCTCGGCCTTGGCCTTGGCCTCGGGATGCAAGTCCTCGGCCTTGTGTACTCGAGGCCAAGCCCTCACACCATGGAATTAAACAAGAAAATCGCGCATTCAAAATGTTGGAAGTGACGAATAGTATCTGAACAAAACGTCCTCTGTTCAATCCAAACGGTAGACCCTGAGAATTCCTGCTAAGTCTAATAGCTTGTAATTATGTTGCTTGCATTGACAAGGCTGCCATTGTTTGAAGCGAACATTGCCTCAGGGATTGAAATAGGCATTTGGACCAGACAATTGGGTTTCTTGCTAATAAAAGTATTAAAAGGCTTGAACCTAAATGGATATATGGCGTCTATTTTAGAGCAGTTCTAGACTGCGGCGGCTTCACAGGGGGCCGGGGTTTATTGTCTCTAAAGTATAACAGAGACACCTGCGAGGCTGCATCTGCTTAGGCTAAGGAGGTTGTAGACTGATCGCACTTGGAAAAGAAACGGTGCCGTAGTGACAGCAATCTCTGCTGTAGGCCTACCTATTGCTATTAAAGTTTGTAAGTAAAAATACGCAAGCAAAGAATATGGCCACAAATGAGCCTAGCATTTTGAAGTTTGCTTTCACCGATTTCAAAATAATAAATGAAAGAAAGTGGTCCGCGAAATGCAAGCAATGTCGCGAAATAATAAGTGAAACTCGAGGAACTTCAAGTGGGTTCAAGAAACATCTGGATATAAAACACGAGACTGGCAAACAGCTACAAAACATCAAAAGGTATTTTAATTTTATTTTTAAAACATGGTTGGTAGTAGGTACTGGACCCTACTGCCATGGACGCCAATCCATAGGAGCCAGGGCACCAATAATTCAGGTACGAGCCCAGCACTTGTTTGGCCCCCAAAATTTCAATATTTTGACGTTTAATCTGCCCAAATCGAGTGTTGGCCTGATCAGCGCGCGATTTGCAGGGAAAGGGGGATTTTACCCACTGTCCATGTACATCCCTTCCACTGAGGTGGCTACTGCAGGACCGTTTTAAGGTCTTCGTAGGCCTTGGGCACTCTCATATTCGTAGGCCCTCCTCAACTTAAACCTCTAAGTTGCCAACTACGCAACCAACTGTGGATTAAACTGTAGAGTTTAACACTTCTGCATTATTTCATGACTTCGTGTTTAACGGGGGCGTCATTTGGGGGCAGGGGCGTGGCTCCAAGGAAATGAAGAAATAATGTAACAAATAAATAAATAAATGTAAAATGTGCAAAAAATTTGGCAAAAATTTGGCAAAATGTACCTAAAAATTTGGCCAAAAACGCCAAATATCTGCTGGCCTTGGCCTTGGCCTTGACTTCGGACCTGCTGGCCTTGGCCTTGGCCTTGGCCTCGGACCTGCTGGCCTTGGCCTTGGCCTTGGCCTCGGACCTCCTGGCCTTGGCCTTGGCCTTGGCCTCGGACCTCCTGGCCTTGGCCTTGGCCTTGGCCTCGGACCTCCTGGCCTTGGCCTCGCCTTGGCCTCGACAGTTGTGGCCTCGACTCCAAGTCTGAAAAATAGACACTAGAATCGCGACGATTCTGATGGGATTTTTTTGTCCTAATATTTCCATGTTATCCAAGCATTATTGGAGACCGATATGTGTTGCCAAAGCGGAACCGGAAATGGTGATAAACTACAGTTAGGCCTAAATGTGGTATCCATAGGTAATTAATGCAACTTTCGGTCTTTTTATGACATGAAAGCATATGCTAACACCTCGATATCGATATTAATTTAGAGACACGTCATATCGAAATTGATACTTAAAAACACAACGCAGAAGTTTGGTATGAAATACCTAAGTGATCACGTGCATAGCTGCCAGTTTTCCCTGTCTTTAAGTGATCTAGCGAGTATGCCTAGTCACTGTAGCAGTAACAGAAATATGAAACACGTTTTTCTATTGTTTCCATAAACTGATTACATTCGCCCTAAGTCAGTTCGGTTTTTCATTGGATGTACAATTGGGTTGTATAAATAATTAACATTATTACAAGCTTAAATAGCATGCATAGAATTTTTTTAAAAGACATTTCTGATATGACAGTTCCTGAAACTCAATAAAAAACTTCGAAACCGTCAATATGACAAAGAATAAATAAGAATTACTAAATAATTCTCCCTCCTTCTCCTCCTCCTTCTCCTCCTCCTCCTCCTCCTCCTCCTCCTTCCTTTTAATTCCTTTCGTTAATTTCGTCATCTCTTCGTTGTTCGTCCGTTTAACCTTTATATCTTCAAGGTCATTCTCGTTGTTCGAATGAGGCCAGACCACTCTTGGCGTTAACGGTGTCTCTAAATGGAAGGCACGGACAGGACAGCGGTGACTTACCTGGTACAGGTGATGAGAAATGCTGTTTTTCGACCTTTAAGCAGTTTTCACATTTTAAGAATCAACGTTTACTGTGTTAAGACTTTTCTTTAGCTGCTTCTTAATCAACGATGGAGTTAATTAGCTTTATTGATGCATTGGTGAAGACTTTTCTGCTAGCGAGAATTCGGAGACACAAGAATGAAAATATCTAATAATGGAACTGAAAGCAACCAACAAGCGTCCAATAATTGTTGCAATTTCTTCAAAACATTCACCTCGGATAAGACTTATCGACACCAACGACATGACACAGTATTGACTTCTTTGGACACAGTATTTACTGTACTTCTTTGACTAGAAGCGTCAACAATGTCGCCCTAAAGAATGCCACTTCTGTCGCCACGAAAATACTGCAAGGCAGCTCCAAGATTCGCTATTACGATACAATTTCTCCAATATACAACGCAATACAATATGGGTCTAACCCGACCAGAGGCGTAGCCAGGAATTTGATTTGGCGGGGGTGCAAATATTATAAATCTTCACTATAAACCACAGAAATCATATAAACCACATAAAAAACTTTTAAGGTAGACTGATTTGGGGGCATATATACCGATATACCCCTCTGTCGCTACGTCCCTGAACCCGACCTAAATTGACCCCCCCCCCCTCAATAGGCTAGACTTGACAAGTATAGACGGAATCGAATAGCCGGTACCTGTATGCATCGATTGTTTTGATGATGTATGTCCCTAACTGTTTCGTCGCTAAGTCTGCCTAGACTCGAACAGGCGTTTGAAGTCCAGACAAATGGTAATAATGAGGTTGACCCAAGTGCAGTGCATTCCCCCACTTTGCTCTCTGAGCACACAAAGGTCTTCAGCGTATTGTGAGTCCATCTGCATGCAGTGTCTCTGTTTTTCGCGCGTTTACATTCCACTCATCCGGGCATTTCTTCTTCGAGACCGCGGTTTGAATGGCGAGATGTCCAAATTACGGCTTTCCATATTATCGTGTCTCCATGGAAACGGTTCACCTAACGCGCTGAACGCCGAGGCAATAACCGGGAAACGCTTCCTTCCTCCGGGGGAGGGACTTTAATTAGGGACAAAACCAGCTACTAAATGGATTCGGTCACTGTGACCGAGTTTGACCAGAGCCGAACTATATCCCCAGGCCCCCGCGCTCGATATGCTCCGCCCACTAGGCGGGGGGATCCCGTCTATTCAATTCAATGTAAATAGCAGTGATTTGAAGGTTATTTTAGCAAAAATGATGATAAAACACATATATACAGGAACTGACATGCAAGCAAACTCAAGGACAGTGGAGACAGTCATGTAGACAGAATGAGAGACATACAGATTGAGAGGAAAGCCATTAGCGATGCAACTTAAAACTAGTTTTCAAAATTTGCTCGTTTGCACAAGTTATCTTTTTTATGTCTGACTGTATATCTGTCTGTCTCTCCTCAGTGGCGTAGCAATATGCTTGGAGGCCAGAGACGTAGCTAGGATATCCGGCGCCCGGGGGCAAAGTGTACCGTCGGCGCCCCCCTCAACACTGCTGACAAACAAAAAAGTTCGTCACATCGTTCCCGGCACTCCTCAGAACTTACGCCCCTCTTCAAATAGTGCTGACAAGCAAAAAAGGTCGTCACATCGTTCCCGGCACTCCTCAGAACTTACGCCCCTCTTCAAATAGTGCTGACAAGCAAAAAAGGTCGTCGCACGTGTTTCTTCTTATTTAGTATGCAGTTTCTCCGATGCTTAGAATTTGCCAGCCCAACGGCCCCCACTTGCCAAATCCTGGAGCTGCCATGCGCTGCTCATCGGCACAACTTTACTCTCACTGAATATATCTTGACGAAAGCAGACAGGAGATAATTTCTATTTTGACGACACGTCTAAGCATTTCAGATGCTCATGATATAGATTTAACTATGAAAGCAAAACTTAGACCTCCACTCCAGACAGTACCCTCTGACCAAGACTACGAATCACTTGACTGACTGGCTGGGCCTGAGATGATACAATAGAAATAAGGATCGGCTTATATTTTGTGGTGACCGTCAAACCATAGCCTCCTCTAGTTCAGGCCACCGCGCTCGCCCACTAGGCGGGGGGATCCCGTCTATTCAATTCAATGTAAATAGCAGTGATTTGAAGGTTATTTTAGCAAAAATGATGATAAAACACATATATACAGGAACTGACATGCAAGCAAACTCAAGGACAGTGGAGACAGACATGTAGACAGAATGAGTGACATACAGATTGAGAGGAAAGCAATTGAATGAGAGTACAAATAGAAAGACAGACCGATAGACAGAGAGACAGCTAGGAGACAGACAGAGAGAAAGGGAGAGAGAGAGAGGGGGAGGGAGAGGGAGAGAGAGAGATCGCTAAAGTCAGTGTTTATTCTAGGCCCTCTCTAGGGGAATCCCCCCAAAAAGAAATTTTTCTTTTGGTTTGGGTGAAATTTTCCCCAAAAATTTGACGACGGGGCATTTTTGTATCCGGAGAGGAAAAATACAAGGATTACCTTTATTTTGTTTGTGAGACATTTTAAAAATGAAAAAATACAACGATAACCCCCTGCCGACAGGGATGTAGCTAGGGGGTAGGGGGCATATGTCCCAGGGCGCCAAGGTGGGGGCGCCAAAATTGGGTATTTGGGTAAATGAAATGCATACTAAATAAGAAGAAACACGTGCGACGACCTTTTTTGCTTGTCAGCACTATTTGAAGAGGGGCGTAAGTTCTGAGGAGTGCCGGGAACGATGTGACGACCTTTTTTGCTTGTCAGCACTATTTGAAGAGGGGCGTAAGTTCTGAGGAGTGCCGGGAACGATGTGACGAACTTTTTTGCTTGTCAGCAGTGTTGAGGGGGGCGCCGACGGTACACTTTGCCCCCGGGCGCCGGATATCCTAGCTACGTCTCTGGCCTCCAAGCATATTGCTACGCCACTGAGGAGAGACAGACAGATATACAGTCAGACATAAAAAAGATAACTTGTGCATTCTCATTCTGTCTACATGACTGTCTCCACTGTCCTTGAGTTTGCTTGCATGTCAGTTCCTGTATATATGTGTTTTATCATCATTTTTGCTAAAATAACCTTCAAATCACTGCTATTTACATTGAATTGAATAGATGGGCTTTATGGACATCTTTACGCGGATGACACTCAGATCTATGGTGGCTGCTGGCCGTCTGAAACGCATCTGCTTCTTGAGCGTCTCACCCGGTGCTTGGATGAGTTGTCAGTCTGGCTTAAGTCTAATAGGCTCCAGCTTAACGTCTCTAAGTCGGAAGTGCTCTGGCTAGCCACCGAGAGGCAACAGCACCTGTTGCCGCATGACTGTGTCAAGATCCACGATCTCGAGCTCCACCCGGCTGCCTCAGTGCGTAACTTGGGAATCTACCTTGATAGTGCAGCGACCCTTAAGCTGCATGTATCCAAGACTGTCGCCAGCTGTTTCTCTTCACTTCGTTTGATTAGGAGTCTGCGTCGGTCTGTTTCTCAAGCCGTCCTTAAGACGTTGGTTGTCGCTCTGGTACTGACTAGGCTCGACTATGGCAATGCAGTTCTTGCGGGGTCACCTGCCTATTCTTTTGACCGGTTGCAGTCTGTTTTGAACTGTGCTGCTCGTCTTATCTATCGTTCGGCCCGATGTGATCATGTCACCCCGCTTCTTGTTGATCTTCATTGGCTGTCGGTGCCTGAGCGCATCATGTTCAAGTTATCAACTCTTGTATATCGCTGCCTTCACGGGATGGGTCCGAATTATCTTGCATCCGAGTTTCGTAGTGTTTCTGACCTCGCGGGCCGCAGACGACTTAGATCGTCCGCGACTTCGGTCCTTATGGTTCCAAGAACGCGTCTTGTCACCGTCGGAGATCGTGCCTTCCCGGTGGCTGCTGCGCGTACTTGGAACTCGCTTCCTGCTGACATACGGGAGTCATCGTCGCTAGATATTTTCAGGAATCGACTGAAGTCTTGGCTTTTTAAGACTAGCTACTTAGTTTAATTTTGTTTAAAGTGTTCGCGCAGTCTTTTAGACAAGTTACCACTATAATCTTGACGTTCTCTTACTTCTTACTTTCTTACTTAAATGAGCAAATTTTGAAAACTAGTTTTAAGTTGCATCGCTAATGGCTTTCCTCTCAATCTGTATGTCTCTCATTCTGTCTACATGACTGTCTCCACTGTCCTTGAGTTTGCTTGCATGTCAGTTCCTGTATATATGTGTTTTATCATCATTTTTGCTAAAATAACCTTCAAATCACTGCTATTTACATTGAATTGAATAGACGGGATCCCCCCGCCTAGTGGGCGAGCGCGCACTGTAAACGAAAAAGGTGGAAACTTCCACCTTTTAAGGTGGTCCAATATCTACACCCTCAGGGTGGAAATTTCCACCCTGAAATTAAGGTGGAACATTTCCACCCTTCTTAAAACACCCTAGACGGTGGAAATTCCCACCATATTTGAGACCTAAGGTGGGAATATAGGGCTATATATATATACAGGGCTATATATATATATACACAGCGCTATATATATATATATACAGGGCTATATATATATATATATACAGGGCTCTATATATATATATATATATATATATATATATATATATATATCCCTGGCTCTATATATATATATATATATATATATATATATATATATATATATATATATATATATATACATATATATATATATATATACAGGGCTATATATATATATATATATATATATATATAAGGGCTCTATAAATATACAGGGCTCTATATATATATATATATATATATATATCTATATATACATATATATATATCCCCTGTATATATATACTATAATATATATATATATATATATATATATATATATATATACATATAACTATACAGGGCTATATATAATATATATATATATATATAAATATAACCACCATAAATATACAGGGCTATATATATAAACCATATATACATATATACACCACAACTATACGGGGCTATATATATATATATAACCATATAACTATACAGGGCTATATATATATATATATATATATATATATGCACACACCATAACTATGCATGGTATATATATATATATATATCTAGCGCTGTAGTTATGGTGGTTATATATATACACATATATATATATATAACCACCATAACAATACAGGGCTATATATATATATATAGCCTGTATAGTTATGGTAATTATATATATATATATATATAGCCCTGTACAGTTATGGTGGTTATATACATATATATATATATAACCTCCATAACTATACAGGGCTCTATATGTATATATATATAAACCACATAACTATTCAGGCTATATATATATAGCCACCATAACTATACAAGGATATATATACACCATATATAATATATATATCCACCATAACTATTCAGGGCTATATATATATATATATATATATATATATATAACCACCATGACTATACAGGGCTATATATATATATCCACCATAACTATACAGGGCTATATATATATATATATATATAACCACCATGACTATACAGGGCTATATATATGTCCACCATAACTATACAGGGCTATATATATATATATATATATATATATATATATATATATATATATATATATATATATATAACCACCATGACTATACAGGGCTATATATATAGCCCTGTATAGTCATGGTGGTTATATATATAGCCCTGTATAGTTATATGGTTATATATATATATATAACTATACAGGGCTCTATATATATATAAACCACATAACTATACAGGGCTCTATATATATATATATATATATATATATATATATATATATATATATATATATATATATATATACAGCCACCATAACTATACAGGATATATATATATATATATATATATATCCACCATAACTATTCAGGGCTATATATATGTGACCCGCTGGGAGAAAAGGTACCATATGTGGGGTTCTTGAGTTACATATGCTGCATATATCGGGGTTATATTAGCTCAGTCACAGCAAAGTTTTAGAGAAATATACCTTGTCATTTCAGAGATACCAGCATCCAAACATCATGCCTATCAAATTCAAAATTCTGAGAAATTTAACATTTATTATATTAATGAAACTAAAGCGTTCAAATTTTTAAAACTATACAAGAGTTACGGATGAAATTTTATCTCTGTATTAATTGTCATATATGCAAACTATCTCTAAAGTTTCATCCGTAACTATTCATAATTTATCAGTAGAAAATTGAAATAAATATACTAGAACACAGTAATTGAGAAAAGTACCAAAAGTGGGATAGATCAGGGCAGGACAAAATAATAGGGTTGTATTGTACAATCTAAACAAGATATACAAACAAGCTGTAATAGAATACAATAAAACTTATAAATAATATTAATCAAGGTGATTATAAATGTAACATATGTAACGGAATGATGAAAAACAAAGAACGAGAAACTAGTGTTGTAATTCATAAATAGCAACACAAAATAAGATTAAAGTTCACTTTTAAGCAAAGAAATAAAAATCGTCCGATATTGCAGATTTGTCAGCTGGTTCTAAGCTCATAGCCTACGTATTCAAATTTTTTTAAAAATTAGTAAGTAAGCTTAAACAGAGCATCAAAGTCAGAAGCCCACTTATGGTACCTTTTACCAATCTCAGTTTAAAGCAAATGTTATTATAAAATCGAATGCATGCAAGATATCTGCAGTTTATCAAACTAAAACATGAAAACAGTTGTCCAGAGTCGACACTGCTTCGTTGTTAGTGAGCGCAACGTATAATTGTATGTCATTGGCATACTGTGCTATATTCACTCTGGATGAAGCAGCAATTTGTGTCACTGGTGCAACATACAGTGTGAATAACAGCGGTCCGAGTACTGAACCTTGTGGGACTCCAAAGTCACAGCGTTCTGTCGACAACTGTTTGCTGCCAACACGTACTGTCTGAGTGTGGCGAGTGAGGTAACCCTAACCTAAGTGTTCACATACTAAATATATGCTAATCTATACTTAGTAATTAAATAGCTTGTTATTAATTTAAAAACAAGCACAACGTTAAATCCATTTAGAAAATCAAGCAAGTCATTATTCAATCGAAAAATTAAAACACTAAGAAAAATTCAAATTCAAAAGTAAGTTTATGGTTAAAGTCTGTCATTTTAACATATTAAGTGTCAAACTCATCAATATCCCGAGATGGGACGAATGTGATAGAAGGCAACGGAATGGTTAAGCCGTCCTCAGATCGAGGCTCCACTTCTATTCCAATGTGTAGACCTAAATAAAACCGTAAATTCATGCATAAATGTTACCAGACAGTTATAACAACTACACACATAATAATATAATATAATATAACAAGGTTTAAAGTGGTTCAGTAGGGACTGCCCTGTCTGAGAACCACTGTAAAAAAACAGGCTTAGTGCGGACACCCGATCGACATAGAACCTCGACTAGTAGAACCCCGACCTCAAGCCGTTAACCAACCCCGCCTACAAGTAGTTGGATTACAGGAGCACGCCGCGACTCCCAGCCATGAAATAATTTCTGAAATGCCTTCGTAGAAATGCATTGGGCTGTCGTCAAATCACATAATAAAATTCTAAAAGGCAAGCATCACATTTTGCTTTATAATTGTTAAATGCACAGGATACAACTGATTTAAAATGTAGAT
Source organism: Metaphire vulgaris (assembly GCA_018105865.1). Taxonomy (NCBI): domain Eukaryota; kingdom Metazoa; phylum Annelida; class Clitellata; order Crassiclitellata; family Megascolecidae; genus Metaphire; species Metaphire vulgaris. The sequence goes on along the minus strand of CM030859.1, from coordinate 7,044,924 downwards.
AAGAATAATCGCAATTAATTTTCAAATGCAGTTTCAAAGAAAAGTCGTTAGGCTATAAAGCTGAATTAAAATTTGAATTAAAAACGTTAGGCATTAACGCTGACTTTAAACTATAGTAGCCCAGATCGACAGACATGTTCCGCAGGCAGGCAGGTGAAAGGAAATTCTGGAGAGCGGTATTAAGAAAGCCGCAATAAGATAAACTCACAATAAATTATTAAATCATTAAATCGAACACTCACCGTTTTGTCGTGCTAATAACATATTTAGTTGCACTCGACTACACGAACTGGAACACCATCCTTCAATGAATACACAGTAAAAGAACTCAGTTAGGACATGATCTGAAATAACACTCCTATAATTTTACCACTATCACTCCCTGACAGTGATTAAAGAAAAAAGAGTTACAAAATAGGAGGTAAATTTCTTACAAAATGTCACTAAGAGTACTTATTTCAAACGAAACTGAAAACAGTCCAGCAATTTTGCAAGGTCAAGGCCAATAACATATCACAGCAAACCTGGTACGAAGACAAACGACGACTGGGTGCCATTTGCAGCTGAGATCCAGCAGCCGCCACCGTATGTATGTTCCTCCTCGGCCAAGACTCAAGTTTGGCGAAGCGTTCAATGACTCGGGAAACCCACTTCTGTGGAATGCGCTCCTGATGCCCTGGTCGGGTCACCTCTCCCTAGATGTTTGCGTAAAGACCTAAAAACATACTTGTTTACAAGATCGTATGACATTACATACTGTTGACTGTACAGGCTTTTGGTTTTGGCCTATGGCTATGTTACTGCGCTTCATAAATTGTCGATGATAATAATAATAATAATAATAATATTAATATTAATAATAATAATAATCAGACGACTGCTTAAACCTATGTCATCGTTGCTGCGCTGTTTTAAAACTTCACACAATAATAATTCGCAATTAGTGAAGAATCTCTAGTCTTAGAGGTGTCAATGTCTGCTAACTCAGTTTTAAGCATTAATCAGTGACTTACTGAGCAGATTTAATGAATTAACATAATAAGACTATTATTCATGCCATATGCAAAATCCGTTATGCGAGAAACGTGTACTACTTTCGAAAATTGCGCTATATAAATTTTTAGGTTAGGTCGCGCTGTCTCAAAGTAATTATATTTGACCTTTACGGACTACTTCAGGGGGGCGCCCGTCTAGACAACTAGGCCTACCAAATCTCCAATCTATTTCAAGTGAAAATTTACTTACGATCCAGTTTTCTCCAGAAGATTTGGACGTTTAACAGATAAAATTTTGTTTTGCCGACTTACATTAATCGTTAACAAAATAAACAAAACAAAATTCCTATTATTCCTCCAAGCGAAATTCAAACGGATACCGGAAATACTCGACGTTACCATGCAGATAATTATCGCAAGTGAATAATTACAAGTCCAAAAAAAGCCCAGCGAAAACAGTTCACAAAATACATTGAGCTTTCAGATTTTACTGCGACGACGTTTATAGTTAACTTATTATTTAATAAATGTTACTATTTGTTTATTGTTTAACCTCATAATAACCCACGTTTGCATCAAAATACAAAGCTATTTGCACTAACAAAATCTGATAATAAATAAATAACAAATTGCTTCACAACTGACTCAATGTTATCTAAAGCTTGCAATTTCAATAAAACACAAAGGCAACTGCAAATCTATTAATTAAATTACTAAAAATGTTTCATTAATATTGCAGTTCAAAAGTGCAAAGGTTGTGTCCATGATTACATAAGGTAACCGCCCCAGCTATAACCGCCCCAGCTATGATCGCAACAGTTATGATCGCCCCAATAATGACCGTAATAAAAAGCAAATACATATAGAGTGTAAATAAATATAAATATAAATATAATGGTACTTTCCCGTTATCCGACCCCAGTGAAATGTAATGGCTTTTCAGTCGGTAACTTGACCCTAGCCCTAACCCCAAACCTAACCCTAACCCTGACCCTAACCATAACCCTAATCCTAACCCTAACCCTAACGCCAACTACACCATCCTCTACAGGGTCCGGATAACGGGAAAGAATCTGATATAATATATATATATATATATATATATATATATATATATACATATATACAAATATAGTGTGTATATATAAATTGTTAGTATTATGTGCAGAAAGCATATTAATACAACGTCCATTACATATTAAATATTATTATTAATTGTCATTAATTATTAACCCTAACCTTAACCCTGTATATTATACATTACATATACATACATAAATATGTATATATATATACGCATTTATAAATAAGTATATATATACATGCATAGATACATATTAATATATAATGTATATAGGTATATACGTAAATATATCTGTATGTATACATCTATATATATGAATATATATGCATACATATATATACATATAGATATATACCTATATATATATACATACATCCATATATACATATATATAATAATATATACATGTAAATGCGTATAAACATATATGCACATATATACATATATATGCATATATACACATATATATGCATATATATATGCATATATATATGCATATACGCACATATATAAATGTACATACATACATATACACATAAATAAATATATTTATACTTTTATATACATATATATGCATGTACACATATATATGTGCCTATGTATAAATACATATATACACATATAATTACATACATACATACATATACACATATATATGTACATGTATATAACATATATATTACATATATATCCATATGCATATATCAATATATATATGCATACATATATGCATATATATATATATATAAATTTATACATATATATAATTTATACATATATATGCATATATACATATGTATGTACATATATTCATGTATACATCTATATCCATATATGTACATAAATATACACAAATATACATATATAATTATGCATATCTATACACACACATATATATACGTGGACATATATATATATATATATATATATATGTACATATGTATATATATGTACATATGTATATATATGTACATATTTATGAATATATACATATATATGTGTATATATGTGTACACATGTACATACATGTATGTATATATTATATATGTATATATACATATATCATATGTATATATATTTATATATATCCACATATATACATATATAGATATACATGTGATACATGTATATATATACACACATATATATATGCATATATATGTTTACATATGTGTGTATGTATCTATAGACACACATATATATGCATATATATGTATAAATTTGTATATATATTATATACATATTTAAATATATGTATATACATATGTATATATACATATATATGTATTTATGTGTGTGTATGTATTTATATGTATATATACGTATATATATTTATGTGTGCATGTTTAGTATATATACATATACACATATATGTATATATACATGTATATACTGTATATATGTATATGTATATATCTTCTTGCGTATATATATATATATATATATGTATATGTATAGCTGGAGCGGTCATAGCTGGGGCTGCTACAATGTGACACAATATTGCGAAGGTTCTGTGGGCATCTACTGTATGTTTAGAGTGACGAAAATCCACCCCAGGGTGGTGACATTCCACCATCAAAGACCTCCGTTCCACCTTTCACATAGATAGGGTGGAAATTTTGGACTTTTCCACCCCAGGGTGGAATATTTCCACCCCAAAGTGGAATATTCCACCTTTTTCATTTACAGTGCGGTGGCCTGAACTAGAGGAGGCTATGGTTTGACGGTCACCACAAAATATAAGCCGATCCTTATTTCTATTGTATCATCTCAGGCCCAGCCAGTCAGTCAAGTGATTCGTAGTCTTGGTCAGAGGGTACTGTCTGGAGTGGAGGTCTAAGTTTTGCTTTCATAGTTAAATCTATATCATGAGCATCTGAAATGCTTAGACGTGTCGTCAAAATAGAAATTATCTCCTGTCTGCTTTCGTCAAGATATATTCAGTGAGAGTAAAGTTGTGCCGATGAGCAGCGCATGGCAGCTCCAGGATTTGGCAAGTGGGGGCCGTTGGGCTGGCAAATTCTAAGCATCGGAGAAACTATTTTTCACAAATCAGCAAATGCAGTTAGAATATCACCCTCGATGGGTGGGACGCTGAGGCCGGGCATTCAATGGGACCATGAGTGAGTAGGCATAGCTGCTTCTGCCGATGAGCAAGAATAGGGATTTGAAGCTTACAAGTGGAAAGAAAGTCATCACTGGTGGAGTTAGGAATTTTGAAATGAGAACTAAAAACCGAATTTCTGCCATATCTCTCTCTAATTGCGATTCTGCACGATGAACTCAAAGCTTCTCTCCAATTTTTGGGAGAGTTGGGGGAGAGATGTTCCGTCGCTGAGGTAGAAATCTTATCATCACCAAAAGCTGGTAGGGCCTCTATCCAGTAGCGTAGCCACGGGGTTGTTTGGGGTTGTTCAAACAACCCCATTTCAAAAAATATGACCAACACAATTTATGTAAATCCGTTGACTTTTGGTTGAAGGAGGTGTAGTGGGTGGAGGTCGGCCGCGGCTTCAGTGTTCAGTTGCATAGTGCTTCCAGTTAACAACCCCACTTTGCATTAGCTGACTACGCCGCTGCCCCTATATCCTAATTTAGAAACTCTAGTTTATTGACAAAAATTTTTTGCCAAGAACTCAGATTAGGCATTTAGGCAATAGCGTCCGCGTTTAACTGTTTTTTGTATATCAATGACGCTTTTAAATCTTGTGAAATTTTATTGGTTTCGAAATCAAGTATCCAATAGATTTGTAAAACTTCAAACGGTAACACCCGATAATGAAAGAATGTGAATAAACAAATTTAAAGTAATTCTCATTCACGTTGAAAATTTAAAATTAGAGTATATTAGGTATGATTATGACATTATTTTGACAGAAGCAATGTCTTAAATTTTCTAGTTTCCTTCAAACTTATCTTCTAGTCATTGGCGTGCTAAGGTGGTGTGGTGTCTGAAGCCAATTCAGTTTGGACGCCCCCCCCCAGCCACCTTAAAAGTCACCAAGCCTATTTGGATGCCCCTATTTCAGTGGTTCTTAACCAGGGGTACTCGTACCCTTGTGGGTACTTGAAGGACGTTGTGGGGGTACTGAATATTCCTGAAATAAAGTCTGTTAAAAGATTTTCGCTACAATATTATTTACCCCATATACCAAGATTCGACCGTACGTTATTATATCTACTGGAATTATGCGCGTATCGTACGGGTATATAATTTGTCCAAAAATATTATACGCGTGTTTGTATACGTAAAAATACGTTGGCAGTGGCGTCGAGCTACGACGTAGGCCTACTTCTCTGGTTGCCTATTAACTATACATGGGGCCTGTAGAAATTCACGAAGTCACGGAAGCCGCGAATTCCGTGATTTTTGTCACTTGCCGTCAATTTCATGAATTTTTCAAAATACATACCGTGAACTGCCGTGGTTTTGATCAATTTTGTGAAATGAACGCAACATGGCATCGAGGACTTATAAATAATTTGTCATAAATCAATGTTCCACAAACATAGCAGCAACTGTAGACCGATGTTCGACGTTGGCCCAGTTATCGGCCAGCTCTCGACACTTAATTTCATACTTCCCCCCACCCCCGCTAGCACTGCAAGTCCTGTGCTGCCTCGAATCTTTAATGCATGGACCCCTTGTTGTTATTAACCCTAGAAGTACCGCTGGGGTCAAAAGTGACCCCAGCGAGACTTTCGTCTGGTGTAGCTTAAGAACCAGATGCATCAGAATAGTATTACTTTAAGACATTTCATATTTCAAACTGATCAACATGATGCACCTATCAGATATTTTTTATAAACCACCAGAGGGCGCCAGTAACACAGTCTAGCACTGAGTACCGGTGGGGTCATTTTTGACCCCATTACAAATCGAGGCTGTGACTCATTGCTGCTTTCAAAAATCGTGATCACTGACTATCATTTGCTACGTCTACAAAGGTAATTATTCTTGACTAATTATTTTATATTTATTTTAGTGTATTTTATTTACACTTATGTAATAAACTTGCATGCAAGTAACCCTGTGATTCGGCATGTTTGATTTTAGACAACAATGTCACAGCATCAATATTCTGCTGCTCACAGAAGGCAAAGGCATTTGTGGTGCGAATTGGAAGGACACGACAGAAGACGAGTTTATGTGCCTTCTTGGTCTTCTTATTCTGTCTGGCGTGTACAAGTCAAGAAGTGAATCTATCATCCAGCTATGGAACCTGGAAGATGGACGTGCTATTTTCGGCAGAAGCATGGCCCGTGCTCTTTCTCAACAACTTTCGCATTCCATTAGATTTGATGATGCAGCTAATAGACGAGAGCACCGTATTGCTGACAAGTTTGCACCAATTAGAAAAGTGTTTGATATGTGGAGAAAGACACTGAATGATCCATTTGTTCCAGGCGAGAATGTAACAGTTGATGAACAGCTTCACCTACCGTGGGTATTGCCCCTTCAAACAGTTTATTCGAAGCAAACCAGGCAAATATGGCATCAAGCTGTGGATGTTGTGTGACAGTGCAACATCGTATATTCTTCGCCTTCAGGTTCACAGAGCAAGGACTGGTTCTAGAACAGAATCAGGGTGAACGAGTTGTTATGCAATTAGCTGAAGAAATGACAGGTTCTGGCAGAAATTCAACAACAGATCATTTCTTTTGCAGCCTTAGTCTTGCACAGAAATTACTAAATAGGAAAATGACACTGCTGGGCACGATAATCAACCATAAGTGGTTCAGACACATCCGAAACGAAAACCACAAATCATTCTTGATGATAATTCTACAAAAGGTGGCGTTGACACTGCTGATCATACGCTGCGCATGTATTCCACCAAACGAATGACAAGAAGATGGTCAATGACTATATTCTATAAAATGCTTGACATCAGCGCCCTAAATGCTTTCATTAGCCTATATGGGTGTCACTCAATCCAGAATGGAAGAACAAAGCCAAACATCGGCGTAGCATTTTCCTGTTGGAGTTGGTAAAGCAGCTCGTTCAAGGCGGAACTTGTATTGCACCTACTGCAAACGAGAAAGAAGCTGACCAGAATTTGACCGTTTGTGAACCTCCTAAGAAGCGGGCAAGATGTCACTGCTGCGGACGAGAGAAAGACAAGAAGAGCAACATCACCTGCTCTTCTTGCAAGCGAAACGTTTGCAAAGAACATTCAAAACCTATCTGCAACAGCTACAAGTGAGATTATAAAGAAAGTTGCATGTGCAGTGTTTACGTTATAAACTGGACATAAGTGGATGTTTGTAGCTCTGTAACTGATTGGAACAATGCAGTGGCGGCTCCACAGGGGCCGTGCCCCTATTGAGTGCCTGGCCCCCCAGTGGCCCCATGTTGAGACCCTATACTTATAATACTACATACCTAACAACAAATGGTTGGCTCCTTCATGATTGGAAGTTGCCACCCCAACGGCCCCCCCACTTTCCAAATCTTGGAGCCGCCACTGGAACAATGTGAAATGACTTTAAATTTAACAACTTTTGTTGGTTTTTGATTGTGTACTGCATCAATATGGAGTGAAATATAGCAACTATTGCTATGGGGTCATTTCTGACCCCATCGGTACTCAATGGATAACAATTTTTCCGGTAATTCTAGGGTTAAGAAATCCTTGTTTAATGGCAGACCGACTCGGAAAGATCAAGATTGTCACTCCAGACCCCTCCACAGGTTGTCGCAAACTCCGGTACCAGATGCTGGTTGGTCATTAAGAAGTCGGTCATTAAGAGCCGAAGGGAGCCAGCAGACGTCTGGTGTAAAGTACATTGACACTGTCCCAACATCGAATTAGATTTAAAGAATAGCATAGGCTGCATAGCAAGCAAATGTTTCCAACTAAATTTTAACATTTCGGTTAAATTATTTTAGACAACGTATTTCCAACGTACGAAACTTTTAATGTAGGGTAATTTGGGGTAATTTCGGCACCTTAAGCATTTTGTTCAGAATTTTTGTCAATATGCCTTTCTGAACAACTGCTATTGTTGAATATGTTAGAAGAACATCCTGGCTACTGAAAATTCACGAGAAAACTTTATATTATATTACAATATTGTAACTATTTTAAGTCTGGTGGAGGTTCGAAATGCCGAAATTACCCGCATTGTTGGTATTTTCGGCACAGCTAGAGGGTATTTCCGGCACCCCGTGCCGAAATTATCAACAGCCAACTTGTGATCAAACAGAACAGTTGTAAGTAGGCCGACTCGAGAATGATATTGTCTATATTTGCATCTCGCAAGATATAGTCTGAGAAAACCTTAGACAATAACAGAAATTCTGATTTTTGCAATTAAATGTTTGTAGGGTTGGGGCCAAAGTTGGTCCAGGTATTGGGGTTAAATTAACCTGTATGGATAAATTTACACAGTGATAGGCTATATAGCCTAAGAATTAATGGCTAATATATTTTTTATAATGTGCCGAATTTATTTTAATTTTATTTAATTCTTTTATTTTCAACAAAAATGATCTATATTTGATGATCAATGTACTTAGGTACAATAGGCCTACTTGAAAACCCGATTATGCTCCTGAACGAATGCTGGGACTCTTGTGGCATGAAGTAGAGTTAAATGCAAAAGAAAAGTAACATTATTTCAGCTTCTGTTCTGGCAATCGACTAAATTTACTGTCAGTTGATACAACCTTTGCAGTTATATGATTCGTCATCATCAAAGGTTCCACAGTTTTCTCCACACGATATGTGATATCTTTTGGAGCATCCTTTGCATGTAACCCAATTTTCACAATATTTGGGATCAGAAGTGTCAACATACTCAACCCTGCATTCTGCCCAGATCCAAGCATAGGAAGATTTAGTCGCTATCTTCTGTCTTTCCCGGCCGCTGCGCTGGGTTTTAGAAGCTGTCTCACCTGCCAACGCACTAAAACTCGTGATAGGTTGATTAGGCCTATAGCACGTAACTCTTTAGCAGGAGATACAATAGCTGTTATAGATCCACGCTGATTGACAGCTGGTATCAATTGACTATCACTGTTGTCAAACATTACCTTCTGTAATTCCTCAAAAAACCGCTTTACTTTCGCTCTATTAAAACCAATGGTTCTTCCGATTGACGTAGCCTCTGCCACCCTCACCGACAACAGCGGGTTTCGTTTCATGAACCCTCCCACCGCCTCCCAACCAATATCTGCCAGCTGTCTTCTCATTGGTGTTGAATCTGTGATCAATACAATTTATCTCACAATAGCTAAATTACAAGCTCTCTCACAATCTTCGGCGATAGACCGAACAGCCTGTTGGCCATGCTTAGTAAAACCTGTTCCAACTCATTTTCCTGTTCTTGTGCCAATGTTGTTGGACGTCCTGCATGAAGTTTCTCGACGCCTCCATCAGTTGCAAGGAGTCTCTTAACGGAGTTTTGCAGAGTTTGCCGAGGTATACCAAACTGCTTAGCAGCAGTCTTCTTCGGTTTACCGTCAACAAGGACTGCATTGACCGCCAACTTAATTGTCTCTTCAGGCCACTAAGCATAACGTCCCCGCTTCGACGGCTTGAGGCGCCCATGATTTAAGTCCTGCGCGACGAAAAGGATTATGTTAGCCGTAGAGAGTGGAAGCGGAGAGGTTTGAGTGATAGGCTATGAGAATGCTGACAATTTCGGCATCTCAAAGAAGGTAATTTCGGCACTGCCGGAATAACCTTTCGCGTCTGTGCCGAAATTACCCACTTAGCTGCCTACTTACAAAACGTAACTGTGCAGAAATTACATGCTGTTCTGCAGTTATTATTGCTCATAATTTGACTTGTCCTAAATTTTCCTAGCAGAAAAACATCTACGCTTAAAGAACAGATCGATTGTCTAAGAAAGAATCACTTTTTGTAAACAAGAAAAATGTTAAGAAAACAGCACCTTCTGATAAATGACCAACCTGGCTGGAATAATAGTAGTTTAGACCATATTTTCAACTTGCGTCTAACTTCGGCAGACATAGTGATGATGTTATACTATAGTCTGTGGTAAAAAATTAATATTTTCACACTAGATCTCGGGGTGCCGAAATTACCTGAGTGCCGAAATTACCCGGTGTTACCCTATGCGTATTTATACAGTTATACGTATTTCATCATCAGAAATAAAATTCGTATGTGTCTAATCTTGCCGTATACAGTACTATACAAATACTGTAGAAATTGTTGTACTGAATTAGAAATTCTAAAGAAAAGTCCCACTTTCTAGCATGTGCATAGTCTTCTGTGACAGACATCTTCTGGGGCGGAAGATGGCAGAGTGGGTTACGTGCTGGAGCGTCAGGCTGACGGAGCGGGTTCAAGCCCCGTTAGTACCCCTATAGTGGCTTTCACACAGGCAGTAATGCCTCCTAAGCCACTTTAAATCATGCTAAGATGTTTGTTGCAGTTTATAATTATTTTCAATCTATTGCATACTTTTGTCCTGGGATAAGGTATATACGGGTATGGGGTACTTCGTTCTCTTAGACTTGTTTCAGGGGCACGTAATCATCAAAAGGTTAAGAACCACTGCACTATTTGATGTGGATGCCCGGGGTCAACCGATAATATCTGAGGGTTTTTATGAAAAAGTGTTGAGCAAAAAAAGGTCGCCAAGTCAATTTGGATGTCCCCATCTGATGGATGTCCAGGGCCACCGCTCCACCGCCCCCTCTCCACGCTACTGCTCCTAATTTAGACATAATCAATGTAGACGTTTTCTTGATTGTAGATTTTTACATAACTGTAGCTTGGAAAGAGACAGAGAGAGAGAGAGACAGAGACAGAGAGAGAGAGAGAGAGAGAGACGGAGAGGCAATGAAAGTCTCGCAGTTTATCTCCTAAATACTTGCACATTACTTATCAACATGCTTACAAAGTCCCATTCGCTTTCTGTTGCTTTCAAGAGACAGATAATCTATTTATACAGCGTCTTCACTTAAGTTATACGATATCTGAAGTGCCGTTATAGATTGAAATTTATTTTGCATCATTGTTAGTTTAATAGTTTGTTGGACGTCCTCCTAATTTTTAATTCATGTTGCGACAGATATCATGTTGGTTAGTCTTGTGAGCGGAGAAGCCTATCAAGATTCTAGTCTTCGACTGACGGCCATTTGCGTTATGTGCGCTGACACTGATTTCCTGACATTCACCTTTTCGCTTCAATTTCCTAAACGAGTTGAGACATCGGGGTCGGATGGCGGATAAGGCAATCCTTTCGCTCCTTCTGCAGTCTGCGGCTTAAAGCAATTCGCTGGCGTTCGATCTTGATCAGAATAGACCAGATGCTCTCCCAGAAGAGAGATCGCAAAGAACGGAGAGAGAAATTCTCCAACTCGTATAGTTCAGACGACGACGACGATCCATTTTGATTTTCTTAAAAATTAATCATTTAAGTTGCGCCGTCAGCTGCAAACAATGATTAATATCAAGGCAACACCTCTCTCTCTCTCTCTTTCTCTCTCTCTCTCTCTCTCTCTCTATCTCTCTCTCTTCTTTCTCTCCTCATTCTCTCCTATATATATCTCTTCTCTTTTCTATCTCTCTCCACTCTTCCCTCTTTCTCTCTTCTCTCTCTCCTCTCTCTCTCTCTCTCTCCCCTCTCTCCTCTCCCCTCTCCTCTTTCTCCTCTCTCTTAATCTCTCTTCTTTTTCCTCTGTTTTCTTTTTCTCCCTCTTTCTCTCTACCCTTCTCTCATCTCTCTCTCTCCCCATCTCTCTTATCTCTCTCCTCTCTTCTCTGTTTTCTTTTTTTCCTCTCTCTCTTCTCTCTCCTCTCTCCGACAAATAACAGATCCAACTAACGACGACGTTGTCCTCGTCTGTCGCTCTCGACCTATTTCCACCACCACCTCCTCCTCCTCCCCTCCTCCTCCTCCTCCTCCCCTTCTCCTCAACCGAATCCTTAGTGACGTCAGAGTCACACTCGCGAGTATTTTTGAGTCACTATTTTCCGACCCAATCATAGAAAGATATGTCCAACATCTCCTCGGCTTTACAATGATTCAAATAGGAATTTAAAAACTATTTTAGTTTCTATTTGAATAATTAAAGTGAGACATAATGTTGAAGTCCATCATTATTCCTTTCCAAGATTTGCTGTCTATTTTTTATGAAATTTCAAGTGAGATTTTTGGTTCAAATTTTCGTCTGTGCGAGAAAATATTTTATAAGAGTTCAGAATTCCAAAAGTCATTCGACTGCTAAGTGTATTTGGCCAAATGTCGTTATTCATCGTGATCTCGTTACATTGTTCGGCAAAGCTATGACTGTTGCTAAATAAGTAAAGTAAAGTAAAAATCTCGTAAATTTATAGCTCTTTAGAAGTAGTACAGTAGTAGACGTCTATATTCTTGTGCGTATAACGTATAAAGTGTTTTGAGTGAATAAGCACATTTGTGTCCCTCTCACTTAGCGAATTATTTAGCAATATTAATACTATTATACAGGCTATGCACCGAGAGAAATTCCGGACCCCTGGCCAGAGCAGTCACGGACCCCCACCCCCTTTTTTGCCCGTCAGACTTTCCGAAATTGCAATGAGATCAAGTGTGAAAAACTGGTGATGACCTTTTTTTCTTGTCATTCTTTTCAGGGTGTTAAGATGTATTATTCCATGTGCTAAACAACATTTTACGGACCCATCAGAGTCGCCTACAGATCGCCGGACCCTGGGCACTTATCCCCATTCACCCTCACCCCTCTCGGCGGGCCTGCTATTATACTGTACAGTGCAAGGAAAAGAGGCGATGATGTTGATGTCGAGGGGACGTCATTCAGAAGTCCTCGAAAACGTTAGCTGAAGAGGGTTAGGGCCTAGCCCATAGTAACCCATGCCCAATCATACATTGTAGGGTTACGGTTAGCCTAACCCTAATCCTGAAAAGCTATGATTATAGCGCACTGTTGGAGGAAACTGCTGTCAACTCATCAGGAGCGACAGCATAAAAGCCCTATCGACTGATATTGACATAGTAAGAGGGACTTTCCCCCTGGCGGAAGGGTCTCAGAACAAAAGACAACGCTGCTTCGTAGACTGTTGGACGTGAGTACTCTTTCTGATGATAAGCGATTATTTGGAGCGCAAGGATCTTGTATGAAATGTTTGCTCTCTGTGTGTGTCAATACGAAGTCGTGCGCCTCCTCTGTGCATAGAAAAGTGCAGTTGATGTCGAGGTTTAGAGTTTTCCGGTTATTATATTTGTCCGTCGACTGTCCGAAGGGAGTTCGTGCGGACGCTTGGAAATGTCGCATTCCTGTCCACTTGTACATCGATTCAATGGGGAGAGAGAGGGGAGGGAGAGAGAGAGGGAGAGAGGGAGAGAGAGAGGGAGAGAGGAAGGGAGAGAGAGAGGAGAGAGAGAGAGAGAGAGAGAGAGGATCCGATGCCCAGAGGGTGTATTCCTATTCATCTGCGAGATGCTCCCTCTCAATTCATAGCAGGGACGACGGATGCAGGAATTCAGTTTGGACGGGAACCATCGTGTTCCATTTCCCATTCTGTCTTTCTGTCTTTCCACGTGGAATGATGCATGCTGTTAAAATTATTTAAAAGAAAGAAAAGACGACTCCAACATGTCTATTCTTGCATCTATAACCTTTCGGCGCCTCGCCATTGTGAGAAATTAGCAAATAAACTTTTTGGGGTGGGTTTGTGAGGGCACACGCCCCTGGTCCCTGCAGACCCACCCCTGATTCTGAGCGCTTAGTAGTATCTCCTATGAAATGCGATGGCTGATTGCGAATGCGACTTTTGCATCGTCCAATGTTGCGTCTCGTGGCCGGGCAGATGCACCAATGCAACCAGAAGCTAAGTTTGTCTTCTGCGCAATTTGAAAATGTCTGTCTAATTATTATTATTATTATTATTCAGGACGATTTATTCGACGCCGTACGCATAGCTAAGGCTAAAGTCAAAGGCGTCTAACAACCAAAAGAAACTTTAAACAGGTGTGTCTTAATGTTCTTCAAAAACGCTCCTGGCGAAGTCTCCATGGTGACCACCCTTGGCAGAGTGTTCCACAGGATTGGGTTGCCTCTCCGAAAGGATCTGTCCCCGAGGGCAGGAGTCCTGGCCGGAGGGGGGACAAGCAGCGGATTGCGATTCCTCGACCGAAGCTGGGAACGGTATTGTACTGACGGAGCAGGTTGAATCAAGTCACGAAGATAGGTAGGACAGTGCGGATCATAAAGTGCCCGAAACGTGAGCCAGCACCGTTTCAACACAATGCGCTCCGGAATCTTCAGCCAATGGAGTTGATCTTTCAGTGGCTGTGAAACATGGGCATTCCATTTCAGACCGAATATTAGACGCACTGCTGTGTTAATCACAGATTGGAGGGAGTTCAGTCTCGTCGTAGGCAGACCCAATAAAACACTATTGCAATAGTCAATGCGCGACAGGACCAGTGCACGGACCAAACTGATGGTATCAGGTATAGGGAGATATCGGCGGATGGTTTTTAGTCTTCTCAGATGGAAGAATCCCAGCTTGGAGACATTGGCGATATGCCCCGAGAACGAGAGAGTCTCATCAATCAGTACTCCAAGAAGCCGCAACTCGGTTTTGGGGACTATTTCCACGCCGTCAGCCCAGACCGACTCACGTCGAATCAGGTGTTGGCCCCGCGGCCAACACCTGATCGCAACCAACACCTAATCGCTTTCATCACAAAAACTAAACTTGTAGTAAGGAGAACCTACCGCAGTCGGTCACTTTGTGTAGCACCCTCAGCCGCGGGGCAACCGGCAATTTTGTCGGAAAATTTCTATGCGAAGTCTCAATGTAGCGAACAAATTGTCTACAGCTGAAAATTCAGCGATTACTGTAGGCTACAACATAACTGAAATCTTTGCCGACGACCATTTACCAATTGTCGGCAGATTCTAAGGCCACAATTCTCGTCTAAATTCCATTCGAGCCAGACATCTACCGACGATGACAATCAAAGCGAGCAGTGGATACAGCCAATTAAAATGGTCGACGGTCTGTGGCTTATTAAGTCATCTGAATTCGTTGACTTTCTTTGTAATTACACGATAAAAGGTTTTTTAAATGCATATTCGTCGACTCATAAAACACATTATCTCGAATCTGCCGACAGCACGTTAGCAGTTTTCGACAAATTAAAATTTCAATTTACCTAAACAAGCAACGACTAGACCTACTGACATGTTGTTAGTGTGTTTGATATTTGCAGCTCTGTAACTTGATCAGCTTTAGACAGTCAACTGTTGAAGCGCGTTCTGCATGGGCGCTGCATCGACGACGACGACGACGACGATGATGATGATGATGATGCTACGTCCCTTTCTATCGACCGGCGATGCTGGAGATGCGTGATTATTCGTCCGTGGAATTAGATCCATATTGATCCTTTATGACAACAGTGACCCTTCTTAGGTCAAATAGGGCAACACACATACACCTCTGCAGCTAACGTTGAACCAAAGGAAGACCACACAAGAAACGAATTCATATCCAGAGCATATACGCACAGCCATATATATATATATATATATATATATATATATATATATATATATATATATATATATATATATACTGTATACGGTACTTAAATCCGAAGGTCTTATGGAAATAAACTTGTCCGGATACAAAATTAATGTGTCAACTCTCGTCTGGTTCGTCGAGCCTCGAGGTTTGCAATGGAAAACGTTCCTCGAAAAGATATTGTGTTAAAGCGTTGGATATATATATATATATATATATATATATATATATATATATATATATACAGTATATATATATACACTATATATAATATATATACTATATATATAATATATATACTATATATACTATATATATACTATATATACTGTATATATATTTATATATACTGTATATACTGTATATATATATATATTTATATATACTGTATATACTGTATATACGCGTTTATTGAAGACAGAAGCGACGTAATCGATGAAACGCCCTCTGCGGTTTCTTGTGCAATCGCAACCGCCTTTGAATCAACCGCCTCCTTTGTAACAGTTTGAGACAGATGAATAATAACAGGACCATTTTCTTTGTAATTACACGATAAAAGATTTTTAAAATGCATATTCGTCGACTCATAAAACACATTATCAGTGATCTCACTGATCTGTGATGTTTGGGGGGACGGGAATTCCGGTATAGGCAATATTGTGCTGACGTTTATGTCAAATTCTACGCGGAAATCATAATAGAAGCAGAATAGCGGTCACGGCCACGTTTGCATGGGCGACCGCACATTAGGGCAAGAGGGGGCACTAGATCCCTTCTGGAAAATGCAATTACTAATATTTCACAGTGAAATTTTAAAACCTTGCTAAAGTATTAACCGTGACCATTGTGTTAAAATGTGTTCTGCCCCTCCTGGAAATATTTCTGTGGGCGCCCCATGCACGTTTGGTCCACATGATGCGGCTCCGAAATATAAAAGAGGACCACCGACACTAAGTCCAGACCTTTTGACATTCTGGAGTGAAAAAATAGACGAGCAAAAAAGGTCATCAATTAAGGAGTTCTTGACACATTTAACGTCCATTATTTGCTTTCATCCAATCAGCTCCCGACAAAATTTGTCACAATGCACAGCAAATGAACTGGTTTTGAGATTTTCCTGCACGCCGTAGGCTACCGGTCAGGCTAGTACCGTCACAAAAAGTACTAAGAGTATAGCTATTAAATTCCTAATCATGTGATGATGTGAATTGGAATGTCTTAGTTAGCAGGTTTATATGATCAACCCCAGGGGAGTAGCGATGGGGGTATATCGGTATATATATCCCACCCCAAAATCAGTGTATATATAATACAGTATATTTAACGTAAATATACATATATATATAACATATATATATATATATATATATATATATATATATATATATATTGTACCCGTTGCAGATATAGACTTGTGGTCTGTTTATGAGTATATATATATGATATATGATACATATAATATATATAGTATATATAATATATATTATGTACATAATATATAACAATATATATATATCCCCAAAAAAGTAACCCCATATAAAATTCCTGGCTACGCCCCTGATCAATCCATGAACGAAGGACGTCTGTAACTCGTTTTTTGCTAAATAAATTCTCCCGTCATCACCTTGACTCCTCGTCCGTATATTCAATTAATCGTCGTCCTGTTCGACTCGCACTAATCTTCCTTTGCACTTCGCTCCCATCTGATTCTGTCTTTGAGTCCCGTTGCATTTATTCCGATTCAGCAGCAGCAGCCGTCGTAGAACTCCTGCCTTGAATACAGAGTATAAGACAATTCGCAATTTCTCTGACCATTGTGAAGAGCTTCCTGCACAGAGATTTGTTGCCTCTGTCTGTTCCTGTTGTGTTCCGCAAACTAATCTCTTGAATATAAACTACACACTGTGACCCAATAAAAAGCATGCCACTGTATATTTGTCCATAACTTAGGCAAATACGAACCGATTTTCAAAATGTTTTCTTTATTTGGCTTAAAAATAAATGGATAAAATATTATCAAAATAATATATATAATTTACAATGCATGTAACGTGTAGCACCCCTACATAGTAGTTACACTGAAATAGTCCTGAAAATAACGAAAACTGTCGTGTAAAACATGACTCTTTTGACTCTTTTGGAATTTTTCTACGTAATCTTAAGACTTACTTATTCACCATCCGGTATACGTAGTTTTATAAAGCGCTCTTGTCTTTGGCCACTTTTGTCATGCTTATTGCGCTATAGAAATCGTCTGGCTAATAATAATAATAATAATAATAATAATAATAATAATAATAATAATAATAATAATAATAATAATAATAATAATAATAATAATAATAATAATAATAATAATAATAATAATAATAAAGTGGGCCTCAGCCTTGTTACAGCGCTATAGAAATTGTCTAGGAATGAATGAATGAATGAATGAATGAATAATAATAATAATAATAATAATAATAATAATAATAATAATAATAATAATAATAATAATAATAAAACATATATAATGTTCTCGGTTGCTCACAAAGTGCTCAGAATTTCAGAACGTAAAAATGAATTGAAGCAAAGTTATAACAACCCACGCTCAAAGCAAATGCTCGAAGTGTCCTTCTCTTGCGCATACACATGCATGCAAACACTTCGCCATTCATCAAAAGCCCCATCATCCATCGACGACGCTTTGTACCGGATCGTCCCGAACGATGATCAGTCTCTCATTCGGTTCACTGACGCTGCAGCAAACTTTGGTTTGGTAGATCCGCTGCTCCTCTTCCTCTAAACTTTCTACCAAACTGGATTCCGATCTGGACTGTTTGTGAGGTACAGTTCTGGTGGAATGAATGCAGTAGGCGTCTCCTGCTGTATAGCAACTTATTAGCAAGCCGACTGTCTGGTGCACCCGGTGTGACGGAGCGCCGTCTTGATGAAAGACGAAGAAGTCGCCGGAAATGCTCCGTATAAAGGGGGTGCTTCACCGGCAAACTGTGTCGGCGGACTTTGTCGGCCAACTTATCGGCGGCCGAATCCGCCTGAATGAGAATCCGGTTGCAAATGACAGCTGCTTCACTGGCTGACTTTGTCAGCGGGACGTTCGGGGCGGGGAGTAAACGTCCGCCGACTAAGTCCCGGTCTCCCGGATAATGTGAATACACAATATGCCGGACTTTGTCGGCGGATTTTCTGACTTGTCAGCCAATCAGGTTTTAGTCCAAAGATCAGCGCGCCAATTGACAATAACCACGACCACACATTGTCGGAGAATTTACGTGCGAAATCGACGAGTTTCCAAGATTACAAGAAAGATGTCAAAATGTGAATTTGACATAAATATTCTTCATGAAGAAAAAATAAATAAAATTAAATGCAACGTTAAGAAATAGTGGTTGGACAAGTATTCACATGGACATGTAACTTTTATGTCAGTAATAATAATGAAACTTCCCGATAATGCATGTGCGGATGCAATAACCGTCAACATTAAACCACATAATAAAGCGACAAATTCCTCGTCAGCCATCTTTAAAATGTGAGCTACATCAGCGTTTGTAGGCGTGGCTTATTTTTTTGCTTCCAGACAAGACTGAACGTCGGTGGGTTTGTTTGCCGACAAACTAAACGACTAAGTTCGCCGACTTAATCCTTAAGTGAAGCAGTGGCTTAACAGGCAGTAGTAGCTCCTACATCGAAAGCACATCTCGGTAATAGACGCCATTGTTCTGCCGGGATTCGACACACGCCGAAGGAAACCATCGGCGACTGAGTGAACGTTTGCGTGCAATGTGTTCGCGCAAGAGGATGGCACTTCAAGCATTTATTTTGAACTTTGACTTCAGGGGCGTAGTCAGGAATTTGATTTGGGAGGGTATAAATATTTTGGGTGGGTACAAATCTTAACTATAAACCACACAAACCATATAAACTACATATAAGATATAACCACGTGTAAATCACATAAAAACTTTAAGGTAGACTGATTTTTTGGGAGGGGTATATTTACCGCTATATACCCCCTTCGCTACGCCCCTGTTTGACTTGCTTTATCTTCGCTTTAATTCATTGTTTAAGTTCAGAACATTCTGTGAACAATTAAGAACGCTATATGTGTTTACACTGTACATGACAGTTTTCGCTATTTCTCTGCTTATTTTAGTTTTATTAAGTAGGGTTGATACACAATAAAGGCATAGTAAATAATATATGCCAATTTTTGTCCCTATTCAGTTCTGAGTCAAATAATGAAAGCAGTCTGAAAATCGGTTCTCATTTGCCAAAGTTATGAACAAATAAGCAGTGGCGTGTTTTTTATTGGATCACAGTGCATATTAGTTTGTCATATGATCATATGCACGTCTCATAGAAGCTGTTGTGTTTAAATTTTCAAATCTGACATAATTTTCAAATCTGACATAATTTTCAAATCTGATATAATAATAATAATAATAATAATAATAATAATAATAATAATAATAATAATAATAATAATAATAATAAGAAGAAGAAGAAGAAGAAGAAGAAGAAATAATAATAATAATAATAATAATAATAATAATAATAATAATAACGTGATTTTAGTGGCTTATGATGCTAATTTAGCATGTATGAAGACCACTCTAATAACTCTCAACATTTAATCAGGACCACAACCCTTGCACTAAAATTTGATTTCAATCAATCAATCAACCTCTATAGCGCCACTATCATAATGCCCAGGGCATCAGCCGATGGCTGATAGTTGATTTGTCTTTCTTCGTCCCGTCCTCTGGCTCTCATAAAAGGAGTGATCGATTGTCTAACTGTTGTCGATTATTCATGAAATTTCTCTACAGACACCATAACCAGAATAGCAAATCAAATGTCCTGTTGGGGTCTACCAGTTATTCCTATACTGGCATTCTGCTTCGCTTCTTTCGTTTGGTTCTTATGCTTGGCGTAAATCGGTCTTTTCCATCGCATAATTATAGAACATCGATTTCAATTTGATCTTAAGCTTTGACCATTTGGTAATCTGATCGAATCCAGTGAAATTTGCACAGACATTTTCGCAATCGTCTCCGAGGGAGAATGATGACGACACGCATGGAAAGTAACGCTACGCCAAGATCAATACGCAATGCTGTTGTATTCGCCAGTCTCCATTTGCCTGTTCCATTTACACGATCCGGTTCTCGTTCGTCTTTCGGTCAGTCTCTCTGCGTCTCTCCCCATCCGTCCATCCGTCCGTCCATCCGTCCGTCCGTCGGTCGGTCGGTCTATACGTATTCGACGTTTTCTATTTGCCAAACTCTCTGTTGGTCTCTCTCGGGTTGTTTGCCAGCACAGTGGCTCTGTAGAGTGTAGACGCAAAATGCTGTATGAATACAGGGTTTCCTTCGATCCTGAAATCTTGTTTCGTTCTTCGAATCGATCGAAAAACTCGAGGGACTTGAAATAAGCAATTGCTTCTCAGCTCTCTCTCTCTCTCTCTCTCTCTCTCTCTCTCTCTCTCTCTCTCTCTCTCTCTCTCTCTCTCTCTCTATCTATCTATCTATCTATCTATCTATCTATCTATCTATCTATCTATCTATCTATCTATCTATCTATCTATCTATCTATCTATCTATCTATCTATCTATCTATCTATCTATCTATCTATCTATCTATCTGTCTGTCTGTCTGTCTGTCTCTCTGTCTATCTGTCTCTGTCTTTGTCTCACTCTGTTTCTGTATCACTCTGTTTCTGTCTGTCTGTCTGTCTGTCTGTCTCTGTCTGTCTGTCTGTCTGTCTGTCTCTCTCTCTCTCTCTCTCTCTCTCTCTCTCTCTTCTCTCTCTTCCCGGGTTTATTGACGCCGCCTATGCAAATACTCGAAACCGCATTCTTTGCTCACCATCAATGGCCACTCTCCAACGCCTTCGTTTTAATCCGTCCTATGGGGTGAACGAGACGCAAAGTCCGTGTAATGATTGCGATCCTTAAGATCAAAAACCAGGATAAAGGCTTCTCCGGCGTCGCTCTGTGTGATCGCCCCATCGTTTAAGCTTTTCCCTATCTCTGTAGCTTTGTCGCTTCCTCACTTGAATTTGCCTTCGTTCGTTTTCGGTTGATTGATTGGCAGGCGGGTGAGAGGTAAGAGGCACGCAATTTCTGTGGTCATCTGTAAGCAAAGTCAGTGAGTAGGTTTATTTGAAATTATTCCAATCCATCGCTTTGCTCCAGTGTTGCAGAATATATCATTCAATTTATCGCCGCTTCAAATCGGATGATTAACTGACTTGCGTCAGATATCAAAAGCGCAAATCACACAACGGCAGCAATTTGGTCTCGCTCAGGTTATGCATGCAGAGGCGTAGCGAGGGGGCAGGTGAGCATATGCCCCCGAGCGCCGAGGTGGGGGCGCCAAAATTGGGTATTTGGGTAAGTTAAATGCATAATAAAGAAGAAGAACATGTGCGACGACCTTTTTGCACTATATGAAGAGGGGCGCCGTAAGACTTGAGGGGCGCCGAGAACAATGTGACGACCTTTTTTCTGCTCATCACTTTGCCCCCCCCCCCCGGGCGCCGGATACCCTCGGTACTACGCCTCTGTATGCATGCAGTCAATAGAATCACGCTATAGAAAAATTACAAAGTCACGGCTTAACGTAAATTTAATATCACTTGTCAATTGAAGGGAATTGTAAAAACTGCAGCAGAAAACTTAAGAAAAAGATTTTTCTCAAAATATGAAATGCACGATAGGAGGCAATTAAAAGGAGATAAAAAGCCTGGCCAAACTGCAAATCACACGCAATTTCCACTTTATACCTGTACGTCAAATATTTGTTTCGTTTTTCTAAATATTACTCATTTTTCGAGAAATACGAACTATGAATGCTTATGACTTTTCGAATCAAACAAATGATCGCTTCTGCTCTGAGAGAGAAAGAGAGAGAGAGAGAGAGAGAGAGAGAGAGAGAGAGAGAGAGAGAGAGAGAGAGAGAGACAGACAGACAGACAGACAGACAGACAGACAGACAGACAGACAGACAGACAGACAGACAGACAGAGACAGAGAGACAGAGAGAGACAGAGAGACAGAGAGAGATAGAGACAGAGAGACAGAGACAGAGAGACAGAGACAGAGAGACACAAAGACAGAGACACAGAGACAGACAGAGACAGACAGAGAGAGGTGATTATGAGCAGAAGAGAAACACCGGAGGGCGTCCATTGTCTGTTGTCTTCATCAAAATCGAATCTTCGTTTCTTCGTTTGATCGCAATCGGGATTTTGCTGTAACGGAATTCCGAATTAATGATAAGACAACATTATACTTACAGTACAGTGTGACCCAATAAAACACACCACTGTATATTTGTCCATAACTTTGGCAAACGTGAACCGATTTTCAAAATGTTCTCATTATTTGACTCATAAATAAATGGGGTACAATGTCACACAAACATATACACACACAATCATGTGTGTATATATATATATACTGTACGATTCCTGTAACGTGTAGCACCCCAACCTATAGGCAATCTGAAATAAGCGGGGAAATAGCGAAAACTGTCGTGTATAACACATAATAATGTTCTTAATTGTTCACAAAATCTTCGGAATTTAAAAACTGAATTAAAGCAAAATTATAACAAGACATAATATTATATCAGAAGCATCATCGATAAATAACACTTTGTTCCAGATCGTTCCAGACTCTCCTTCAGTTCACTGATGACGCTGCAAACTTTGGTCTATGGTAGATCCGTTAAGCTTTGTAGTCCACGGGCTTTACATCTGGACTGTCTGGGGAGCCACAGTTCTGGTGGAATGAATGCAGGCGTCTCCTGCTGTATAGCAAGCCGACTGTCTGGTGTACCCGGTGTGTTGAAGCACTGTCTTGGTGAAATGCCTCGTACCACATGCAGTAGCTCCCGCATCAATAGCACATCTCGGCAATGCGCACCATTTATATAAAGTTTATAAACTCTCTAGGCTGCACAGGGATGATGTCAGGTCCGTCTAGTTTCGACACACGCCGACGGAAACCATCGGCGACTGACTGAACGTCGAACGCATCCGCAGCAGACGCGTTCCTCCGACACAACCTCTTTCTTCCTTGACGTCGATGGCACATACAGCCAGTCATTCTGTGGACTCAGTGTGGTTTCCTGGGCGCCAATACCTTTTCATCTGTAAAACAAATAAAATCATGCTGCATGACTTTTAGAGTATTAATGTCTGAATTAACTAAGATATAAACATCATCGTCATAACAACAGGCGGTCAGAAGTTTAACAGCCAAAAACTTGATCTCTGAAGTGCTTCTGGAGACGATTTGATTTAAATCAAACAATCGCCAAAACCTTCGGCAACCGTCTGCATCTGGACTCATGCAGCGGTTTTCACTATTTTCCAGCTCGTTTCAGTTTTACTAGGTAGGGGTGCTACAAGTTATAAAGGCTTTATAAATAATATATTATATATGACATTGTTCCCATTTATTTCTGAGTCAAATTATGAAAACCTTTTGAAAATTGGTTCACATTTGCCAAAGTTATGGACAAATATACAGTGGCGTGTTTTTATTGAATCACATTTGCAATATACAAGATGTTGTGCCCTTTTGTTACGGTACGGGTGGATGGAAGGATGCGCCGCAAAGGAAACCTTTAAAACTAAGCTCAGTTTATATGTTCCTCGCATCATTACGTTGAAAAATAAAAATAATTACGTTTTTAACAGGGGCGTCACTTGGGGGGAGGAGGGCCGTGGCCCCCAAGGAAATGAAGAAATAATGTGTAATGTATTAAATAAATAAATGTAAAATGGGCAAACAATCGCCAAAAATTGCCAAAAATGTAAAAAATTACACCTTTGCCAACATTGACCAAAATTTGTCAAAATTTGGCTAAAAAATTATATCGCCCCAAGAAAAGTGTGAAATGACGTTACTGGTTTTTAACTGTGTACTTTGCTCTCTCTCTCTCTTTCTATTTGATTTTTATTCAGTGTACTTTTATATATGAATCTTATATATGAACCAAACGTGGCCGCTTCTATTATGATTGCGGCATAGAATTTTATATAGGGGCCTAAACATTTACATAAACTGTGCTTAATATTGTGTGTCGGAATATTTTTTAAAAGGCGGTGATAATTATATAATTATATAAATATAAATATAAACAAAATATAAACATACAAATAAATATAAAAGTTATATATATATATATATATATATATATATATATATGGCGTGTGTAAGTCCGAAAGCGGTATATGTGGATATTGGAAGCTCTCGGCAT
Source organism: Metaphire vulgaris (assembly GCA_018105865.1). Lineage (NCBI taxonomy): Eukaryota > Metazoa > Annelida > Clitellata > Crassiclitellata > Megascolecidae > Metaphire > Metaphire vulgaris. Next base: position 7,020,049 of record CM030859.1, on the reverse strand, counting down.
GCAGAGGGCGATTATGTTAATGCTCAGCCACCCGTGGTTAGGCAAGTACTCTGTGCCTGCGACGGCCTTTCGTCTATTCGCTTCCTCCTCCGTACAGCTGTCGATTTTCCGGAGATCGCAGCAGCGTCTCGTGGGTTTTGCCGTCGTCGGCGGCGGTCGAAGGAGGAGGAGGCTCGCAACGCCCCTCGACGCTGCCGGGAGTCAGTCGATGATCGTCGGCAGAGAAGATCGCCGCCTCAACGCCGTTCGTGATGAACTGTGTTCACGGCGGGATTAATTGAGCTTTCGAACTAAAACCGAGGAAGAGAATTTCTGATAAGTTGCGGTCAGTCTAAATTCAACATGAATTCGACACATTAATCGATTACGTTATTTTTTTGGTTATTTCTCCCGTGATTTAAATAATAGAAAACTTGACTTATAACCGATTGATAATAACGTGCCTTCAAATGATTTAATAATAATAATAATAATAATAATAATAATAATAATAATAATAATAATAATAATGTGATCTTAAGTGGTTTAGGAGGCTAAGTAAGCCTGTGTGAAAACCACTGATTTATGAGGCTAAGTTAGCATATGCGAGAACGACTGTAATAACACTCTCTCTCTCTCTCTCTCTCTCTCTCTCTCTCTCTCTCTCTCTCTCTCTCTCTCTCTCTCTCTCTCTCTCTCAGTTAATGGTCTAGTTTACCCAGATAACTTTTGAATCCTTTATTTTTCAACTGTTACTGTCTTTTCATCCAAATTGTTCCATAAGTTCACAGCCCTTGCATTAAAATATTATTCTTTCTTGGTCACACTCTCTGCTAGAACAATTTGCATTTGTGGTCTCTTGTGCTGCTACAGTGTGCTAATGTAAAGAATCGATCATATGGCACATGTACAGTCTGTGTTTCTATCAACCCTCCAACTCTTTCTTCTCCTTTCTAATGTGATCAACCGAAAATATTGAAAGCTTTTTTCAAATTTTTCAAAATTCGGATTTTATATACGCCTATAGGTGAATAGGTCTAATTGAAATTCTCACTCTGGATATTATTAACTAAATGTCACAAATGCTATTAGGGCCGCTGAATCTTTCACGACATTCAGACGAAGTTAGTTGGTTCCTCTCGTGCCGTAGGCACATTGGGCAGCAATAATTAATTTTCCACTTCTGTCTATCTTGCGCTAGCAACTCGACTTCATCCCACGTCATATTACTTTTCTTTATATCATCTTTTATTGTTCTTCTGCAAGTATTTACAGGACGACCTCGTTTCCTCTTTCCGTTTGTGGGTGTCCATGATAAAGCGATTTTTGCAGTTCTTTCGTCTGATAGTCGGAGAATGTGTCCTTTCGTTCTCAATCTGCGATCTGTTATGATGTCTTCTAGTCTGTTCAGATTGCTCTTTTTCAAGATTTCCTCATTTGTAATGTGTTCTTTGTAGTTGATGTTCCATATCCGTCTTATTGCATCTGTGGTGGAGCACATTTAGTCTGTTTGCTAGTTTGGTTGTGATTCTCCGTGTTTCCGAAGCATAGGTCACTATGGGTAAAATTATACTTTTGTAGAGTCGGATTTTAATTTCAGTGTTTATCTTTTTGGATTTCCATATATTTGTCATGTTCTGGAAAACCGCCATTGCATTGCCTTTACGGCAGTTAATAGACAAAGTTTGCCCTCAAAAGGTTCTAACGTTTTCAAAAGGTGCATGGATCGAGTGTGAAAATGTTGGTGATGTCCTTTTTTGCTTGTCAGACTTTTCATGACTTTAAAGTAGCACAGGGCCACAGGCAACTATAGTATTCCGCATGTTAGCATTTTTAACATTTCGCGGACCCGCCCGAGTTCCCTACGGATCGCCGGGCCCTTGGGCATTTGCCCCTGCCCATCACCCTATCGGTGGACCTGATCTGAGGTACCGCGGTATTAAGGCTTCGAGAGGGCGAACGTTCACCCAAATGCAGTAAAACTCAGTGGTGGCGGTTCCAGGATTTATTGGTGGGGGATGGAATGAATTCATAGGAAGTTGGTGGGGACATGAGAAGAGAACGAAAAAATCAATAAACTTTGCCGAAAAAGGTTAACAAAAAGGGGAATTTTTCCCTAATTCAACTACACTTTGACCTAAAAATAGACTGACAAGCAAAAAAGGTCTTCCGCAGTTTTTTCCCATGTAGTTTAACTAGACTTTTACCCCAAAATAGGGATTTCGCAAGCGAAAAAAGTCCGGAAGTTAGGTAGGGGGATGCATCCCCACTCATCGCCCACGTGAAACCGCCACTGGTAAATCCAACGGCATGAAATGATTATTTATTTTGCTTGAAATGGTTATTTATTATCCTGTAGAGAAGATAAGGCAGTCCGCTCCAGACGTAGACGTAGACGTAGAGTTGGATTGGGTTGGGTTGGGCCAGACACATTCATTTTATGTTGGGTTGGGTTGAGTCAGAAAATAAGTCGTGGTTTAAGAACTTGTAATTTATTACGGTGGGCTGGGTCAAGCAGTGGCGGCTCCAGGATTTGGCAAGTGGGGAGACCGTTGGGGTAGCAACTTCTAAGCATGGGGCCAACCATTTGTTAATAGGTATGTAGTAGTAAGTATAGGGTCTCAAAAGAGGAACCTCTTGGGTCAGGCATTCAACAGAGGGAACGGCCTCTCTCGGGTCCCCCATGTGGAGCCGCCACTGCAGGGGTCATGTAACCGTATTGCTTTCGTGGGCTTGGTTGGGTCTGAGTCATGATGGGTTGGGTTGGATTGGGTTTTAAAAACTGGACCCATGTCCATGTCTGGTCCGGTCATGAGGACCGATTCATTCGTGGCATTTACGGCCCGAAGAATCCCTCCCTGCATGGTCTCTGTTTCAATCCTCGTCGGTCGCTGGTCTGTGAAGAATCCAGAATGGCGCCCGAACTCTTCGGAAATTAAAACGGATGTGCAGCAGACATCGTTGCTTTCTAAGGTCGGGACTTAGACTTTGTCAAAACGCAAACACCACTTGCCTGAAGCAGTGGCGTAGCCAGGATTTCCGGAAAAGAATTTGGTTTTGATCATAACCAACTTCGAAAAATCTTGACAAGCAAAAAAGGTCATACTCATCTTTCCTCTTGTACTTTATCCTTTGCAGATGTGCTGACAAGCAAAAAGATCGTCACCTTACGTCTTTACATTCTATAGCGCATACAAATTATTTTGGGTCGGCAGCCAATGGGGGGGGGCTTAACCACCCAACCCTCTTGGCTACGCCACTGGCCTTGAAGAGAACGTCGTAACGTCAGTGATCGGTGACAACAGCTGGTCGCTTATTGATCTTTTGGTCCTGCGCTTTATCCATCACTTTCAATAAACATTGTTATGCAATATATTCTCAAAAGCCCCTTTGCCTCAATAAAGATGAATCTCATATAGGCCTAGTTCGATCCAACCGTAATTTTGTTTATTCGACGGCGCATCGGTCTAATTCAGTGCTACACGTTGCAGGACGTAGTTAAAAGTAATGTCGGTTTAACGGCCGGTGTCACCAAATAAAGTCTCCCCCAAAGTGAAGTCTCCCCCGGAGGTTTTATTTTAAAACAGTCTCCGCCCGGCGGATTCATTTTAAAATAAAATCGCCTTATTTAAAATAAAATCGCCTTATTTAAAACATAATCTTATTTATTTTGAATTAAAATAAAATTTTATTTTAAAATGAATCCGCCGGGCGGAGACTCTGTTTGAGGGAGGATTTATTTTCCAACACCATGGCGCCATCTGGAGAATGAGGACGACAACAATAAACGCTCAACTGTGGTTCAATACGCTTAGTAATATTAAAGAAGTACACCGATACTCGTCTTCTTTCTGTATTCGTTTCTAACACTGACTGTAGAGCTGTTACCGTTTCACCTCGTGCAATTTCGGTCGGTTTCGGTTTTTGAACATCACTTGAATGCACAGCTTTTAAGCGTTAGAAACAGAGAAAGCGTCGTTTTTGTGTCATGTCTATGATGAGTCAGCAGCACTGCCTATGAGAACGTGATGTAAATTTTATATAGATTTACTTTTATGTAGCAATTGTTGGGAATTGCATTAACTGAGAAGAGAAGGTGACTTAAAGTGGCGCATAATCATGCATTATTGCATTTGCTATTCTCTACGAAAAATAACGGTCCAAATTTGCATGGTCAAAACCGCGGTTTCGGTTCGGTCCGGTTAACCGTAACAGCACTAATTGACTGATGTTCGTAACACTGGTCTTGTAGCGTAGATGTTAAAAACGATTGCTACGTCTTTTATATTTGGTAGTTTTTTTGTGAAAATATCGCAATTCCAAGATGCCATCGAAGGTCAAATAGTGCAAAGGACACTCATTACTTTGCATCAGCATTTGGCCACTGCCTTCCAGTGGCGGTCAGTGACGTTCCTAGGCTTGGCGTCACCCGGTGCGGAAATGTGGTGACAAGCAAGAACAGGTTATCTCCACTCTGAAACGCCACAGTGACAAGGAAAAAAGTCTTAGTTTGGTGTCACCCCTCTACTGGGTGTCACCCGGTGCGGTTCGCATCCCCCGCACCCCTTAGGAACGCCACTGGTGGCGGTTCCAGGATTTCTTGGTGGGGGATGAGTGAATTCATAGAAAGTTGGTGGGGGATGAAAACAGAAGGAAAAAATCAATAAACTTTGCTGAAAAAGGCTGAAAAGGGGAATTCTATCCCTAATTTTACTACGCTTTTACCGAAAAAATAGGTTGACAAGCAAAAAAGGTCATCCCAGTTAGTTCTACTAGACTTTTACCCAAAAATAGGTTTTCACAAGCAAAAAAAGAGTAACTCCGAAAGTCCGGTGGGAGATGCATCCCCACTCATCCCCCCACTCATCCCCCCACGTAGAACCGCCACTGCTGCCTTCTATAACAAACGGGCTTCGGATAAAGATACGATCGGAAGCTGACACGTTAAGACACTGTGACTGTACATATAATTATACATATAGACTAGCTGTTTGCCCGTCAAGCATAACGGGAAGACTAGTTGTTTTTGCAGTGAATGCTAGAGATTGAGCTAAAAGTTTCGTATAATTGTGAAAAATTTGTCTAGTAATTTAGGCCATCAATCAAGATATAGGCTTTGTCACAAATAATGGAAACGATTTTATTCAGTAAAATATTTGCCGATATATATTATATTTTGTGGTGAATGATATATAATTTTGTTCATTGATTGGTCCTTGGCCGGAACATTGTTTGATCAATATTTTGATGTTTCTTGGGTTTCTTGACGTTGATAGTGCGACATTTATTTGGTCGTGAGAAATGACTGACTGACGTTTACCGGTAGACCAAGACCCTGTGTGGGGAATTGTGTTTTCCAGTGAAGACCTCGTCAACGGTCTTCATTCGCAGACGACCTTCGCTCGACCTTGACGAACTTCAGTTCCAGCGATGGAAGGAAGGACGACAACAACAGGTGGATTCGCTGGAACGGTCGCCGATTCCACGCTGACGTCATCGTCAGACGATTCCGCGGTCGTTACGTCACTCGATCACCCGGCGAGCAACTACCTGGCGACGGCGGTGACGTTCGTTATGACGTGGTGTCCACCGGTTCTTATCGTCTTAGGGACGATAGCGAACCTTCTCCTGACCTTCCTACTGACTCGGATGCTCTGCTCCGGGGCTCTGTCCACTTCGCTGTATCCGCTGATGTCCGCCTTCCCGGACCTCGTCGTTCTCTACATGTTTTGCGGAAGCGAATGGTTCGAGACGTTCACCGGATACGAGGTCCGTGAGGTCGTGCTGACCTCTTCGAACAGCCTCTGTCGTCTCTGCCCGTTCGTCTCCGACTTCGCTCTCCATCTGACCGTCTGGCTGACGGTGGCCACGACCCTGGAGACAACCCTCGTCGAGGTCACGCCCGAGAGGGCGGAACGTCTCAATCGACTGGACATCGCACGGGCGGTCATACTCTTCCTCGTCGTCATCAACATCTGCGTTAACGCTCACTGCTTCTGGACGTACGGTCTGGTCAGAGGCGACTTCGGCTCGTCGGCCAGCAGGTTCGAGGTCTGTACAGTGGCACGCCCCGGCAACCAACAGAACGACAACTTCTTCAAGGTCGTCTGGCCGTTCACGATAATCGTGTTCGTCGACCTCCTGCCCCTCGTGATCGTCTTCTCGTGCGTCGTGATCATCGTCATCAGACGATACAAGTTTCCCGATCGATCGAATCGTCTTAGAACCGTTTGGAAATCGAATAATATCGATCCACTGATAGCGCAACAGCTTCACAATTCATTCGTCTTCATTGCTTTATTGTTCCTGGTCCTCGTCACCCCTACAGCAATTTCTGATGTCCTGTCTTTCACAACGACATCGTCTTCGTCGTCGTCGTCATCATCATCGTCGTCGTCGTCGTCGTCATCGTCCTATCTGTTGGCGGAGAGCGTGGGTCATGAATCGAGTGTGATGACGCGAAAGGACAGATGGTCCGCGTTCTGTCGACTGTTGATCTATGTGTTCTGCAGCTCAGCCAAGGCGTTTGCGTTCTTTGTTCGCTGTCCTTCGTTCCGGAAAGAACTCGTCAATTCGTTGACCGGCGGTTGGCTCTGTCAGTCTTCGTGGCAACATCACAGGCTCGTCACCAGCGACAGAGTATCGGCCAAAGGTTCGACCGTCGCCAAGTCGGTCTATCCTATGGCTAGCGTCAAGCATGACCCGTATCCTATGGCTAGCGTCAAGCATGACCCGTATCCTATGGCTAGCGTCAAGCATGACCCGCCGAAGAAGAATGCCGAGGCGGAGAAACTGAAGGCGCCGCATATGGACACAGCAAACAAATTGCTAATCGATGTAAACGATTGAAGATTTTAATTCTTGGCTCTCATTTGCTATTATTATTATTATTATTATTATTATTATTATTATTATTATTATTATTATTATTATTATTATTATTATTATTATCATCATCATCATCATCATCATCATCACTATTTCTTAGTATTGTTATTGTTACAGTAGTAGTAGTAGCAGTAGCAGTAGCAGCAGTAGTAGCAGTAGCAGCAGCAGCAGCAGCAGCAGCAGCAGCAGCAGCAGCAGCAGCAGCAGCAGCAGCAGCAGCAGCAGCAGCAGCAGCAGCAGCAGTAGCAGCAGCAGCAGCAGCAGCAGCAGCAGCAGCAGCAGCAGCAGCAGCAGCAGCAGCAGCAGCAGCAGCAGCAGTAGCAGTAGCAGCAGTAGTAGTAGTAGTAGTAGTAGTAGTAGTAGTAGTAGTTAAATACTAGTTATTGTCATTTGTTATTTATTGCTATTATTATTTTTATTATTTATGATGTAGTTACTGTACTTAGTGTATAGTTACTTTAGTGCTTCTTTATGTAGCTGCTTTTAATACTATAGCCTACCTGAGCTCTAAAGACGCAGATTCTACTTTCCCGGTGCAAATCAAATGCGTGAACCTGATCTCTATCTCTCTATAAGGCGAAGATCAACATATTGCTATACGATGTTGTGATATCTAACAGCGTCTGAAACTGTTGTTTGAATGTCTGGCTATTTAGGTAATTATTGGTAGCATTCGCTTGGTCTTCTTCGGTAAGCACTTAAGAAGAACAACGATCTTTGAAGGTTTGACATTGATCTTCAGTAAAAACTCATAAGACAAGAGTTCAGACTTTATTCTAACAAGTCTTGTAACATCTACTAAAGCTGTCGACTAACTTTCAGCTATTCTAGCAAAATCGTCTCCATACCTATCCATCTATCCTCATCTCACAAGAACCACGCTAAAAGATTAGGCCTACATAAACATTCCAATCCAACGTTGGGGTGCTGGGTATAAATTCATGGCGAGTAACGTTGAAGCTGGATTGTTGGTTCGCGAGCTTAGGCCTACATACTGTATTACACGAAGTGATTTGAACAGGAGAATACTCGAGGAGTAATGCGATTTTTGCACTTGTTTGACCCCGAACCCCCATCGTAACGCGACGTAAAAAAAGTCGGACCCCTACAATATGACGCGTTAGGTAATTTATGGACGACCCCTGATTAGATTCGCGAGCACTCACATTTTTGAAAGCTAACGAGCTAAAATAGCAATTAAAGCAATTGGTATACAGTAAAGTACTTAGACACAGTGGCGGTTCTAGCCGGAAAAACCAGGGGCTATGTCCCTTTGACTGAAAAGGTCTGATGAACTAAATTGGTCGTACACCATATTGCGCCCCCCGTTATATAACTCCTGAAAATTACCGATGAGCAAAAATGTCGTCTACTATTAAGCCTATTATCGAGGGCAAAGCTGAAACCTGGGGCTACAGCCAGTGGCGGCTCCACCGGGGGGGGAGCAGGGGGGCCGTGCCCCTATTGAGAGCCTGGCCCCCCAGTGGCCCCCCAGTGGCCCCCCAGTTGGGACCCTATACTTAATGCTACATACATTAAACAACAAATGGTTGGCCCCCATGATTAGAAGTTGCCACCCCAACGCCCCCCCACTTGCCAAATCCTAGAGCCGCCACTGGCTACAGCCCCCAACTCCACTCTAGAACCGCCACTGCTTAGACAGTTTAGGCGTTCGACAAGGTGCCTCATTCCAGATGGGCAGCAAAACTGGAGGCGTCGAGAATAGGAGGAAAAGTTCTACGGTAGATAAAAGTTGATTGGGAGACCGAAGACAGAAGACCAGCGTTGCATTCACTCTCCTCTGCCATGGGGGATTTGGGGCAATTCTAGGGATGGATTTGTGAGAAGTCATCTTAACCCCTGAATTATTGCAAATTTTTGTGGGGAATATCTAAGATTTTGGAGGTAGGACTTCTCCCTATCCAACCTGAATGCAGCACTGCAGAAGATATGTGAGTCTATTAGACGTAAGAATTCTGACTTTGTAAAAGTCATCAGTGATGTCCCACTTTTTAGTGTTTGGTCCTTTCCCTGACGTAGATAAAGGACATAGATGAGGGCATATTATTCAAAATCACAAAGTTTACGGGTGACCACAAAATTCTGCAGTGAAATTGGCTGTGAGTTAGATGCGAATCTGTCACAGGGCGATCTAAAAATGCCATACCAATATTCGGAGGATTAGTAAATGCCATTTAATGCAGACAAGTTCTCAGTAATGCACATTGGAAGACAGGAGCAAACATGAATTGTGTGGAAAGATTTCTAAATGTACAAGTGAAGAGAGAGAGAGAGAGAGAGAGAGAGAGAGAGAGAGAGAGAGAGAGAGAGAGAGGTAATTATGCATAGCAGCTTGCAACCAAGTAGACAATACACTGAAGTGGATAAAAAGGGCAACACCGAATCCTAGGGATGATCGTGATTCGTGAGGATTATAGTAAGCAGAGATAAGTCCACATATAAAAGATTGCACATTCACGCCTGAAATCCGTCTTTGAGGAAATACATAGAGATTTTTAGACCCGTAGGAAGTGGGGGTGCAGGGAGTGCGGCTGTGGAAAAATTAGGAGGTGCGCCGCACCCCCTGGAAAATGAAGCTGGTTTTTTGCCTGTCAGGATTTAAAAAGAGAACATAAAGGAAGGGTGATTACCCTTTTTTGCTTGTCAGAACTTTTAAAAGAGGACGAAGGAAGGGTGATGACTGTTTTGCTTGTCAGGATTTTTAACTTTTAAAAAATACACTCCCTGCTAAAAAAGTTGTTCCGAAGTGCCCGGAAAGAGTTCAAATCAGAGCAACCAAGATGATCAAGGGAAGTCAAGATTAGGCTTTGATTAAAAGCTAAACATTTTGGATTGACTACCCTAGGGGCTGTCCATTAATTACGTCAACAAAATAGGGGAGGGGATTCGAAAATGTTTGACAGCTGTTGACAGGGGAGGAGAGTCAAGATAAGTTGACGTCAACAATTTCATTTTCTACAAATACTCGAACAATTAGAAATTTTATGGAATACTCTTTGCATGACAAGCAAAAAGGGTCACCACCAACACATTTTGACACTAGATGAGCAAAAATGGAAAAAGGTATCATCACCCCAAAAATTAATAATTTAAACTTTCTAGGGGGACCCGTCACTGATCTTAAGGGGATCAAAAGTTTTTTGACATAATTATATGGGGTCACTGAAAGTTTTACAGTTGTTGACAAGGGGAGGGGGTCAAAAATTGACCAAAAATTGTGGACGTAATTAATGGACAGCCCCCTAGAGTAAAGGAGAGTAAGAGACCTAATCTACAAGCAGGGCTGAAAAATGTGGTTTTGAAAATTGTACTTTTTGAATGTTTAAATTTTAAATGTTTTTGTTCTTTAAGTCGAAATATTAAAAAATTCATCTGCAATGTTTTTCGAGTTTTTTACTCTCTGATTTAATTAATTTGTTCCGTGTTAACATCGGTTTGCACCATGGCCGGATGTTAACAAGGACTCAGCCATAAAGGTCAGGACCAGGACCAAGGACTCAACCCTCAAGGCTAAGACCAGGACCAAGGACTCAACCCTCAAGGCAAGGATCTTAATATTATAGATATAACTAGGTTTAAAGTGGTTCGGTAGGGACTGCCCTGTGTGAGAACCACTGAAACTGGTCTTTAAGGAGACCTTAAGGCCAGTACCAAGGCCAAAGACCTGGCTTGCACTATTCGCCTTGTGCTGAACTCGTGAGTTGTTGCATGAGCCGAAGTAGGCCTGCAACTGGACTTATTTTAGTGTCTACATCTTTTCAAAGGTTTGCACTAATGCTGCTTTGCCGCTCCCACAATGTCTGATCTCTGGAATTGACTTTGCCCGGCTGACCACTAAACTTCGGCTATAGCTATTTCAACTGTAGATTAAGCGCCTAGGAATAAGCAGCTACTGCTGTAACTGCTTCGAAAGCGCTATAGAAATTCACGGGATTTTACTTCCTTACTTGCCTACCTACTTAATAACTCACTTACTTGCTTACTTACAGCAGAACACAAGTTTTATGGGTGTTGACATGTGAAACAATGAAAACTAAAAGAAAAACTAAAAACCTAAATTTTGTTCCTAAAAACATAAGTTCTTTATAGCCCTGCCTACAAACAGCCGTCCATAAAGTACATCACACTATATTTTTGACAGTTTTGACTCCTCCCTTTGCCATGGTGCAGGGACGTCATTTGGAGGGGCAGGAGGGGGCATTTGCCCCCATGATTTTTAGGACAAAAATTTTTTCCGCCAATGTTTGTGTTATTTAGTTTTTTTTATATGTCCTAAAGGAGTGGAGGAGTGCTTGTTGATATCGAGTAATCTGAAGTAACTAACCCCGTGAAAATGACTGACAAGCAAAAAAAAGGTCGTCAACTTTTTTGCAAACTTGTAACTTGTCAGGCTGAAAGTGTTTTGCCCCCTCCCCCCTGAAAAACGGTGAAATGACGTCTCTGCCATGGTGCAGAATTACGAATTTACGAAGAACTGACATTTAGTATGTGAGCTGCTGTGTCACTGTATATTGCGTGATTTGCCGATGTAGGCTAGACGTACGCAGAGGCAACAGCTGGAACAGATACGTACGGTCGACTGTCAGAAGATGGATTAGACTCAGAGAAAGGCTCAGTGAAAGTCGTTTTTAACACAGGAGATATCCTACTAAATCGCTTAAGGCCCTATTATTATTATTATTATTATTATTATTATTATTATTATTATTATTATTATTATTATTATTATTATTATTATTATTATTATTATTATTATGTGAAAGTTCCGTGGAAGGCAACTGAGTTAAATCTCTGGAGTGTTATATTCGTTGTATGAGAAAGGTTGTCTCTCTTTCATCTCCAGATGGTCGTGATCAGGGATATTTTTACATCCCCTAACACCCCACAACACCCCCTTCTAATTTGAGGTCAACACCCCCAAAATTTGGTAATGTAACAATGGTATGCATACAAAATGCATATTAAGTAGCCCTGGACCCCCCATGGAGAAGTACACCCCAACTTTTATCTTCGGATGACCTTTTTTCCTTGTCAGCCTTTTTCGGTAGAGACTTCCAAATTCCGACACCCCCACATATTCCCGACACCCAGGCCCTCCGAGAGGGGGCAGGGGGCAACTGCACAGGGCCCGGCGGTCTGGAGGGGGCCCGGGCCGATAATGAATATGTATAATTAACAAAAAATGAATAATAACACTAAAGAATGGTTAAAAATGTCAGTTCAGCAGAGGGCCCGGCGAGCACAAGGGGGCCGGGACACAGTGCTAAATAAACGGCAGACGACGAGCAAAAAAAGGTCGTCAACATTTATAAGCGGCTGACGAGCAAAAAAAGGTCGTCAAGAAAAAATTATGGCTTCTCAAGGGCCCGTCGGCCATTCTGCACAGGGGCCCGGAATTTCTCTCGGAGGGCCTGCCGACACCCCCAAATTCACAATCCTGAAATCCTAGAAATAACTCCACACCCCCAGATTTTCCCGACACCCCCAATTCACAATCCTAGAAATAACCCTGGTCGTGCTAGCATGCTTCCGATTTATTATTATTATTATTATTATTATTATTATTATTTTATTATTATTATTATTCCGCTTCGACAACCACACGAGTACCATCTGTTCTGAGTCAGTTACTTGCTGGACGTCATTTGATTAATTATTCATGACGGAGATCACATGATTGAGCGCAAAGAGAAGCAACAAAACCCCACCTGTATCGCTGTTTGGCGCCCGAGGCAGACAAAGCGTTGCTGTAATGCAGTCTGCTTGCTGCCTTTTCCAGAAGTTGAATTTGAACCTACAGGGCATTTGGCACAGGCTACTATGTTGCATTTTCACTATGTATAAACGCTCAACTGACCTATTGACGAATATTCTGTTTCGCCATTCATTAACTCTATGTAGACTTTCAGATTATTCTAATTGTTTTGCAGATTTGTTCAAAAACTCGGATGTCTTGACCAGTAGCGTGCAGACCAGTAGGCGGCAGGGTTTAATCTAGGGCGGCTAGGCCGTTTCCGGGGGAGGGAATTGCCCATTTCCCCGGAAATTTCAAATTCTCCGAAAATTTTGGCACACTACATCAACTAACAGCAGCCACCTAGCTGACTCCCCCGGCTTTGTGCGTTTCCCCCGGGTCCAGGAGTCTAGATTAAACACTGGACGGTGGCACCGGGCGTCCACCAGATGGTGGCATCCAAATTGACTTGCATGGCGACCTTTTTTACTTGTAAACGCTTTTTCCACGAAAACCCACAATTATCTATTTAGCTCCGGGTATCCACGTCACACATGGGCATCTGATTTGGCCTTTTTTGCTCCTCAACACTTTTTCAAGTTCGCGGGGGGCATCCAAATTGAATTGACCTCGGGCACCACACCACCTTGGCATTCCACTGGTCTTGACAGTTGACACTTAACATTTTGTTGTATTCTTACCGTTCGAAAATCGAAATGCAAGAGCTATCGTTCAAAACTATTAATTCATTTGTAAGTAAGTAAGTTTATTTGTGTACAGAATGGTAAGGATTGGATAAAAATCGAGACTATTATGATGAAATGTTAGTGAATTTGTCTGCTGGTGAAGCCGAAGTCTACTGGTTTCCACCGGACTGTAAGTGCGAGTCTACCGGGCGTGCGGAGGAGCCGCTAGAGACAGTGAATGGTCAGAGGCGTGGCGACAGAATCCAACCGGGTCTCTTTAAAAATCACCGCTAATTCTTTTATTCTGCTCTTCTTCTGGGGAGAGACTTTCGCGTAGAAAGCGGTTGATCTTACGAACCGCTAATTCGATCGACGCCCTGAAACTGAGAAGGAAACGAGCGACTTATAATCGTCTATTTTTACAGAGGCAGTTGTAATGACCAGCGTAAAGTAACGAAGGGCTGGACCTCCTTTTGAAGCAGCGACAGAGCAGCGAGCCGTGGGGCCCGGTGTCACGCATGAGCGCCTTTTTCCAGTGGCTGACGCCGGTGTTTCTCATATAACAAGGCCTGCGACTGCGTGTATTAATAATAGGACTGCGACTCATCGAAGGGTGGTTTTCGTACGTGCCAACGTAGACACGACAGGCATTCGCCCTCCCATGACCACCACCAGCGCTTTCATATCGTCGTCGTCGTCCAAAGAGAACAACACTTCGAAGTTCTTCTTCTTCTTCGGTTTATAAGTGAGTTTTCCAAAGTTTTTTCTGGAGGTGACAGATTGAATCGGCAGAGATTCAGTGGAACTTGTACTTTGCCAGCTGTGTCTCTATGGGTTGAGTTCTTTGGCGGTGAATCAACAGCAAAGGTTAGCATTACGAAGACAAATTCTGCTCTTACTTGATCTTGACAATCGAGTTTTGGACATGACTTGATGAGTGTCAATTTTATTAAGTTGTTTGCGCATTGCCGAGAATTCCTTGTAAAGTTTTAAACGTTCTTGACATGGAAAAATAGGTAAGTTGTTATTCAAAAATTAACATACATACACACACCCACAATCTCACACACACACATATATATATATACACACACAATTGAATTATCAAGATTTTAGAAAAATTGAAGTACTGTTATAATCAGTGCTGCCTGTAAGTCTAGATGTACTGGATGCATAGGCGTAAACTTCTATTAGGCCTCTAGGCTCGTGCTCCCCCCTCCCCCCCACACACACTTTTCATCCAAGTTTACGCCAATGACTAGATGTTTGGTAATTAATAATTGGTTATGGACTTGTGGATTCTTTAGAGCATGAAATTTCCTGCAGTGTTTAATCAAGAGCTGTGCTGGGTTGGTGCATAATATGAGAGGCATATTGTGGTCCTTGCAGCAGTTGGCTCATGACTGTACAGACGGCTTTGATCAACTGCTGTGAGAGGGTGGGGCCACACAGTCAGCATGAATGCTGCATTGGACATTTATGTTCATTTCTTAAATCTTTCTAAACTGAATTTTGCTTGACAGAGCACAGCCACACCCTTTGCCCATGAACCATCATTGCACAGATTTATTTAGAAATAAATCGTGTTTTTTTTCTTTTTTATAGAAAAACATAATATTTAATCGAAAGCAGGAAAATGGTGATATTGCAGGTAAACTGTTTGTTTTATTTTGCAGTCTTTATTTAATTTTACATATTATTATTATAATTTGAAATGAATCAGATGGCATTCTTGTTCATTGGAAAAAGGTTTATATGTAATGTGAACAGACTAGATATCCTTGCAGTCAAGGGAAAGTTTAGAAGAAAAATTTGTTCATTAAAATTTTAAAACAAAAAAGGAAGCATTTTTATCAGGCCACAGGAATTTCTAATTCTCTTTTATTTTATTAAATTATCTTTTTTTACTCTTTTGTTAAGATTTTGTTCATTCTTATTATTGTTCAGTTTTTATTTGGCAAATGTAAATGATTGTTTGTGTTTGAAGTGGTAGCAGCCTTGTTGAGTCCAGTTTAGTTTATTGCAAAATTCTCCAGTTTTGCAGATGTAGATAGTGCTGGGTAGTTTTTCATTGATCAGAATTCAGTTTTAAGCTGACTGACTTTTGACTTAGTCAGAATAGAAATAGCTGCTTCTTAAGATTCCTGTTTTTTTTCTTAAGAGATAAATCAACTTACAGACCAGTGTTTTTGCAGCGTGACACGGTGACTGTAGAATTATATTTGACATGGCATTTCTTTTGGCCAGTGGCGTAGCCAGGATTTCCGGAAGCGGGGAGTTTTGGTTTCGATCATGACAAAACTTTCCAAAATTTTTCTTATTCCCTTTTTTAGGAGCTGACAAGCAAAATAAAGGTCGTCACCTTCGTATTCTTTCTAATTTGTTCTATTTTCTATAGTACTTAGAAATTTTTTCAATTGGCAGCCAGCCAAGGGGGTTTGACCCCAAAATCATGCCCGAAAATGAAAAATGTATGGAAAAGCATGTAAAAAAATTTTTTGTCGGCAGCCAAGGGGGTTTTAACCCCCAAATCCCCCCATGGCTACACCACTGCTTTTGGACACTTCAGATTTGTCGATGTGACAGTTTGATATCAGTAAATGTGTGGAATTTGTTAAAGTGTTTCTATTATTGGCTTATGCTGTTTTCCTCTATTAGAATGACTGGATCTGGATTGATCCGGAAACAAACGGGGAATTCGATGTTGCCGTCGGAGGTCAGGTCAAGACAGTTGATGGTGACAATTACTGCCTTATTGATGATGACAATAAGGTTTGTTTTGTGCATTATTTCCTTGTGAAGAAGTTGGTTGCCCTTTACTTTTACATCATGTTAATTAATTTAGGCCTCAAAATATGTTGATTAATTATAGAATCTAATGGAAACTGTTGGTAATTTCAAGTAAAATTATCTCTATATCTCAAAGTAATGCAATCGATTGAATCCAGTTCATTAGTCTGTATGGTGCTAGCAACGTGCACTGTTGCGCTGGAGCACTGTACGCTGTCATTGTCAGTAATGCTTTGTCTTTCAATAGATTTTCTGCTACAACAATAGCGATATTGATTCTTTGCTTTCTGATTTTAAGATACATGCTGCATTTTGATGGCAGCATTTTCTTCTCCCTTCAAATGCATCCAGTCAGATGGGGTTTGCTTTGTTTGGGATTGAGCGGGAGTGGGGATTTAACTCCTCACTGTTGAGGATTGAAAATTTTTAGTTTTTGCATATCCAACCCCTTTGTTGGAGGTAAAGTATTTGGTTAAAGAGAGTAGTCCAACTTCCTCCACTGATCTTTGGAAAAATTTACTAACAGTCTAAATGATCATTCTTGGTATTCATTTGCAGCAGTTTTCTTTCCATTCTGCCTTTTGTTGCTATTTCATGGCATGGTCCCCTTTTAGGCTAAACTTGTAAATCTTACATTTATATAGTGCATTGATAATACTGAACTAGTCATCAGCCTAAGGCACTACACAGATCATATTTATTTCCATTTTGTGCTGGTGGACGTGTGTAGTGCCCGGGAAATGAACTGCCTTTCGAAAGACTGTGTTTATAATTTGCAAATGACCCACCATCTTCTAATTTTGCTTTTGATCTTTTTATCAGAACTCTAACACTGTCTTTCGTGTCTTTTGAGTATGGAGATGAGCCTGATGGTTCTATAGACTCAATGCCATTTTGTTCCTTCTCGGGTGGAATAGTTGCCCGTCAGTAGAAAGTTCTGCAGCTGTTCTGTAGCTATTCTTGCAAAGTCTAATGTGAGTTCACTCTTGGCTTGATCTCCAGGTGCTTTAAGAAATTCATGTGGTATGCCTCTTATTCCTTAGAACTGCCTTACTATTCTTCAGTTCTATAGCAGAGTTTGCTTAACTTTTCAGTATTTCTTCTCCCCAATCACTTTCTCCCACTTCTTTATTATCACAATCTATTTCTACCACATTAGTTAACGTCTTTCATTTATGTTGCGAGTGTTGACCATTCTTGTATTTAATGATCACACTTGGATTAACAATAATATGATTTAAAGTGGCTTAGAAGGCTAACATGATTTAAAGTGGCTGAGAAGGCTAATATGATTTAAAGTGGCTTAGAAGGCTAAGTTAAGCCTGTAGGAAAACCACTAGAGTAACTCTCTACGTTTAATAACCTAGTTTTCCCAGATGACCTTTGAATCCCTTTATTGTTTCTACTGTAACTGCCACCTCATCCAAACTGTTCTATTTGTCCACAACCCTTGCACTGAAAAATTCTTTCTTTCTTGGTCCCACCCTCTGCTTGAACAATTTGTTCTTGTAGCCTCATGTGCTGCTATTGTGTGCAGATTGAAAAAAAATCTTTCGCTAGGGACTTTATGATGTCTTCTTTGTTGTTGTTGTAATGATTCAGGCTTCTCGCCTTTTCCTTTGATCGATCTTTTTTCTACCTGTTCTTTGTCTCTTCTTTGTTGATATTTAAAGAGTCTTTTGTAGTCTGCTTGAACTTTTTCTGTGTTCTGATGTTTCCAATTTCTCCTTTCTTCCTTACTTTTTATTGTCTCATTTTTATAATCCACGATTTTAGACCCATAGTTTCCTGGTGTGACTTATTTCTGGTAATTATTTCCATTGTCTTCCCTGATCTATAGCCACGTACTTTTCCCTGGCCATTTTGTTTCACTTACGGCTTTCCTCAGCTCAGGGCTGGTGCATGTTCTGCAGCTGCACACAGCTCTCACCCTGTAATGGTGGACTTGGGGGTGAATTTCATCCGTTGTTCCTTGACGGACCACACTTCCATCATTTGATGAGTTTTTGGAGCTTCCCTTCCATCTTATGTGGGGTCCCTGAGGTGTCCACTGTAGACCTCTGTGTAATCAGCCATGACGCTCAGTTCTCCCAAAAGTGAGCTTAGCAAAATTTAACAGAAGCTTGGTACAGAAGCGTACTTTAAAAAATGCAAGTCATCGGAGATATGTGACAGCACCTGCAAATGATTTGCAGACTTATTCATATCCCTTATGCTTGCAAATTGGGTGCTGGCTTGTATCTAATAAGACTTAAAGATAATTTTGGCTACTGAAGAAATTATGTTAACATTGGACACTGCAGGAATTATGGTGATATAAGTTATACTGTCATTATAAATTAATTTTGAATGTTCTAATGACAATTTTTCCCAAATAGCCAAATAATTGCAAAATTAATAAAAACTGCCACCATTATTTAATTGATGGATTCACTTGTTTTTCTGTATATGCATTTTTCCATTTTTTGCACTATTTGAGCTTGTATTTTATAATTTTTTGTATTTTGCTGTTGAGTTTGGGACTAACTAGGAGTCTGGTGTTCCAATTAAGTCATTTGTAAGACTTTTGTACATGTGTTTGAGGATTAATGTGATTTAGCTTTTGTGATAAATGTATATTTTAATCTTCTTCGCTTGACTGCACTAAGGCAGCTCGGTGATTGACTGGTTTCTCCTCACTTCTTTGCTCTCCCTCTCACCATTTTGTCCATATTCATGTCTATCGTGTTTTCTTTGAGTGTAGCCTTTGATTTCACATGTATGGCTCGAATATTCTGTCTAGGAGTGCTTTGCTCGAGGAGGTAGACTTCGGGTAATGCATCCGACTTCCGTGTCTGGCGTGGAAGACATGATTCAGTTGGGTGACCTGAATGAAGCAGGCATCCTAAGAAACCTCTTTATACGCTACTGCGAAGGACAGATTTACGTAAGTAACTTTTGTCTTAAGAAACTATATCATCACTTAAAATTTTTATTTTCATAAATTTTGATCTGCTTCTATGCATACATTATTGCACATTATAGATTTTCGTAGTGTTATTAGAAGATAAAGTGAGTCATGCGCTCGAACAAGCTTCGGGTCCGGCGCTCATCTCTGTGCTCTAGGCAAGCAACAATGCAGGTGGCTTATGCCATTGATCTATGTTCTTAGATTAGATTTAAAGTGTTGTATCTTCTGTTTTGCAGCATTTGTTATACACATACCTGATTCATATTTATGTGCCACATATGCTTAAAGACTCAATAGTAATATTAGTTTTAAAAATATCATGTATCATATATATATATATATATATATATATATATATATATATATATATATATAGTTATGAAAACTGATCATGTTTAAATACAAATACTATTAGATTTTTCAGAAATCCTATGTGAACTGGCTAATTAATGCCAAAAGGTGTTGTTCATGATAGCCATCAAGTTACTGAGACAACTGCTATTACAATGTTTTAACTTTCCTGTCTTGCAGAAACTCTTATGTGCAATTGAACTTTATATAATGAAGACAGTTATACGGTCTAGAGAGTAGAATTTTGCAGGAAATTGTTTTATTCTATTACCCGATACTTCTTTGTGTGCTAATTGTGTTGTTTCCAATGTTTCGGAAAAATGTCTTTGTTGCCAGTCACTTGTTTGAAACCTTTGTGGACTTAACATTCATATGTGTGCTTATTATACTTCTCTGCTTATTTCCATTTTGCAGAAAATGACATCTAATTTAAAAAATCTTATAGTCAAATATGAAAATACTAATTCACTTAAGAAATTATTAAGAAATTAAGAAATAGGTGTCTATACTAGAGATGTGCGGGTACAGCAAAATGCCTACCCTACCCGTACCCGTGAAAAAACTTTTTTACCCTACCCGTACCCGCTAGCGCTATACCCTACCCGACCCGTACCCGTAAGCTGTGTACCCTACCGTACCCATACCCGACATTGGTTGGAATTTGGAGTTTTTTTGAGTTGGACCCGTACCCGCGGGTGCGTGTAAGGGTACAAGCCTACAAGGACCTGTACACGGACCCGTGTACCCGTATCCGTTCCTAGAGACTATAGAGAGGCAACAATGAAATAGTAATAGTAAAAATAAATTCTAGTACTTAGGAATCAGGATAATCCACTTGGCAAATAGTAGGCCCGGGTTCTGAAGTCTGGAGTCTGGACTACTGGTTGGTAACATTGTGTAATACAACTAGTCAGCTAGCCTAAGCCTACATGAATGTCGGACATGGATTAGAACTTCTAGAAGACTCGATGGGCTTGTTTAAAATATTTAGTTAAAATATTTAGTAGATATAATTTATCTATGAGCAGGCATTAAGGCTCAAGTTAAACAACAAAACTTTACCAGAAGAACTTTCTCAGTCGAGGAGTCCTTGGAGGAGTCAGAGGATGCCATTATAGATTTATTACGGATGATGTCAGATGACATCATCTGTATTTCCTTTATGTTTTCAGTAAGTAAAATGCATGCTGTCTGACAAACTGAACGCGATATACAAGTTACACTAATACACTTTACTCAATATTATTTTTCTATTACTGTATTGCTAATTTGCTATAGTAGTGAGAAATGAAAATATAATTTTTCGGGTAAAAACGGGTATACCCGTACCTGTAGCCGCTATACCCGTAGTGCTATACCTGTACCCGACCCGTCCCGAAAAATGTGTACCCTACCCGTACCCGCGGGTATGGGCACGGGTAGGGTATACCCGCGGGTACGGGTATACCCGCACATCCCTAGTCTCTCAGTTATCCAACATAGAAAACCGAAATAGTTTGGTCACATAGTACGAGCAGAGTAGACGATGAACGGATGATATTGTGGAATGGTCAAAACAACCAATTATCAATTGCATCAGAACTGCAAAAGACAGAGTCACACGTGGAGAACCTTGTCATCAATCTGCATAGCCTCCGACCCTCAGCATTGAGGATGGATGATATCATACCCTAGTTCACTTATTTAGATAAACTGTTTCATGAAAAATGCTGAATGATGATTATGTAATGCAATTTTAGCGCAATTTTAGGTTAACGGTGCATTGAGGTGCAAGTGACATGGCAGCTGTTGTAGTAACAGTTGAGTTAAATGGGTTACTGCCATTTGGTTTAAATATGGAAACCAAATTGGCAGTAAAGTACCCATACAACTTCAAATTGAAATTTTATTCTTACTTTGGCATTGTGGAATACAATAACTGAATAATTCTGGCTGAATTTTGTAGACTTTTACAGGATCCATCTTAGTAGCAATCAATCCATACCAAGTTCTTCCAATATACACGGCAGAACATATCCAGCAGTACAAGGACAAAAAAATTGGTGAACTTCCACCACATATCTTTGCTATCGGAGACAATTCATATCACAACATGAAACGATATCACGAAGATCAGTGTATCATTATAAGGTATGATGAATCTTTTTGAGCTTATTTCCACTTTCTTTCTTTTCCGTGGACCTCTTATAACTTCTCAAGTGCTTCAATAAAACGACAATAAATGATGAAGTGTTTTAAAGTAATATTTGTTTTTGAAAAATAAATTGTAGCTAAAAATTAAGAATTAGGTGCCCTTTTTATAAGAATTATATATGTAAGGTAAAGATAGGTCCCATACTTGTGTCCTAACATTGGGTTCCAGCACTTATCTCCGGTCTAGGCAGGCCCGTATGAAGTGGGGATGCAGAAGATGCAGCTGCACCCCCCTGGAAAAAAGTAGGGGTGCAGCGCACCCTCCAGAAGATGAGGCTGGGGGTGCAGATCTGCACCCCTTGGAATTTTCGACTCATAAATATATAGGAAATGACCTTTTTTGCTTGTCCACCGAAAATGTGACAACCAAACACCTCTCCGTGGAAAATCTGCACCCCCTGCTAAAAATTTGTTCCAACGTGCCTGGGTCTAGGCAATCAGCAACATAGGTGATATAAGCCATTTATCTGGCAAGTGAAGGCTGAGTCGACCTTTAGGGCTCCTGCAGGTATAAAACTCGTGACCTTCTGCTCTATAGTCCAGTGTTGTTACCCACCCAGAATTACAGTATATACAAATTATAAATTTGCATTAGTGGTGTATGAAATGCTCACGACCTCTTATTTAGCTTCAAATAAGTAGTGCAGAAAGCGGGTAATGACCTTTTTTTGCTTGTCATAATGGCAATACCTTTGACAGGCATTTAACTTGCTACAGCCGTGGTTTCCCCATCCCAAGACGGCGCCCGAGGCAGCTCCCCCCCTCCCCAACCGCCACCTAGCTATGGCTTTGTCTGATTGCGACTGGAACCATTTGTTGTAGCGGTGAATCTGGAGCTGGAAAAACAGAGAGCACCAAACTCATCTTACAGTTTCTTGCTGCAGTCAGTGGACAGCACTCGTGGATCGAGCAGCAGATTCTGGAGGCCAATCCAGTTATGGAAGGTGGGAATTGCCACGATATTGTTGCTTTAATTCATTTTTACTCCAAACAAACCATGTTTCATTTCCATTTGTTGCACTAAGCTGGGAGAGAATGTGAACAGATTTGTTTTAGCATTCTATGCTTATTTTTTAATGTTGATGAATGGGCAATTTGCAGGTTATCTGGTGACTTTCAGATCTTAGATTTAAGGTTATCACTTATTTTGTCCAGACCCCCAAATAACCAAATAGCCAAATAGTGAATGGACTTAAGTCTCAGCCTCAAATTACCATGACTTTGATTCTGTTTGCAATTTAGCTTTGATTGACTGAATGACGCATGCCGAGTGCATTATATATATATATATATACAATATTATATATATATATATACAATATTATATATATATATATATATATATATATATATATATATATGAATTGGCACTATTGAAGTTCTTTGGTTGATCAAGATGTTTACATGACTACCATAAATAATCAGGGCCATATTAAAGCGGGGGTTGAGGGGCTGTAGCCCCCCGGCCCATCATGAAAATAGGCCCACCGATTTTCGAGATAACCTTTTTTTGCTTGTCAGCACGATTTGCAGCACGATTTGGAAGGTAGATAACCTTGTTTTTGCTTGTCAGAGATTTTCAGTATAGGTGATGGCCTTTTGTCTTCTCAGCCCTCCGGCCCACTCGGACCTTAATCCGGCCCTGTAAATATTATATAAAGATTGAGCTTAGAATCATCTTTCAGAAATGTCATTCATAATGAATCTTCTCTAGGCGACTATAATGAAAACCATAATTAAATTTTCTGGTTTCCTTTCGATCAGCAGTGAATCAGTGCTTTCTTGATGGTTTGTTGTTGACTTGATCTTAGCATTTGGAAATGCCAAGACGATCCGAAACGACAACTCAAGTCGATTTGGCAAATACATTGATATTCATTTTGATGAGAAAGGTTCAATTGAAGGCGCAAAAATAGAACAATATCTTTTAGAAAAGTCAAGAATTGTGGGACAGGTGAGTTGAACTTCATCGACGTTTTATTTGTTACTTTCAAGACTATTTTTTGCACAACAGAAAATTGTGGCAAAATGGTGAGCTTCCTTTTGCATGTGTACAGAGGATGTATTTATACACATGTTGATTATAATTGTATGAACTTTGTAAAACGTATATGACTGAATTTTAGAATGTTGGATTAGTCTCTACAACACAGTTTCTGTTTCCTGCATAATTTCTTGTGCACCTCTTAGAGATGTTGATGCTGATCACAGTTTTAACTTCAAAATTTTCACATTATGTATGGTTTTTGAAAAAATGCTAAAATTTATTTATATTATTTAATAGTAAAATTTTTAATATGGGTTTCAATATGGAGAATTTGCTTGGTCATTCACTTGGCTATGGGTGAACTATTTGAACATAGATCATGACCTTGTGAGGTCAAAATTGTTAGGACCAATGCAATTTATGCTGCAGACAGACATGATCAAGTAAAATACTGCAAGAAAATCGATCTTATGTATGTTCAGGCGATCAGGCATGACCACGCACCTCATTAGGAGAATGATCTCTGTGTCTATGGCAGCATGTCCAATGTAATTCTGACAGTAGCATTGTGTTGCAGTCGCTGCAGTCATTCTGATTGATGTCAGTGTTAACGTGCATTTCATTAGAAATTAAATTGCAAAGTTGTGAATCTTCTCTTTGCCATTGTAATGAAAACTGCAATTAAATTTTCTGGTCCCCTTTCAACCAGCAATGAATCAGTGCTTTCTTGAAGGTTTGTTGTTGACTTGCTGTAAAGTTAATTGTATATAATTTCTGAAATGTCGCACCTTTGTCACCGTAGCTACAACACATTTTAGTTGTACCTGTGATACTGGGAGACTGTTGCTGTATGCTGACGTATCAGACAATAACTAAAACAGAAACCTGGAACAAAACAGCTTTCTATTACCTTGTTCATGCTGCAGTAGCATAGTCTAGAGTCTAGACTTATGTCAGTGAAGGCATTACAGTGTAAATATGTACCGTATTTGCATGATTATTACCCGCGGGTAATACAAGAAATTACAAACTGCAGCCCCCCCTTGCAGTATATTCGTATGTGGGTTATACTGGAAACTTGAAACCTCTTCAGCGCTCTCGGCGTCCCGTCAGCGCTCTCGACACCCCATACATCATAGTGTTGATACCTCCAAATACCTGAAGACTAGCATATGCGGTTTATATTCGTGTGTGGCTTATGCTGGGACGTTGGAACATAATTCGTAATTTTCCGCGGGTTATACGCGTATGTGGGTTATATATATGTGTGCGGGTAATAATCATACAAATACGGTAATTAGAAATTTCTTTAAAAACTTACGTTATACAGAACTTTCAAAGACCTGTATTAGTTTCACTAAAATGGTAGAGGAAACAAAGATTTCACAAAAATGTGTTGTATATTTGTTGAATTCCAGTTTCAAGAAAGGTTTTCATGAGGGCCAAGTAACTTTCAGAGCACATGAATAGAACTTTTTCTATATTTAGAGCATATATTTTATGAGAATGTTTAGTGTTTCATTATTTCTACAATGGTCAGTGATAGGAACCAAAATTACAGTCTGTGAGTATTGCAAATTTCTTTAGAACCAAGACGAGCGAAATTATCATATCTTCTATTGTCTTCTAATTGGATTAAATAATGAAGAAAAACAGCGATTGGAGCTTACTCAAGCAACAGACTACAACTATCTAATTCAGGTAAAACACTGTGCATTGGTAGATACCATGGTCTATTAGAAGAAATGGTACTTCAAAGTTTATGATGTTCATAAGATAAGTCATGTGACTGTGTAATGTGTCATGTATTGGCAGTTTTTAATGATACTGTTTCTGCTGCTGCCATCACCACTGCCACTAGTCATCATCATCATCTGTGACTACTGTAAAATCTCGAGTATAGTGCACACAGGAGTATAATGTGCATGGCTTTCTGGGGTGCATATCAAGAGGTAAAATCGATTTTCATGAATATTATGTGCACCTTTAAATTTCCGCACTCAGTAACGTTTTATCTGAATGCGGGTAAGCCTAATTATTGTTGACAGAACTGTGAATGTTGCAAATTTCAAGAGATTCACTGGTAGAAGTTCCTGAGCCGGTGTTTACTGTAATGAATGGGAGAATGTGTACCATGGTATCATTAAACTGAGATTCCACTGTTAGACTGTCATTAATCATAGGAAGAGTCGGGTTGCAGTGACACCGGATTTTGTTTAACAGAGCTAATAGCCAACAATAAAGTTGTTAATACCACCCACACTGTAGTTCCAAGTCATCGTCTCCCTCTCCTTTCCTTCACCCTCTCCTCAAATTGTCTCTCTCTCTCTCCACCTCTGACAGCAGACGCTTTGTACTAACAAAAGATTAGCTGTCAATAAAGTCATTAATGCGGTTCCAAGTCATCTTCCCCATTTCCCCTCCATCCCCTCTCCTTACAAATTGTTTCTCTGTTTCCGTCTCCATCTCCCTCTACTTCATTAATGCCACCTGCTTTTCTGTTCAAATGATATGCTGAACGCTAAGGAAAGTGCCAGTAAAATTAAGTCTTTGGGGAAAATGAGAAATTATAATTTAATTTTTGTATTATATTAATATAGTACACATCCCTAACTTTATGGAAAAATTCTGGTTTAAAAAATGCATATTATACTCGATATTTTACGGTATTCAGTTCAACTGAAGTGGTAGATTCTTACTTTGGATGCATCATTTAATTGTAATTGGATTCTTGTGATTTGAAGTAAGCGTTATTTTGAAGGGAGGTAGTGTCATCTGTGATGGAAGAGACGATGCGGGTGACTTTAATGATGTGCGATCAGCAATGAAGGTTCTTAACTTCACGGAAGAAGAGATCTGGGATGTGTTCAGAGTTTTGGCTTCTCTCCTTCACCTTGGAAACATCACATACAGAGGTCAAACAAATTGCTCAGAGACATCAGAATAGAACCAGACAGTTTTTTTTCATGAGCTATTCAGTAATATTTATGTCTAAATTTATTTAGGCAACCTTTAGGGATTAACCCGTTGAAGGGGGAATTAATTTTTACAAGACGTTACCAATTTTGGTAACTAATTTTGGGGGAAAGCGTTTGTTTGAACTGTGAACATGTACTTTTTAAACTTACTATATTTCAGGCTATATAGAAGCTACAAAGATGTGGTTTGCATCATTGTTTAGCATTTTTATTGTACTTAGCATCCATCCATGCCAAAAAAGAAATTTCGGAGGTTGGGCCCACCCTACAGACCAAAATATGACCCCCTTCCAAAAATACGTTCGAAGGTAAAAAAAAATTTTCAGCGGTGACCCCCCTAGGTTCAGCGGCAAAGTTGTAGGTGGGTGTCTTTGGAACAGATTAGTTCAAAAATTTTGAAGATGGGACCCAATTTGGGGGAGTTATGGTGTTTCTACACCAGGCGCACGTTGCTCGGAGAAGTGAAATTTTTTTGCGAGAATCTTGAAATCTGAAACACCTTACCTTGCAGGCTATATAGAAGCTACAAAGACGTGGTTTGCTTCATTGTTTAGCATTTTTATTGTACTTACCATCCATCCGTGCCAAAAAAGAAATTTCGGGGGTTGGGTCCACCCTACAGACCAAAATATGACCCCCTCCCAAAAAATACGTTCAAAGGTCAATAAAAAATTTTTTCAGCGGTGACCCCCCTAAGTTCAGCAGCAAAGTTGTAGGTGGGTGTCTTAGGAACAGATTAGTTCAAAAATTTTGAGGATGGGACCCAATTTGGGGGAGTTATGGTGTTTCTACACCAGGCACCCGTTGCTCGGAGAAGTGAAATTTATTGCGAGAATCTTGAAATCTGCAGGCTATATAGAAGCTACAAAGATGTGGTTTGCATCATTGTTTAGCATTTTTATTGTACTTACATCCATCCGTGCCAAAAAGGAAATCAAATCAAATCAAGAAAACGTTTTTAAACGGCGAACACCGTGGTGGAAGAGCAAAACTGTTGCGCGACGTTTTAAAACGTCGGACCCCGTTCGCATATGATTTCCGGGCGACGTTTTAAGACGTCGAACCCCTGTAACGGGTTAATATTACATGGCTTATCTATAGTTGCCACTGATTGTGATTGGTGTCTGTCTGTGTGTGTTTGTGTGTGTGTTTGTGTGTGTGTTTGTGAGTGTGTGTTATATAATATTAATTATTTGTGCAGTTTAAGAAAACATGTTGTTCTGTGGTCAGAATTTTACTGAGCAATGGCATCATCTGCATTGTTACTGTTGTTCAGCTGTTTGTCAATGACATTCTCGTTTTCTTGTGCAATGATCTGGCTAATAATCTACAATGGGATTTTGTTTTACAGCTGTGCAAGTCAAGAATATTGATGCAGCAGAGGTTGTAGACAAGGATTTTGTCCAAAAGGCTTGTCGACTTCTTGAAGTATGAACCTCTCTTTGTTTTAAAATGTATACCTTTGGTGAATTTATTACTCCTTTCATCTGTTTATCTGCTTCTAATAATTAATCTGTCTCCCTGTCTCTTCTTTTAAATAATTTCAGCAGTCAGTTGGAATTTCTAAACTGCTTTTATGCAACTGCTAAAATACTGTTTTATTTTATTTATTATTGCCAGTGATTGAACTATTTTCTTCAGCTATTTTGCATCTTTTATGTGCTTATTGTGATATTTGATTTGAGGTTTAAAAGCCTCTGCTGGGTAATTATTATTTCTATCAGTAATATGACCAAAAGTGTGATAGAAATTAAGATTGATTTTCAAAATTTGGTCATGGAAATGAAATTGCATTTTGTTATCTTGATGGGATTGACAAAATAATTCAATTCACAGCTTAACAGTTACTCTGAAATCTGAATGTCATTTCTACCAAGTGCATTCATAATTATGGCTTATTTGAAAGCCATCCGGCAAAGACAAGAATGTAGTCCACACAGCAGTTCAAACAAAATATTTCTTTACTGAATTTCTTGGAGCTGTATGAAAATGAAAACTAGAGCAGATTTTTTTCTTTGTATCTGAAAATCAGAGTTGTTTCTATGAGGAAGATGAAACTGAGAGAGGTAGTAAAATGTGAGCATAATGCTATGTTTCAGAGGCAGGCTGTCATGCTTTGAGCACATTGAGCATATTTGTGTTGTCTGAACAGAGCTTTGTATTGGGGTCCAAATACTTCATTCAGTAAATTACAGTCTGTTGAATATTTAGTATGTTATGCATACTGGCATAATACTGCTGCTACTATTGATGACGATTATTATTATTATTATTATTATTATTATTATTATTATTATTATTATTATCTTTGACAATTTATATAGTGCTATGCCCAAGGCAAAATGTAAGTCGAGAACACTTTACGCCTAACAATCATACGATAATCTAGATAGATACGTCTTAAGGTTCTTCGCAAACTGGGCGCAGGTGTTCGAGCTAGTGACATAGCCATGGAGACAGTTGTTTCATTTTATTGTTGATTGTTTATTAGGTTTGTCATAAAATAGTGAAACAGAATGTGTTTGTTATGTTCACATTTAGCTGAAAGATGCTGAACTGACAAAAGCTCTTGTGTCGCGTTCAATAGTCATGCGAGGTGAAAGTGTGACGACAACAATGGACACATTAGCAGCAACTGACGTACGCGATGCTTTTGTCAAGGGAATCTACGGGCGAATGTTTATTTGGATCATTGACAAAATCAATCTTGCTCTCAACAAATCACCGCTCGATCCTAGACGTAAAAGGAAGTCGATCGGAGTGCTCGACATCTTTGGTTTTGAAAATTTTGGTACTAATAGGTAAAATTTTGATCTTCTGGTTTGCGTCAAAGCGATAAATGCTGGTTGAACAGCTGGTCTTGGACTATGCATAGTATGTTTCAGATATTGCTTTTAATAAATGAAAATACAGTTTTGAATTACAAGTATGTGCTCAAGAAAATACTGTTTACCGCTGTTCTGATAGGGTGTTGTGTTTTCTCTCGCTGCACAATTGTGTGTGTTTGGTTATCTATTGTACTGTTGTTTTGTTCATTGACAATATGTGATTTTGTGCATTGTCAAATGATCAAAAGTCATCTTAGTGTCAAAGATCTTTTGATTTTTTTATTGAGGAAATTATTTCTTATAATGGTCAATACATTTTGCTTGTGTTTTATGTTTTCCTCAGTTTTGAGCAGCTATGTATCAATTATGCAAATGAAAATCTTCAGCAGTTTTTTGTTCAGCACATTTTTAAACTTGAGCAGGTAAATAGTTATTGAATATGTCAAACTTATGTTCAGTTTCTTTGAATTTAAAGTCGCATTCATATTTGTGTTTGTATAATTTCTATCCTTATGCTTTGAGGTTGATGAATTTTATTCTGTTTAAATCTGAAATATGCAACAATTTTAAACCAGAATTCCAAAATTTTGAAAAAGTTTTTGTCAGCTGCTGCAGATGATGAATCTATGAGAATCTTTTACTGTAACTGGAACTTATGTTAAATTTCATTCTTAGCATATTCTAGAAACTTGAAAATGTTCTAAAATTTGGCTTTCAAAATTGTCATTGAGCTCTATGTGTTGATTCATTGTTCATAATAAGTTAATGTCCTTAATTACAAAATTAATGATAAGTTTTAAAATTATACAGTTTTATACTAGATACAAGACTGAATGATGTATAGCACTAATAGGTTAACATTTTTACCAGTTTTTGGCTCTTGTTGATAGCAAATAGTGCATATCTTCTCAACTGCATATTTTGAAACTTTCTCTGCCTATAAGCTCTAATTTGGTTTATGAATGATAGATAGACTCCATCGAATGCAGTATGATGATGTAGCACCAGGGTTGGAGTTGCCGGGGGGGGGGGATTGAACCCCAGCTAAACTTCTTTGCAACCCTCCCAAAAATTGCACGTAGGGTACATGCATCCTCTGTCATTCATTGAATTTCAGTCCTCAACCCCCCCTCTTAGCTCAAATTTCACAACTCCAACACTGTATAGCACCTATTTTATTAACACAGTTAATAATGTTTTCTTGACTGTCAGGAAGAGTATGACAATGAAGCAATCAATTGGAGCAAGATTGAATTTGTTGACAATCAAGAGGTTCTCGATTTGATTGCTGTGAGGCCTATGAATGTTTTTGCTCTGGTTGATGAGGAAAGTAAATTTCCAAAAGGAACAGATGGAACAATGTTGACAAAATTGAATCAGCAACATGGTCAGAACAGAAACTACTTGAAACCAAAGTCAGATATCAATACATCTTTTGGAATGAGTCACTTTGCAGGAGTGGTTTTCTACGAAAGCAAAGGTCAGTGTATGGCAAAAAAACAGACAGCCTGCTGCTGGACGAGAACTTTAAATAATTAAATGAGCGCAGTTGAGCAACAGGAGTGCATTAAACTTTAAATAGATATTAATTATAATATCGATTTACGTTATATGTAGTCATACTTCACAAACACGGTTTTGAGAAGTGAATTGTTTTCAATTATTATTTCTATAATTATTCATAATGCATATGACAGTGTTTCAGCAGTGATGATGATGATGATGATGTATTTCTATGACTAAATGGAAATTTATGTTGTATATTTTATGCTGGACTTTTCTTTGAAGGATTTCTGGAGAAGAATCGTGATACTTTTAGCGTTGACCTGCTTCATGTGATCCAGATGTCGTCTTTTAAGCATTTAACGAATCTTTTCAAAGATGATTTTGCAATGGTTAGTAGTTGTTGCTTTGAACTCACTCTCTGATTCACTTACTGCCTGATCTTTTGCTGGCCCTAGAGCTATCTGATACTTGAGAGAGATTGTACCTAACCTGTGTCATGCATATGACGTAGTAACATTGATAACATACTAATGTGTGTGTAACATGCGTGTGAAATGCATCTATTAATTATGCATCCCATTAGTGAGTGTCTTGTAGAAATTATGAAATGCTATTTTCAAAGAATTTGGTCAATTATTTAGTAGTGTTTTGGCTCTAATAAGAAAGTGTTTACTTTGGACGCTAGATGAATGACACAAGAAAGCGTTCACAGACATTGGGTTCACAATTCAAGAAATCTCTTGAGCTGCTGATGAAGACTTTGGGCAGTTGTCAGCCGTTCTTCGTTCGTTGTATTAAGCCAAATGAAGTCAAAAGACCAATGGTGAATTTTAATGAACACATGAATACGTGTTTTTTACTTTTAAAGCTGTTTTAATCTTGTGATGAAGTCCTAGCACTTAATATTGTTTCTTCTTTAAGGATATGTGCTTATCCAATAGTAGAAGATTTGAATCTGACCTTATCCCTAAGTGAATTTTTAAATGCCTGCACTGTCTGCAGTAATAAATAGCGATTTTTCTTATGTGAAACTTGAAGGTATTTGACCGAGTCCTATGTGTTCGTCAATTGCGTTATTTCGGCATGATGGAGACAATCCGCATTAGACGTGCTGGATATCCCATCAGGCATTTATTTGCTGAATTTGTCGACCGATATCGCATCCTGTGCCAGGGAGTAGGCCCTTCATTCAAGGAAGACTGCAAAGGTGCTTCTACTAAGATCTGCAAAGCTGTGCTCGGAGACGCAGACTTCCAACTTGGAAAAACTAAAGTTTTTCTTAAGGTAATTTATTAAGGCCTAATACATCTGTGTTGTTTTAATTCTTTTATAATATTATGTAGAAGTGCACGTACAATAGGGCGGGTCGAAAAAAATTTTTTGTCACGGAACTGAGGAAATATTTGCATTCCCATCTGATTTGAAAGAAATTCGCAAAAGAACTATTTTGAAACATGTGGAAGTGTCCCATTTTTAATGAGGAAAGTTAATACATTACTTGAAAATCACAAAAAATTGTATGTCATCAATGAATGCCCTCTAGACGATCGGCATTGCACAGTTACCCACTCAGTAAGTGTTTATTACAAGAAGTTTTCACTAAAATCTTTTTTTGACTCAAATAGGGGCATTAGATTTCGAGAATTGACTCGGGCGTGAATATATAACCATCTCTTGCATCAAAGCAATGAACTGCTGTTGAAGCATCTGTTACTAGTTTTATACAACGCTCCACTCCTTGTGTGTGATTCTTGTAATCCAAAGTGAGTGGGACAATTCTTAGCTTGGCAATATCTTCATCTAATACGTCTTCACTCAACTCTGGCATATCGTGGTCACATGTGATATGTTAAAAACGAACAAGAAATTTACTTTCGCAGTGCTGCAATTCACTACACAATGAGGCCAGAGAAACTTGAGGGTCCATAGGTGGATCCATCCAACCAACGTTTTAAACAGATTTCTCAAATGTTTCTCAAATTCATTTGTATGAAGAATACATATAAACCAATTGAATGAATGTTCCAGCATGCATTTGTGTCATTTGCTATGACGAATCCACAAAACAAATCAGCACATCTTGCAAGTGTCCCAATCAGTTCAATCTGATGGATTACTCCAGCTTTACAGCCTGTGTTATTGTATGTACCATTGCAGCCTACTGCTGAGATACAATCGCCTGCATCTGCATTCTGCATCTCTGTTATTAATTTCAGAATTATACTGGCAATGTCAGTACTTCTTCCTTAATTTCTGTCTCTCGTGAGGTACTTTGTTTGTATCATATATTACAAAGCTTTGGTCTTCTTTGCTTACAAGGCCAACATCGATGAGCACTGTTGCTGCCAATGATGCAGCAGCTTGGTCAGGTACGCCATACCTGTCCGCTCCTCTTGCTAGGTGCAGAAGAGGTAATCACATTTGATTTGATCTTACTTTTTCACTGCAACAGAGTTCAGCATCATTATCAGAAAATACCTCATACCACGATATGCCAGAGTTGAGTGAAGACGTATTAGATGAAGATATTGCCAAGCTAAGAATTGTCCCACTCACTTCGGCTTTCTTAATCACTCCCTTCACTATCATTTGCTTTGTCTTCATCAGGATATAATATTTATTATCGCCATCCAATGTTTTCTTTACTCTTTTAGCTTTGTCTTCTCCATTATGCTTCCGTTGCATCCTTTCTCATAACCACTTTGTTGATCCTACGTCTAACCTTCCAATAAGCATTTTCCTTGAATGTCTTTGATCCAATGAGAACAATGAGAACAACTGTTCCTGTTGCGGGACTTTCAAATGTTTAGGACACTTGCAAGATGTGTTGATTTATTTTGTGGATTCGTCATAGCAAATGACACAATTGCATCATGCTGCAATGTCAAACAAAGAGTTCAAGCTACTAAAAAAGGTGGCTTGACTTGTTGAACTTGACTTGGAACGACATAGTTCTGAACCAGTGGAAATTAGCGTTTCAACACATTTCAAGACAGACGGAGAGTGAAGTGTTGGAATGTAAGCCCTGTTCCAGAGATTGATGAAAGCCTCTGACACAGCTATTGTATTATCTTTGTGTCATTCTTTTTTGTTTTGATGTGCAAGAAGTGCTGTCCAACTTGTGCATTTGTCGGCATCATGTTGAAAGGAAGTCCTCTAACATTGCCATATATACTATATAGCATGCCGTGTAATGTTTCTTGTTCTCGTGTCGAACCCATCTTTTCCGAAATTTATAGCATCAAATATTAGACAGTATACAGTCAAAATAAAGAGGCAATCAAATTACAGTGGAAAGTTAGGTAGATAAAAAAATTGTGCGCGAAAAATAAGGAGCAGTAACAAGTCTGTAATCAATGATAAATGCTGATAAATGCTACAATTTTTGGGGCAAAAAATGGGGCGTTTGCAATGGTGCAACTACCATTTTATAAGTCGTTTCTTTCTTTAGACTTCAA
Source organism: Metaphire vulgaris (assembly GCA_018105865.1). NCBI lineage: Eukaryota > Metazoa > Annelida > Clitellata > Crassiclitellata > Megascolecidae > Metaphire > Metaphire vulgaris. The sequence goes on along the minus strand of CM030859.1, from coordinate 6,985,700 downwards.
TTCTCAAATAATTACCAAGTTCCGTAAAGAAATTCCAAAAATTTTTATGTTTCAACCCGCCCTAACGTACAATGCATGCGAAAGTTAACTGAGTGATACATCAAGGCACTCAGAAAAAGAAATATTTGTTTAAACTTCTTAATCTGGATTTCTCTACACAATTACCATCTGCAATATTTCTATAATCCTTTGAAGTCACCTTATATTTGAGCAATCTTATGATTTTTCATGTTCTAAATTTTGGATCAGATGACAACCATATATTTCTGCATTTGCAATGTAATGATTGGTTTGGTGGCCAATGGACAATAGAGTAACTCCTTCCTAAAATTTGTGTAATGTAATTTTGAAAGTGCTTGCATCGTTGTAGATTGCCTTGTGTTCATATAATAGATGACATTTCAATGAGAATTAAATTGTTGATATGAATAGCTTCAGTGTAATATGTTTTTATTTTAATAGTAGTTCCTTTTAATTTTCTCCATTATTTTATTAATCATGTGACGATTAATTTATAATAATAAAAATGTGTTAAGGATGCTCAAGATGCTTTCTTGGAGCAAGAACGAGATCGAGTTCTTCACCAGAAGCTTATAACTTTGCAAAAGGTTATAAAAGGCTGGCATCATCGCAAGAAATTCAGAGCAATGAAAACAAGCTGTGTGTTCCTGCAGAAATATTTGCGTGCCTTTGTTTGCAGAAGAAAATACGAACAGGTTTTATAACTTTAAACAAATTTAATTTATACTCTAATTTTCACTTATGCGGACAGCTTTGTGTAGATTAGTCCACAATTTTGGGTGCTTATGAAGGCAATGGACAACCATGTTAGATAATCGTTGTTGCCATAAAAGAATTCAAACACATTGAGCTGTAGAAGTTATGGTACTGGTTTTTTCATGTTCTAGTTGTCATGTTTTTCTAAGAAGCAAGTCACCATTTGAAGATGCATCAATGAATGTTTTATTAGAACTTTTGAGAAAGCAAGTTTTATTGTTCTTCAGTTTAAACAGTATGGTTACTTTCAGAAGATTTCTTGGGGAGAGAGTGTATGTGACAAAGCAGAATTGGATTTCTAGATATATGTGTGTAGTTTTTCAATCCTGGTATCAAGTTTTTAGAGATTCAAATGCAACTGCAATTACACTGATGACCATTAGAATTTATTTGTTAAAATGTCAGATCACTTGAATTTGTTTGGATTTATTTCTAGATGAGCGTCGGCTACATGCGTCTCCAGTCTGTTTTCCGTTCAAGAACTCTGACTCAGCATTTCAGCATTCTTCGTACTCATATGGTTGGATTTCAGGTGAAGTTTTGCAAAATGGCACTCGTTATTACTTGTGGTGGAAGCTTAATGCATAATAAAGTATTGAAGAACTGAACTGTAATTCACATGTGAATGGATTCGGCTGCAAATACGCCTGTGTTCAATCTGTTGATCAGAGATTGCCAAATAAATTCAGACGGCGATCAGGCCCAAAACCAAATGTGTCCTGAATAACCAGTAGCAGATTAATACAACTATAATATTTGGTCTCTATTAAATTTTGTCTTTGAATTTTTAGTTAATAATATAAGCAGTAAGTTTGTGACTGAATTATGTCTGTTATGTTTGGTTTGTTCTCATAGTGAAAATATTTGCTTCAACGCTGGCATAGTACGTTTTAAATGTTTCACTTTTCTGCTAATATTTATCAATTTATTTGTGTTTCAGCTTTATGTATGCAAGTTTATGTATGTTTATTTACCAAGAGACATTCTTACTGTTTGAGAGTGTGGCTGCAAAGATTCCATTTGAACTACCGGTAGTTTTAAGGCAACACCAGTGAGACGAAAGAACCACGAAATCAATGATTTTCTCAATATTTCTTTTACAGTAAAGCTGGACGATGATCTCGTATGCTGTGTATGACACGCCTGTATTATTTTTATGCTAACGAGTTGCATTTGGTGGATTTTACAGCGCTACTGTCGTGGCTTTCTGTTCAGTCATAAACATCCTCAGAAGCACCAGAGTGCTGTCATCATTCAGGCAGCCATTCGACGAATCATCGCCCAAAAGCAATACAATCGTCTTAAGTTTGGGGTAACTGACATTAATAATGTATGAATGGATTAACAAGATTCCCACTGTCCCTATCTACTATCTAGCAAAATCGTGTATTTCAAATTGCTAGTAACTAAATTTTCTATCTGATTGATGCATGGCTTTATTGCAGAGTTATATTTTTGAATGCACTTTAGGTGCTAGAGAAAGTTTCAATTTTAGAAAATTTCGCTATTGATAGAGATCTTATAGATTTATGATGCTGATGAAATGTTGTGATCTTAGCATTTGTGACATTTTAGGAATCTTTATTGTTGTTCTTACATATGTAATTTGCATTGCATTGCTATTTTAAAAAATTGCACCTAAGTTTTTTATTTAGCACAAAAAACGACTGGAGGCTGAAAATCTGTTGAAAGTTGAAGAAGCAAAATTTGTAAAGGAAATGGGAAAAGAAAGAGGAAAAATGGAAGCTCAAAGACTGTATCAAGTGAGATGAACTTCAGTGCACCCCAGTCCTCAGTTCTTTTCTTGCATCAACTGCAGTTACATTATTTGTTCCAATTTTATGAATTTAGACATATTCAAATAAGATTGCAAAATTAGATTTTATTTTCTAAATATAACTGAAGATTAACTGATTTTGTCTTTAAAATATGTATTGCTATGTTGCAGATTTGAATAGTGTCCTTAAATTTCAGTTTTAATTATTCTTTGAATAGGCTATGTCAGAGGTATTCAATTAAATTTTACGAAAAGCCAAGTTTTTTTAAGACTGGTGCCCAAGGGCCAGGTGTACAAATTTCTTTGTTGCAAAAATATAGTTCATAAGTAATAGAAAGCAGGTTAGTTGAAAACACAACATTTAAAAGTATTTTGCAATTAGAAAAGTTATTTATCGTTTCAGTATCTTCATGGGCCATTTCACACCCCTTGGCAGGCCAGATGTGGCCTGCAGACCACCATTTGAGTACACCTGAACTACGTTATCTGTTTCAAATTTTAGAGGAAATTTGAAACATTTTGAAATGGATTTCCTGACCTGATTAAGTGCAGAGAATGTTGTTTTAAACACTTTGTATTTGTTTTAATAGGAGCGTTTGGCTCGAATTGACCAAGAGGTTGCCGAGGAAGAGGCGCGACTGCACGCTGAATTCCTCAGTAAGACGAGTCTGATCGACAGAGCGGCTAAGAAGCGAGCAGACCCTGTGAATGACTCAGAAATGGTTGATGATCTGTTCGGAAACCTGGATGGTTCAGGTGACTCATTTGAGGACCGAGGTCCTCGAGCATTCCAGGTAAGCAATTTTGAGAGGTCATATTTCAGTCAACAGGTATGAATTAGTTGCATTGTAAAAGTTAAAGAATTGTAGACATGTTTTAAAACTGTGGTAAAAAATCTGGTAACATCTCAAATTGATTGAGATTTTGTTCTCATCTAAGTTGTGATGCTGGATGCTCTGTATTCAGACTTTGAAATTGGTTTATTTCCAACAGAACATCATACAAGTTACATACTTGGGTACATCAATTTCTCACATTATATATTCATTAGAACACAGAGAAATAGAGCAAAGAGCAATAAGTCCAGTGATAAATTAAAAATAAGTTATTGATAGAAATTTAAATCATTATAATTCATTATGATCATTATAATATTTATAATGTTGGAAAAAAGCTGATACCAAATGAGTACTTAGTTTCCGTTGATAGGTATTTTTATAAACATGTTTCTATAACATGTAATAAATTTTATTCATAGTAGATTTGAATTGAGATAATATTCTATTTGGTGAAGTGCAATTGATTTGTCTTCTAAAAATCCAATAGATTTTTGCATTGAATGGCAAAAGCCATCTTTTGATTTCAACTTACTAATTATTTTCAATTCCATTGTTAGCAATATTTCCATTAATTATTTATTTCTGTCTCTTGAAATTGTTATACTAATGCATTATATTTTATTGAAATTTAAGTTACTAGTTTTTCTCATAAGAACTATGTATTGTACATTGTTAATTGATGATTGTAGGATCTGGAAGAAAAAGGTCGTAATGCAATGCAGGATGAGATGATAGACGTTGATGGAATGCATTTGCCATTGCCTGATGATGACGAAGATATTATGGATTATAAATTTGCTAAATTTGCCCAAACTCATTTCCAGACTAATGAACCAGCTGTACACAGTAGACGTGCTCTGAAGACTCCGCTTCTTCCGCTAAAGAACGAAGGAGATCAACTAGTAAGATGAATTCTGATTATCTTGTTTTGTAACGAGCCAATGAAACGCACATGTTGAGGGAAGTGCTTTCAAATCCTAATGAGCTGTTTGCAATTTTTTGGTGAAAATCATTAATACGGAGAAACTAGACTCATGGTTCTGGCAAAAGAAACACGCTGCATAATTTGGAATAACTGATTTAACTTTCAGTGTAACCAATGGATGGCATTTGCCAAGTTATGCAGTTGAGTTTTTACTTCAAATTGTATTAACATTACTTAAGCATTCTTGGAGAAACGAGTCTCTAATTAAAAATTGCTTTATTTTGTTTTTTATCTGTTTAGGCTGCACTGGCAGTTTGGATTACCATTTTGCGATTCATGGGCGACCTTCCAGAACCAAAATATCCAGTGTCTGGAAATGAGATGAGGGTAGAGTTTTTAAATTTGAATTAATTTCAAATTTCATGGAATACTGGGGGATTGGATTCAAATGATGGTACCGAGGCTTGAAGAATGGATGCCTGAAGGGATTTTGAAAGTAGCATTGATAATTGGATAATTAATCAATGATTTTCATTATTTTAAACGACTGATATTTCTTGTGACTTATTCTCCTTAGACCACTTTCGGCTAAGGTGCTCCATTTAAGTGAAACTTCAACTGAAATGTTTAGCCGCTTTACTCTGAACTGGAGAAGTTTTGCTCTTACAAATATTTGTAGGATGTTTATATCTCTTTGCAGAATTTTATTTTTAGAATGATTCATGAAATGGAATACTTAAAAGACAGCTTATATAATTTGGTCTTGATTTTACTCTACTTTTGACATGTTTTATCCTCTGAAGGACACAACGCCTGTTATGACAAGAATCTATTCTACCCTTGGCCGCAAATACAGTACAAAGGATTTGGAAGAAGCTCAGAGACTTGGGGAAGAAATTGTGAGCACAATTTTGCTGTTCTATCTTCTTTGCAGATTTGTTAAGTACGTATTTTCTCACACATTGCCATATACCATATTTTACAAACAAAAATGCCAGGTACAGTCAATGTGGAGGTGCAGGCAATCTGGATAGAATGCTACAGAAATTGTGTCAACAGACTGCAGCCCATTACACTGCATCTCCTCATATCCTTCCCACCCATTTCCTACTTCTTCCCCAATTACCTCTACCCGTGATGCTTAACGGGCAAATGCACTAATGAAGACATTGTTGTATTGCCTGATACAGCAGCTTCATGCACAGCTGATTCTCTTTGGTGGAAGCAAGTCCCAACATAGCGCCAGGCAAAGGCAGGTGGGTTGCAACAGATCACCTTTCACGGAAATAATCTGATTTGTTTATTTAAGACTTTCTTTATGCAAAGTTTTCATTTAAAAAGCAAACTACACAGATTTGGGCCTTTGTTCTCAGAGAACGCCAAGAAGGTATCAGTTTATCTGCTGACAGCTGTATCAAAGTACATTGGTTGCCGCAGCTGTCCACAGCCTTGTACCAGCATGATCCAGTGGCGTAGTGGGGGTTGGCATCGTCCGGGGTGGAAGAATTGCGTGAGGAGAAAAACAATAGACCATTGGCACTAGCGTTTCTCCTTCATGCCTTTACTTTGTCAACGGTATTGGGGAGAGGCTATTTCTCTTCCTTCCATTTAGAATTTTCCACCCTCTTCAATTTTTTTACCTCTCAAAATGCCACCCTTAGGGATGTGCCACCCGGGAGCTGACTGCCCCTCTCGTCCCTTCCTACAACAACGGCATGACCCTGCTCTACTGGTAATTGGGTAGCATCTTCAGCACCACAGACATGCAGTGGCATGACTACTGGGTAGAGTCAACACGGAGCCTGAGCAGCTGACCAATCCTGGGCAGCTGATGCCCATCTACAGGTTATCTGATGGCATTTACGGTATACAAAGAAAGTACTGAGTATAGAAATGACGGGGACGCTTAAGGCTACCACGTTTGGTAATAGAGGTCTGCACAGGGACAAGAATCCTTCCCGCCCAGCCTTGCCTTGCCCAGGCCAACTCCACTCCTGCCTCATTCTGACCGATCCGTGCCTGCACCCTTGATGCTTTTGTCTCCAACCCTCGCCTGTCCCTGTGAATGGAAGGGGTGGGCTTTCTTATTCAAATTTTACAGGATATATATTTATTGCAGGCTATAGGCAGGTGCGGACTATCCACAGGTGTGGGCAATGTCTTGTGAAAATACTGTACAAGCTATTCCGATAAGAGTTGTATTTCAAATTAAATTTCCTGGATTTTAAAAGTCAGAGTGCTAGTTGTTTAAGTTTAACTGCTTATGGTAATCTTGTTTCTTGTCTTTAAATAGGAAAATGATCCGGCTCCAACTACCGGTATTCGGGAGACAAAGCAGCAGCAGAGTGTACGCAAGAAATTGGTTTCACTGACTTTGAAAAAGAAATCAAAAATCACTGAGCAAGTGACAACGAAGCTGAAAGGTGGCGAGACGTCGAGCATCGGCAGTGTGCTTCTTGACGAAAGGATTACATCTAATCTAGAAAAACTGCACTTTATCATTGGCCATGGAATCCTGCGGCCGGACATCAGGTATGCACTTTTAGTCTGTTGTTTCTATTTCTGTTTTATTATGTCCAGTAGTGTTGAATTCAAACTGGACCCGTTTTTTTGGCAGAAAATTTAATTTAAAAAATTATTTGACACTGAACATTTTCTTGAAACGTAGCTCTAAGGTTTGGAACCTTTGCTGTCAGAAATTCAGAATCACGTTGATATGGATCAGAGTTTTATAGCAATTCATAACACGATATCATCCTTTATAATGCTTGTTGTTGAGTGCATTAGAATTTTAGTTGCAGAGCGTGTCATCGAATCACCTTGAACTGGTCAGGCATGCCTACATAATTGACATCTCCAGTAAATTGATTGTACATTTTGAGATATATTGTTTTTTTGTTTCCGTGTTATCATTTTAGTCTTATTTGTTTTACCACTCTATTCAATGATGACTTCTGTTTTGTTCGACAAATTTATTTCCTGTAAACTCAAATAAAAAGCAGTTTGCCCAGACCATCTCTAGTTCAGCATAAGCACTGTCGGACTAAGCAATGTCTCGGTCAACTCAGGGTCAACTTTCAAGTTGTGGTGAACATACTCTCATCTACTTTCTGACAAATTGAAAATTGAGGAGTGATGAAAATCTGTTCATGGATTTCATTTCTTCAGACAAATTGACCAACTTAAGTATTCTTGTCTTGCACAACTCATCTAAACCTCAGTTACACTAGAAGTCTTTAAATGCTTTTTCCACAGGAAAGGATCTCATCCATTGTCATCTTTGCCAGATGTACATTCAAGCCAATGTACTTTTTTTTAGATAGCATATACTACTAAATTAAATTCTAAAGAATGTTGTGGTGTTTTAAGCCCAATGATTGCTGCTTGTCTTCTGAATCTCACCCATACCAAAGGATGCCTTCCTTCATTTTCAGTTACACATTCTATGATTGACGAAACATAAATAGATAGTCATCTACCTGCTGATGATCTATCTAATTATCTTACTGTGTTGTACTTAAAATTTCTTCTATAAAAAAGTCCTGAAATGACTGCAGTTAAATAAGGCAAATTCCACTGAAACTACTCTGTCTACACAGTTCATGGCTACATTGTTTAGTCAATGAATGCAGGAAAGTTATTTCCTTTTATTTTTAATTTAATGACTGTTTTTGATAACGTTGATCACTCAACCCTTCTACGTTATCTAAAACATTGTTGTGATTCTCAGGCAGAGCTATATATTGGTTTGCCACTACTTATTTGCTTCTCGACACTCAAGTGGCCTCCTCGATTATAAATAAATGTGAGTCAATTACTCCCATCATGCATCCAGTGGTG
>CM030859.1:6862442-6977442 GCA_018105865.1 Metaphire vulgaris | reverse complement strand
ACTCTTTAGGAGAAAAAGGCATAAAATTTGACCTCCCTCTGTGAATGAAACGACGAACCTCGTTTCCACGGAATAAACTTCGTTGGATTCAATGCTACAACAATTTGTAAATGCAAATTTCTACAACTTCTTTGGAATTTATGCCTTTTGATTAGTGGCTTAGTCATTAATGGGAGACCACTGGGGAGGCAGTCTCCTCTGGGATCACTGATCGTGTGATTGGCGAGTCATGGGATTGACGAAAAACCGTTGAGGTATTATCGGGAGGGGGAAGTAGGTAGGATTACTGGAGCAAACATGGTATTATAAACGAGTGTGAATGCGTCTGTTTTGCCTGCAGACTTTTGAAACTCGAAAATGAATGACGATGTGCCCCCTTATTGCGAAACCCTAGCTACGCCACTGCTTTTAACAATAGACCTAAAGTGGTTTCTGGATTAATTATCGAACACCGGTAAATCCGACGTATATTATATCGTTGACTGGTATTATGCTACTATATCACTCGTAACAGTGGCGTAGCCAGGATTTCCGCAAGGGGGTTTGGGCAGTGGCGTCATTTCACACTTTTCTTGGGGGGGGGGCGAGAAATTTTGTAAAATTTTCTTTTAAAATTTTTTAAATTTTTGGATATGTTTCGAAAAAAAGTTGACGACCTTTTTTTTTGCTTGTCAGCCCTTAGGGGCTGCTGACTTTTTTTGCCCCCACCAAACGCAAATGACGTCCCTGTTTTTGTTTTTTGTTGCACATTAATACATTATAAATTAATGTTTTCAATTCCTTGGGGGGCCACGGCCCCCCCCCCAGTCTCCCCAAATGACGCCTCTGGGTTTGGGTTGTTGGTTTTGACCGCGACCAACTTTGGAAAAATCCTGACAAGCCAAAAAACGTTATCGCCTCTAGTTTTTAGCTGACAAGCAAAAAAGGCCCCGCCCTCTTACTTGAATCTTTACAGTCTATAGCCAAGGGGGTTTGACCCTTAAAGTCGCGTCAAAATACAAAGGGGAAGTCAGTTAGCAGCGACCGGGAATTATTTCTCGCATTTCCATTACAAATACCAGCTGGGTATTTGAAAGGGAAATCTTAAGCACAGAGGGCGCTGTTATATCCACGCTTTGTCTCCGGTAGGCTAACTATACAATTATACAAGAGTTAACCATTTCCTTTTTGGCTGGTTAAGCTAGAAGAGTATAAGTGCTGCAGTCAGGCGTTGTCTTAATACAGTGAGATGCAGTGGCGTAGTCAGGATTTCCGGAAGGGGGTTTGGTTTTGATCGTAACCAACTTCGAAAAATCTTGACAAGAAAAAAGGTCACCCTCATGTTTCTTTCTTGTATTTTTCCTTTGCAGATGCTGACAAGCAAAAATAAGGTCATCACCTTACACCTTTACATTCCATAGCACTTAGAAATTTTGGATCGACAGCCAGCCAGGGGAGTTTTGGCCCCCAAAACCGCGTCCGAAAAGAAAAAATGTATGGAAGCACATGAATTTTTTTCGTTGGCAGCCAAAGGGTTTTAATCCCCAAACTCCTCTTCGCTATGCCACTGGTGAGGTGGCGATTGCTTCCTTCCAGCAACAGGAACGTTACCCTGACTGTATCAAATATTTCTTGAATGCGGATTCGACATCTACAGAGACACAATAATGAGGCTGTAGAAGAGCGAGAATGGTGAGGTGGGGTGGGGGTGGGAGGAGCGATAGCAACGGTTACAACCGTCTTGGTGAAGCGACGATGTCGATGCACTAATTTGAATAACAGCATTCTGATTGTACGATTACGCTTATAGGCCTAAATGGCGGCCATTATCATTAGCCTGAGCGCAAAACATTTCACAGATTTTCTCTACGCAGAGTTAAATGCTCAACAGCAGTCCTATGAATAGCACTGAACGGATGGCGAAAGGTTCTTATCCAAAATCTAGACTAAAAGTAAACGCGGGCAACAGAATAGAAGAACAGCGCTAAGGAGAAGGCGGATGAACCCTTAACAGTTGACAGTCAGTAGGAAGTTAGCCATGAATGCAAAGTCGATTAGCGTCAGTCTACAGTTAATCCTGTAGTCGCTCGTTCTCTCTACCATCCACACATACATTAGCAGCCGTTATAGGTATGATTCATTTGAATCATAACTCCAGAGGTGGCTCCACAAGGGCCCCGGGACCCGTGCTCCCGATTGCCTGGCAGGGTTTAATCTAGGCCGTTTCCGGGAGGGAAATTGCCCTTTCCGCCCCGGAAATTTCAAATTCCCCCCGGAAATTTTGGCATACTACTGATTGTGTTGATTTGACGCGGAATGACCCATTTATCAATATGTTGAGAGCTGTTATATTATGTGATTATGTGTATCCTGTTTTATTATTATTATCTCTTTACACCAATGGGTTTGTTGTTATTGTTGCATTATATTATGATTTTTGTCATGTTTTATATTCCTTTGTCTTCCGAGAACACCGTTATGAGTGTTTTATTGTTCCGTCTAGAGCACACTTGTAAGCATTTTTGCAAAGCATTAGTCTATAAATATGAATTAAGCTTTAAATATGAATATGCATATATGACAATAAATATATGCATATTTATATATCGATGATTCAATATAATTTGGCAAAAAATATGCATATCTCCATATGAGCATATTTATAGCATGAAGAGTGCTGAAAATGTATGTATATGTAAATATGTATATATACCGGTACACATTTATTCATGTGCATTTTGCTCCTCTTACAAAGTTTAAGCAATAGGTATGTGGGCTTGATTTGCACATGAAATGAATTTCTGAAATTTCTGTCTTTGTTTTGGGCTTTTTGCTGCTGCTGTTTGTTCCTTTGATAATCTGCATTTGTTTGATGGTCGTTGTTGTGTTGCTTGTGTGTTGTCAGATCCTGAGAAGGACAAAGTTGGTCTGGACGACACCACTGCTCTGTTGTGTCTTGCTGTTTTTATTGTTTCTTGTCCAACGGATGTTGTCTGTCCCAGCAATCTCCTGTCGCCATGTGTCGATCAATTTCTACAGTCTTGGCAAACTGGATCTCTCCAGGTTGGTGCTTAAAGGGAATCGTGCTTGACTTGTAGTTTCAATCAAATCCATTGATTTTTGCATCTCTCTGACTGTTTAAATTGTGAAATGGATTTGGTATTTGCATCGATTGAATAGCTGATTTGAGGATGGTTTATTTTCTGACATTTTTAAGCACTGTGAATACATGTATGCTGCCTTCATTGTTAGTACCGCATTGGTTTACCTTAGCATTGGCTGGCCTTGGCTGCTTGGCATTGGTTGGCCTTGACACTGGTTGACCTTGGCATTGGTTGCCCTTGGCATTGGTTGGCCTTGACTGATCATCTTGGTCATCACTGCAATTAGAAGCGAATTTGCATTATACTCTGTACATAATTTGTCTTTGGGGAATAATCTCAACAATATCAGAGATCAAAATGCTTCTTGAAATTAAGATCCCAGCTGATATGCTCTTTGTTCATCATCATCATCATCACCACCATCATCATCATCAACACCACCACTGCAATTATCTAGTTGTTATGGAGCGTCGATCATAATATACCGATGACGTATGCTTGAGAAATTCACTCTACGATCATTATGGAGTAGAAATTGATCCTTAATATAGTACCTAAGGCAAATTGTAAATTTTAATTTGAGCATATTTTATATAATTTTTTTGTGTTTACTGTTTGGTTTTAATTGTGTGAATGGAGAACGGTGATTGGTTTTTTATATAAGACTAGAAAGATGCTCGCTTCGCTCGCGCTCGCATCGCTCGCAGTGCAGGATAATACTAATCCAATATCTATACCTAATACCCAATCATTGAATTCATGCTGAACAACATTTCAATGATGTACTGTACATACGCCACTTAGCCAAGCTCTGCGCCACGTAATAATTAGGCCTATGTTCGTTAAAATCACGCAACTGTGACCATTTGTGACGCTGTACACGTATTTTTTTGTGTACGTTAAAATGTACGTTAAAATTGCCCAACTTCCTCAAACTACGAACAATTGTTACCAATAGCAATGTCGTCGCACGCCCACCCCTCTGATGCTGCAATGACTCGACTAAACCGTGCTAAACTACGAACAATTGTTACCAATAGCAACGTCGTCTTCGAACATCGCCCACCTGCGCATCGCGACGTAAGGACTAAACCGTCTACCAATAGTCAACCAATGAGAACGCTTGAAGGTAACAGACATACAGAATAAGGATTTTAATATTATAGATTTTAAACAGAGTGTGCTTCGTTGTTTGTGTCACAGGTTCAGCTGAAATGCATTCAGTCCCTGACTTCGATCTGCCAGCATTCTGATCGTCAGATATTCTCTCCATTTGTGCATAAAGTGGTTTTGCCAATTGTTAATTATCTGGCATCCGTTGGAAAGGACGGCAGCGGTGGCGCAATCGATGAACCTCGTCTGGCGGTTGTCATGGAAGGAATCCGACTGATGGAGACGATGCTGTCTGTGGCTGAAGAACAGCACAGTGAGCACTTCGTCTTTGTCCTGTAGTAATCGCCTTTAATTAACCCCTTTACCGGCCATTTATTTGTAGCGTAAAGTGAAATGGATGCATATATGCATCACGGCCGGTAAATGGGTTAAACTTACAGACCTGTTTACTCACGCTCAGCATTAGATGCTTTTAAAAAATTGACGGATTCACTGTTTATGTTTTTAAGCTTCCTCTAAAAGCAATTTTCTTAGATGCAGTTATGGTTTATTACTGAAACTGCATTTTGGTCTACGTCAGTGCTTCTCAAAGTGTGGGTCATAACCCACACACGGGCACACATTATTGTTTCGGAGGAATCTAAAGACTTTCTTGTTCGACAAATCATACAAGTGACATTTGTTAAATCGCCCTTGACTTTGGCCTCCGTCATGACTACGGCAATACATAAGTTGTCTTGATAATAATAATAATAATAATGACCCACATTTTGGGTCATGACCCTGTGCCAAACCACGGAGGTTTAGTTACTGGGTCACATGCTTATAAGAAATTTATTTAGAAATTCAAAATAATTAAATAGAAAGTAGTTGGACTAGATGATGCCAATTAAAATGTTAAAAAATGTGCATGCAAGTTTAAATGAATAAACTCTTCAGTGTAATGTAATGCTTTCTTAGAAATTCGTTAGCGATTGGTAACTAAAACCATAGTCATTTTGATAGTTTGATAGATGTTGACAGGTCGCAGTAATTTCACCAAAACATTTACTGGTCCGCAGCATCAGAAAGTGTGAGGAGCACTGCTCTATGCAGCATTCCATTAGTAGAGTCTTAATGGCAGGCTTAGTAAGAAGTTGATGTTGAGAGAGAGAGACGCCATTAGAGCAGTGCTTCCCAAACGTTTTCCAACTACAGCACACTATTTAAGAAACATACATTCAACGGCACACTGCAGCCAAAATGCACACGTTTCATTTTTTATTATACTCTAGTCTAGTCTAGTCTTGAAATGTTCGCTACCAGACTTAAGACGCACTTGTTTAGCATCTCATTTAAGTGCAATGTGTAAAGCGCTCTTGATCTTGGCCTGCTGTGACTATAGCGCTATATAAATTGGCTTATTAACTAACTAACTAAGTATACAGTATAATATTGACTACCATTCTTCATAAGTACATATTTTCTTTTCAATTTGTATCACTATTTCATGCTTAATTTCATTGAAGAGATATAATTCAACTTATAATTAACAATCAATACAACACCATTATTATTTTGCTATTCTCCAACATTTCGCCACGGCACGCTTCTACCATTGCTGCGGCACAGCTGTGTGCCGCAGCACACAGGCTGGGAAGTACTGCATTAGAGACTAAATCAATAGCAATGAATGGCTGTTTAAATGGTGCATATTAATGGATATTGAGTCAATGAACATTTTTAGATGTCAATGACATTAACTGGTTATATAGAGGACATTTAGTGTGAATTGAGTAATTTTCTGTTTTCAGAGTTGAATTTACTGTCTCTCGTTGTGCCTATTCTCGTCTCTTTCTTGATCGATCAAGACAAGCTGCACCAGTCGTCAGCGTTTCACCGCAAACTTCACGACACTTCCCTTCAAAAGTTGGTTGAAATCGGTCCACAGTATCGCACCCATTTCCTTGCCGTCTTGCAGTGCATGCCTGAACTTCGTACGCGTTTTGAAGCTGCCGTAAGAGCGCAGCATCACCAGAGGTCTAAACCAACTTCCGCTGGAAGAGGAACTTCGGGTGGCGGTCAGGCCGGTGGAGCACAGGCGGGCACCCAGTCGATTCAGTTGAAGATGGATTTTAGTAATTTTGCTGCATAGGTTGAACTACAACGAATTTCAGTGTTGAATGTGGAGATGCAATTTGCATAGATTATGTTAATTACACTCGGTAGACGCTAATTATGTGTTCAATATTTCTTATTTGAGTTAATTGTGTCTGTAGACGTTTGGATTTTGCGTTTCTCGGGCTTTTGCTGTCTGTGACAAGTGCTTAAGTGTTTTCTGTGAGAGCAGAGGCTTGTGTGGCTATTTATTTAAATATTTAGTCAATTTTTTGCTGCAATTCAATATTTTTGTGATCTTCTGGTTGTGTGGTCGATAAGTAAATAAGTATGTCAGTGAACCTTCAAGATTTTTTCAAGGTAAGACTTCAAAATGCAGTTGAGTGAATCAAACTGTTTGATTGACTTAACCCTCACACTGCAGTGTTGCCACCTTTACTTCAGGTTGCCCCCACATTTTTCTGAGACCTGCTGAGATATTTTTGTTTTAGATACCTGTGGGGGTTTCATTTACGCACATTTAGGCATATTTTGTGATCTTTTGCTACTGGGTAACGAAACTATGCCTAATTTACCAAAGGGGCTGTCCATTATATATCTCAAGAATTTTTGACCCCCTCATGTCAACAACTGTCAACTTTCAGTGACCTCCCTATAAATATGTCAAAAACATTTGACCCCTAAGATCAGTGACGTGTCCCCCTAAAAGTTTGGAAGGTTATTTTTGTGCGGTGATGACCTTTTACCCCATTTTTGCTCATCAGGTGTCAAAATGATTACATTTGTTTGCTTGTCAGACTTTTCTTTGTTCTAATAAATAGTATTCCATTAAATTTCCTATTTTGGATTATTTGTAAAAAGTGAAATTGTTCACGTCAGCCTCTTTTGACCCTCCCCTCCCCTCCCCTGTCAACAACTGTCAAACTTTTTCAAAATGCTTTTCTTAATTGCAATCAATATCCTAACTGTAGCATAGCAGAGGACGCTAGCAGGACATCCAATAGGAACAGTTTTAGGCAGGGCCACCTTAAGGCTTAGGCAGTTTAGGCACTGCCTAGGGGCGAAAAAAAAATTAGAGGCGAAATACAACGGGGCAAAAATGAGGCGCATTTTTGTAGAATAATGAATGAATATAATTTTATTATTTTTCTTTCCATTGCTATTCGTGGCCAGTGATGGGCAACTAGTTAACTAATTAGTTGCTAACTAAAAGTTTAACTACTTTTTTTTAGTTAGCTTCATAGTTTAATTAAATATAAATAGTTTAGTTAAAATGATAGTTTAACTAAAAAAATTTAGTTAATAACTAAATAGTTTAACTAAAAAATTTTAGTTGGTGATCCGAAATCACCGTACCTTTTTATCTATTCCTTTCTGGGTAATTTCTTTCATGACACCGATAACACCATATATCACCGATCTTGGTCAGAGACAAGTGTATTTTTACTTACGATCTTTGATCTCGTTGGTAAGCGGGAAATGCAATGATTAATTAATTCAATGGTTCATTGACTGACGTGTTGATGCTGCCAGCATCACTAATGTTTTGAATTGTTTTCATGAACACATACTTGATATATGAAAAATAGTTGTAAAATTAGTTGCAAAAAGTTTAACTATATTTTTTTAGTTTAGTTAACTATTTTAGAAAGTTAGTTAGCAACTAAAAGTTTAACTACTTATTTTTAGTTGAAATTTAGTTATAGTTTAACTAATATTTTTTAGTTAGTTGCCCATCACTGTTCGTGGCATATATAATAGCGGGTCGCATGACGTCACTGACATGGGCACTGTTGTCGTAATTTTAATCTTGTTAGTCATAACACATAGACTAAAATTATTGGGTATTTTCATTTTTAACAGGCTTGCTATTTGTTATGTGAAATATCGTCTTACGGTAGGGTTTCCCAGACAATTTGGAAACCGCGGCCCACTTCAGTGGTTTTGTAACGTGCCGCGACCCTAATCATAGCATGTAATATAAAAAATGCATTTGGCCATCTGGCGAACGTTAGTTGAAAAGAGCCTTCTGAGTTTTGAATAAATGGCAAAACAAAAGCTGCTGATTAAAGTATGGCAAATATATTAGGCAGAATTTCTCATACTTTTGTCAAATAAGTCAAAATGAGAGATAAAAATTGATTTTTTTTGAAAATCATCACCTTTAAAATTTCGCCAGGAACATACCTTTATTATGCGTCCTAAAAATCCTATGAGTATGACAAAATCGCTTAACCTCTAGGTGGTCCGGGATTTACTGCCGAGAGGAAGAGATTCCCATTGTTAACGGAGTTTCAGGGCAAAATGGTCGGAATACGCTTTCCCTGCGTTAATTATTGCGAAATAAGAATAATATTTAGAAGCACTATAGGCCAGGGTTTTCCAAATTTGTTGGAACTTTGCAACTCCCTTTAGCGGCTATGGAACATGCCGCGATCCTGCAAACATTGCCAACTAAATTGGATAGAACACTAATTATTTAAATATAAGCCGTATTATCCCCGTATATGTGGCGTCCTTGGTTACGCCTATAACTGAGTGCCTATAGAGGTTTAGACTATAGCAATCAGAGACACAGTTAGATATAACTATATGCTTCTATTCAGATCAACGTCTGGAGAACAACTACTTACTAAGGCTACTACAGCTGGCTTCTATATGCCTAGCTGGTCAAGCGTTCATCTATTGGACAGTAGGCGTGGCCTATAAGTGTCCAATGTCCATCACTCTACATCCCTCTCTCTTTACTTAGGCTAATCACTAATTAAACTAATTTAAACTAATCAATATGTCAGTAGCAGTTCAGGCCTAAATGCATCATTTGTTATCCGCAAAATACGCCTGGTGTTTAAAGTCAGAACTATTTGTATCTACTGGGCTTCTTAACAATCCGCCCTGATCTAGTTCTATAGGGTTCCGCAGGTGGCGCTGGTGTTTCTCTAGTAGCGCTCGGCTGTTCATTGTATGATGTTTGGGTTGAGCCAGAAGATTGAGAAGACGATGGCTTTAGGCATGGCTTCGTTGAATGAGTGGCGCTGACGGCGCTGGCTGGCTGATCGTTCCGCTCATCGCCTCGTTGTGAGAAGTACGGTGGCCGCGAGAGGACATTTCCATTTTCCTCTCCTTTTCCCGATTGTTGTAGATCATAGTTTTCCTCGAATATTAACGGAGGTTCCGATGACCATCTCACGTGGTGTTTCGTACGCCGCCGTACGCTGCCATCAGAAAATTTGACGTTGAACGATCGATGTGGAAAACATCCACGATTTCTGCTTTGCGCCACTGATCTGACCTCGGGTCAAATTTTACTCTGCAAGTCTGGCCCTTTTCTAGTTTCCGTCGATTTCTCGTATGTAAATTATAATAAGCAGCTTGCTTCTGTATTGGAAACTTGCAGAGCGTCCTTGGCGCTTGTAGCAAACGGTGAATCTAGGAGCTTGTTGCAAATAGGAATCCTAGTTTTAGTACGTCTTCCAAGCAGAATTTGCGCAGGAGAAAGATTTGAATGTTCTCCGGGCGTGTTACGCCATTCTAAAATCGCAAGAAATGGATCAGATCCGTCTGCTTTGGACTTTTTCATTAATCTTTTAGCTGTCCGAACTGCGTTTTCCACTTTGCCATTTGATTGCGCATAGTGTGGCGAACTTGTAATATGTTCAAACTCGTATTGATTCGCAAACTGACGAAATTCCATTGAATTAAATGAATTGTCGCTGTGCAATTTGTCTGGAATTCCGAATCTTGCAATGATTTTCTTTAAGCAGAATATAATGTTCGAATGTTCGTTACAGCCTTTGAAGGCAGGTTGTCTATTTCGAAGTATCCGGACAGATGGCAGACTGTAATTATAGATATTCTTTCTGATCAAAACTGAATATATCACAGGGCCTCGAGGGCACAGGATAGGACTGCAAAGGTTCCCGGGGTAGGGCATCCCGATATTGGTTACACACGGCGCATTTCTCGACCTTTGCCCTGAGTTCAGACATAGCCTCTTGTACCCCAGGCCACCGCGCTCGCCCAACAGGGCGGGGGGACCCCGTCTATTCAGTTCAGTGTAAATAGCAGTGACTTAAAGGTTATTTTAGCAAAAATTATACTTAAATGATGATAAAACACATATACCAGGAACTCACATGCAAGCAAACTCAAGGACAGTGGAGACAGTCATGTAGACAGAATGAGAGACACGCAGATTGAGAGGAAAGCAATTGAATGAGAGTACAAATAGAAAGACAGACCGATAGACAGAGAGACAGACAGAGAGAAAGGGAGAGCGCGAGAGTGTGAGAGGGGGATAGAGAGAGGGAGGGAGAGAGAGAGAGAGATCGCTAAAGTCAGTGTTTATTCTAGGCCTTCTCTAGGGGAATCCTTCCAAAAAGAAATTTTTCTTTTGGTTTGGGGTGACATTTTTCCCAAAAATTTGACGACGGGGTTTTTTTGTATCCGGAGAGGAAAAATACAAGGATTACCTTTATTTTGTTTATGAGGCATTTGAAAAGGGAAAAATACAACGATAACCCCCTGCCAACAGGGACGTAGCTAGGGGCAGGGGGCATATGCCCCCGGGCGCCGAGGTGGGGGGCGCCAAAATTGGGTATTTGGGTAAGTGAAATGCATAATAAATAAGAAGAAACATGCGCGACGACCTTTTTTGCTTGTCAGCACTATTTGAAGAGGGGCGTAAGTTCTGAGGAGCGCCGGGAACGATGTGACGACCTTTTTTTTGCTTGTCAGCAGTGTTGAGGGGGGCGCCGACGGTACACTTTGCCCCCGGGCGCCGGATATCCTAGCTACGTCTCTGACCCCCGAGCATATTGCTACGCCACTGAGGATAGACAGACAGATATACAGTCAGACATAAAAAAGATAACTTGTGCAAATGAGCAAATTTTGAAAACTAGTTTTAAGTTGCATCGCTAATGGCTTTCATCTCAATCTGTATGTCTCTCATTCTGTCTACATGACTGTCTCCACTGTCCTTGAGTTTGCTTGCATGTCAGTTCCTGCATATATGTGTTTTATCATCATTTTTGCCAAAATAACCTTAAAATCACTGCTATTTACATTGAATTGAATAGACGGGATCCCCCCGCCTAGTGGGCGGAGCATATCGAGCGCGGTGGCCTGGGGATATAGTTCGGCTCTGGTTCAGAACAGAGACCGGGCCAATATACAATTTCGCGAGCCCGTCTGAGACAACCATTCACCCCGATGTGGCTACTATGTTGACGATTGATGACCTCTGATCTGACAAGCGCCGGGACGACCAAACGACTTCCTTTGTAGACAAGTCCTCGAGAGACGGCCAGTTCGTCCGCGAACGTAGAGTAG
The DNA here is from genome assembly GCA_018105865.1 of Metaphire vulgaris. NCBI lineage: Eukaryota > Metazoa > Annelida > Clitellata > Crassiclitellata > Megascolecidae > Metaphire > Metaphire vulgaris. The sequence continues at coordinate 6,965,815 of CM030859.1, read as the reverse complement.
GCTCGAATATCGTCTGGCAGATGTTTCGTATTCTCTGGCCAGCTCTCAATAATTTGCTGTTTCAAACGAAGGTAGCTCGGATCGTTGGCAGCTTCCGTGATTAATTTCAAAGTTGCTGGAGAGGCAATCATTTGAATTTCCGCCATCTGTTCTGCATCCGTTGAAGCAAGAAATGCGATCTCTTCGTCGAAAATTTGTTCGGTGCCCTTAGGGTCGTAAGCTCTTGAAAGCGCGTCACCCAAAATTAAATCCTTTCCGGCTTTGAAACGTAGCTCGAAGTCAAATCTTTGAAGGCGGAGCATCATTCTCTGAAGCCTTTTTGGCGCGGAGGCCAAAGATTTTTGAAGATTGAAACCAAAGGTCGATGGTCATTTTCTATTATTATTCTCCTGCCATATACATACGAATTCCATTTCTCTAGCGCAAAAAGAATACTCAATGTTTCTTTTTCGATCTGTGCAAAATTAATTTCCGCTGGAGTGAGGGCACGGCTCGCATATTCGATGACCTTGTTGTTCTGTAGTAAAACAGCACCTAAACCCGATTTACTGGAATCCGTCTGAATCAAAATCTCCTTTTTATCATCGAAATAATGCAAGACAGGCGCAGTCTTCAGCATTTCTTTCAATTTATCAAAAGCGGCAGAATGGCGCTCATCCCAGCGGAACTCATTTTCAGATTTTAGTAGTTCGCGAAGCGGCAAAACTACGTCACTGAAATTGTGGCAAAATCTTGCGAGATAATTTGCGAATCCGATTAAACGTTGAACCGCTGGTTTGTCCGTAGGCGTTGCAAAGTTTCCGATCGCCTCAATTTTCGACGCTGAGGGTTTGAGACCATCCTTGGTCAAATCATGACCCATAAAAGTAAGAGTTTCGCGATGGAGTTTCATCTTTTGCCGATTAAGTTTAATTCCCTTCTGTCTGCAACGGTTTAAAAGCGCAATGAGATTTTTGTCGTGGTCCTTCAGAGCTTCCGTACGCGAATCTCCAGAACCAGTAATCAGAATATCGTCTGCGATGCAGAAACTTCCTTTAAGCCCAGACAAAGCGGCATGAATCCGTGATTGAAAAATCTCAGACGAGACTTTTAAACCAAAGGGTAAGCGGCAGTACCTGAAAAGTCCGTAGGGCGTATCAAACGTACAGAGAAAACTCGATTCCTCGTCTAATTTTAAGAGGTTAAACGCATTTTCGCAATCGACTGTACTGAAAACCTTCACTCCTGCGAGCTGGTGTAAAATGTCGTCTAGAGTAGGAAGACAGTATTTGTTTCGAAGTAGAGCTGGATTTAAAGTTCTTGTAGGGTCTAAACACAAACGAAGTTTTCCATTGTTCTTAATTGTGACCACTAACGCTGAAATCCATGGTGTGGCTTTCGTCACCGGAACAATTATCTCTTGTCGAACCATTTTCTGAAGTTCCTCCTCCACTCGGCTTCGGACTGCGAGGGGAATTCGACGAAGTGGCAGCTGAACTGGACGAAACGACGGGTCCATATCCAAATGAACAGTGCCTTCTAATAATCCGAGTTTGCCATCGAAAAGATCGCTGTACTGTGCGAAAACGTCTGCTTCAGTTAACGCGTGGTCCATCGTGGACGGAACAGCAGCTTCAATCGCGCATATATTGTCTTCAACAATGCGAATTAAATCAAAATCTCTGCATGCTGACATGCTTAAAATCGGATTGTCATGAGCAGTGATGTAAAATTCAACTTTCATCTGCTTACCGGTCTTCTGATGCGTAAGAATGACGTCAGTCAGTCCTTCTTTCGCTAACTGCTGACCATTAAACATCTTCAGAATAGATTTCGCTGGACGAAGTGCAGATTTATTCGGTAGATCATCGTAAATTGACTTCGGAAGAGTGCACACCGTGCTGCCGCAGTCAAGCATAAAGTTGATGCATCGTCCGTTCACCAGGAGGTTTGTATATACACGGCCTCTCATATCTGTCGTGTTTAGAACCAGGGCAGATTCAAAATCGTCTGTGAGCTGCCTGACACTGCCGTGAGAAACAGATTTCCCTTCACAAACTGCAGAAAAATGATTCTTGCCTTGGCACTTTCGGCAAACAGCACCAAAAGCCGGGCAATGCGCTAGCCCGTTGTCATGGCAACGTCCGCAGAAACGACACGAACCGCTCATCGTACCTTTTCCTGGACGATTCTGGCGATGGTTGGGGCGCTGACTCTGGTCCCTGCTGTCGTGACGACGATTCTGGGACCGCGCTCTGTCGTACTGATGGCGATTCTGATGACGGCGAGGTGTCGGCTCCCGTCGCAGAGCGTTGACTTCTTCAGGCGCAGTCATCGCCTTAAACTGCTTCGACGTCGTTTCCTGCGCCCGACACAGATCGATGGCCCGCTGCAGATCGAGGTCGCGTGTCCCCAGCAGCTTCTTCCTCGTCGCATCGTCTGCAATGCCGAGGACGATCCGGTCCCGGATCATCGATGCTTCCGTGTCGCCGAAACCGCAGGATCGAACGAGTCGCCGCAACTCCGATAAGAAAACGTCGAAAGATTCGCCGTTGCCCTGTTTCCGACTGTGGAAGACATATCGTTCGTAGACTTCGTTTACCGCTCCGACGCAATGCTGTTCAAACGCTTCTATCAAATCCGCTGTTCTCGCTCTTTGAGCGTCCGTCAGAGTCATAGACTCAAAAACGCAATACGCCTCGGTTCCTATCGACGCGAGCAATATTGCGGCCTGCACTTCCGCTGTTTTTTGGTCCAGTTTCGCAGCTGTTACGTAATTCAAGCATTGGCCTTTAAAACGACGCCATTCATTTCCAATGTTCGACGCTGTTAAGTTTAGTTTTGCAGGTAACGGAATGCGAGAAGCACTAGCCATTCTAACAGTTTACGCAATTTCGCAATTTTGCGCAATTTCGCAATTTTCGCAACGCTATCGGTTGATAATTTTCACTTCTGCTGTTATTCTTAACTAACTGACTTAACTATCTGACACCATGTGGCGTCCTTGGTTACGCCTATAACTGAGTGCCTATAGAGGTTTAGACTATAGCATTCAGAGACACAGTTAGATATAACTATATGCTTCTATTCAGATCAACGTCTGGAGAACAACTACTTACTAAGGCTACTACAGCTGGTTTCTATATGCCTAGCTGGTCAAGCGTTCATCTATTGGACAGTAGGCGTGGCCTATAAGTGTCCATCACTCTACAGTATATGGAGTGTTGCAGGCATATAAATTTCTTTAAACCTAATTAAGCCTATTTGCAACTTTCAAGGCTTGTGATATTGTGGTATTGGTTAGAAAATGACACTTTTGAATATAATTTCGCTCTACCTCGCGAACCACGAGACTGATCCCTGCGACCCAAAGTTTGCGAAACACTGAGCTATAGCCACCGGCTGTGTGTGAGGCCCACAGACAAAACGACAATAGATCGTGGACTGTGAACAGAATCGAAGCAACAAATTCCCTTTCCGCAATTCCCGAAAAGATCTCTGCGGTCGGTCACACGAACTCGGGTTCATGTAGGCCTATTGCAAAATTTAATCTTAAATTCGGGCTAGTATGTTTCTTAGTTAAATTTAAATTCAGTCAATTTTTTCAAGATCATACTGTTTGTTTAGATTTTGCCCTTTTGCAATTCTCTCTATTCTTTCAAATTATTTGCAATTTATCACAATTTGTTTATAATAGTGCATGCATTCTTTGCAGAAAATTAAGATAACAATGTCGGGTAAGCCTATTCCATATCATAAGGTCAATGGAGCTAAAAGACATGCTGAACAACAGAAAAAGGAGATGTCCGAGAAGGAGTTATTGATAAAAAAATGCCCAAAATTTCTTATATGCTCAAATGAAATATGACCACTGAGCATAGATACTGTAGTCATAGAGCATGTGTGCATGTTTTCAATTTTCCTTGATCATATTCATGGTGTCGTGTGTTATCAAAATTGATTTCTGTGAATGGGCGAAATTTCAAATCTACCTAAGGCGTCCAAAAGTCAAAAGATGGCCCTGGTTTTAGGTAACAGTTTTAGTCAATGTAAGTGCAGTAATAGAGCCACAATCTTCCTGTGAACCACAATCTTCAATTTTAACATGTAAATTCTCAATGCAAAACTATGACAGGTTGACAATCCTGTCATAATGCAATGCCAGAAAAGTAGGCCTATGATATACAGAGTATAGGTGCATATGCAGCAAAAGAGACTGCAAAAACAGCTTCCAGAGCATTTATTACGTGCAAGAATTACTGGACAATACCCATTGTCGAACGAGGTGCTATTGACATCGCGTGTATTTCACGGCATTTACTGGTATATATTTTACATTTATTAGTGCATACCTGACACTGCTTGAAATATGATTACAGTAATAAGAAAACATATATTTAGTGTCATTTTTATATACTGTATTGTGTGGGCGGGAAGTTAGCAGATTGGTAACAAGTTAACAACGTTGGACGATGTAGCAGAAGGTCGCGGGTTCGAGACCAGCAGGAGCCCTAAGGTCGTACGTACTCAGCCTTCTTTCGCCAGATGGCCATGGCAACTGAATAGTGGATTAATCTGCGGAGTAAGCAGGCGCATGCATGGGAGCACTGACCCCGTATCATGTAACATCATTCAGTTGGCCTAAAACTCGAAAATCTGAAAATTGTTAAATGTCTATAGGGTGGCTATGTTCGATGGTTAATAACTTGTACTGTGTGAAGAAATCGCCAACAAGAAATACCATTTATTAGAGCTTTGAATGCAGAATCCTACAGCATGTAAGTTGTAACAGTGTACAATTTTCAGAGTCTGGTCTGAAATAAATGGTGGTATCCATCCCTTAGCAGAGCATGTTATGAAAAAAGCCTAGCAGTGTGAGGGTTAAAATGTAATATCATATAAATTGCTCGCTATGAATGAATGAATAGGCCTAAATAGGCCAAGTTCAAGAAACTGCTTATGGATCAGTCATTGTTGGTGGTCAACTAAACGAAAGAATTTGAATCGACTGTATCCGGAAAATATGGTTGCTAGCAAAATGAAAGTTGTCTTGTAATGTTGCTTGATCCCATACAAAGACATCATCCACTGTTGTCTACAGAAATGCAGAAATTAAGTTGGTGTCGCTGTTTTAGCGCATTAAAAAAATTATTCGTATATTAGCATGACTAGAGTGTACGATCATCATTTGAAGTTCAAGTTTATGGGACGAAAATTCTAAATGGCCAAATCAATTTCGCTTCTTGGCCACGTGTGTGTGTGTGTGTGTGCGTGCGTGCTGCATTTGTAACAGTTCCATTTGCAATTGATGTTTAGAGCCATTTGCGGTATTGAGAAAATGAGATGTGTCTTAAGCTACTCAATAGGAACTTTTAACAGCTGTAATTGTGTAACTCTATTGCAGGGTTTCCAAAACACTTTGGAACCGCGGCCCACTCCAAGGGTTTTGTAACGTGCCGTGACCCTAATCATAGCGTGTAATAGCTAATATAGTAATAACCCAAAAATGCATTAGGCCATCTGGCGAACGTTAGTTGAAAGGAATCTTCTGAGTTTTGAGTAAATGGCAAACAAAAGCTCTGATTCAATTCGAATAAAAAATATGGCAAATATATTAGGGAGAATTATTCATTCATATTTTTGTCAAATAAGACAAAAGGAGAGAAATAGATATTGAAATTTCTTGCAAATTATCTTTTTAAAATGTTGCCAGGAACATACCTTTCTTACGCGTCTTAAAAATCCTATGAGTTGGCAAAATCGCTTAACCGTCAGGTATTTCACCTTCCCTTTCGATTTTCTATTAGGCCTAGTGGAATTTCAGAGCAAAATGGTCGGGAAACGCTTTCCTTGCGTTATTGCGAAATAAGATTAATTTTTAAAAGTACTATGGGGCCTTTAAAGTTGGTTGGGGTGGTTAAGCACTCTGTGAGCTTTCAATTTTCAGCTTTCTAAGTATTGACTTGTTGGACCAGATAGGAGGCGTCAAGTCTGCACTCTGCACCCACATTCAATTGATTTTACAGTAAATTTGAAAATTTTGTTTACCGTATTTGCGAACTTTTAAACATTAGGCGTGAAGAAAAAAAATCTGGTAGAAAATCTGGTTTTAAAAGTTTTTTGATGAATTTTCCAACCTGGTCAAAGAGCGTGAAGAGTTAAAAGAATGGTTTGAATTTTTCGAGACAGGCAGAATTTTACGAATTGATCAGGCATGTTCCAACTCGTTGGCTGAGCTCAGGATGACTGTTAACCCTAAGGATCCCGTAAAACCGGCATTGTCAGTTGCAGAGTATACTTACAAGGGCCTGTATAAGCTGTATTTGGCTCAAACGCTATTGGCTCACTAATCTATTGGCTACATGGAAGAGAATTAGTGAGGTGCAATTTTTAAGTATATATAATACACAAGATAAAAGCAGCCGAGTCCAGTAAATAAATACAAAGTTATGTAACAGTTTCTTTTACTTCGTTGTTGTAAAATGTAAACGGCACAGTTTGCATATATTTAAAGGGACAGTAGCAGTTTTATTGTCTTATTCGTAATGATATGTTATCTGTTATCTGTTATCGGGGCGGAAGATGGCAGAGTGGGTTACGTGCTGGAGCGTCAGGCTGACGGAGCGGGTTCAAGCCCCGTTAGTGCCCCTAGTGGCTTTCACACAGGCAGTAATGCCTTCTAAGCCACTTTAAAGCATGCTAAGTGAGGCGCTGAGGACCAGATCGATCGAGTGGCCTATATGTCCTAAAAAGCAAAATTTTGAGAAAACGGATTTGAAGTTTGGCATGAACTTGAAGAATCACCAAGTTACAATTTATTAGCTTTGACCAAACATATAATAAAACATTTTCTTTTGTCCATCTTGTTACTTTTGCATTATTTGCCACCTATACGGGTGTTCGGTATTTTGGAGGCAGGGATATGGCAACACTATTACATATGAAATCTTCATAGTCGGTCTTACTCTTTCCCTCTGACTGATCTCTGGAATGACCTGATCTTTTGCGGGTGGATTTGAAGTACCATCGATTGACACCCTTAACCCATTAGCGCCCAAAAAAATTTGGTGGAAGTTATCTTTGCCATATTTTATATTTTGGTTATGTATCACTAAGTAAAGTTGAAACAGTTGTCAGAATTTTAATTCATCATTGTATAACCAGATGGCGCTTTGTTCCCAAATGGGAGCATTGGGCACAAATGATATATGTTCCCAAATGGGAACATCAATAAGGATTTAAAGAATTTCAGCAATCAGGCAAAATCATTCAAACACATTTCGTTGTTAGAAGACAAAAAAGGCAAAAATTTAAAGTAATCATGCTGTGCAGTGTTCAGAACACTTAACCGCAAAGAGTTAGGCCTACTCGAAAGAGTGATATTCTTGTTCGCATTGACGATGCAAGGGCACACAGCATTTTCGCAGTCTGCATCTTGCTTGTTTCTCATTGGGAACAATGTGATGATCCAGTCTGTATTTGTGCCCTTCATCAGGAGGACGATGACCAGGACCTTTTGCAGGTGTTCCAGATTTCAAGGATTCTATCAAACTGTGCGTGATGCAGCGACGAAATGACAGCTTGTCAAATTTTCTTTCTATTTCCACGTGAACTCTCCCAGCTGTAACAAGTGTAGGCCTTTTGATTCCTTTTATAAATAGTGGCCAACACCACCTTTTGGAACGAGACTTTAGTCGATAGGCTACCATAATGAATCCAATAAGCCAACACCTCCCAAGTGCCAATTGTAAGACTGAAAGACAGTCGGCTGTTGCACTCCAGCAACCATTTTCTTTGCAAACCCCAACATTTCACCTTACCGACAGTGCCCAGTGATTCATACTGTAGGTCTACTTGGTGGCCACAGTTACATACTGATTGTCATGCCATCTCACTGCATCTACAGTGTACAATGCCATCACACTTGGTGTCAAATGTACCATGAGGCATCGTCTTCGTGTGTTTTGCGTCTTAAAACAGGCAGTGCTTCAATTGATTTTCTCTGACAGTTCCAGTGGCTTTGACAGTCAGAGACTGCAAGGTGTGCAAGCAATTCATGGGCTGTAATAAAAAAGTTAGCAGCAAACACTTCATGATGTTTCGGATTGAGAGCAACGGAGTGCAGTGTGATGATGAACTGGAACCCAAGACCATGCTTTGCAGCAGCAGCATTGTTATTATTTCATGTGGTAATGACGAAGGTGACAGATAATCATCATCGGCTACTTCTTTATCAGAAACAACACCAAACAATGATCATGGAAGGATAGCTACTTCAACTCTCTTATAATCAGACAAGGCTAAATTGACAGCCTCCTGCAATGTTTGGCACTACATCACTTCCATCACTGTTATCTGCCTCACTATCTGGATTTGGCATCAACATTTTCAATGCTTCTGATGCTATAGAAGTGCATAATTATTATTATTGTTCATTATCTATTATTTGCAATTTTTTAAATATTTTTTGGCAATTTTTGCGATTTTTGTGCATATATCACATTTATTTTTTTTAATGCTTTATACATTATTTCTTCATTTCCTGGGGGCCTCGGCCCCCTGCCTCCAAAATTACGCCCCTGAGTGAGGTTATGGAAATTCATAAGTAAAAATTAAATGGCTAATTAAATCGATAATATAATTCGAGCAGAGTTAGAATATTATGCCAGTTGGGCAAATATTACAATGCCATATTAAGCAGTGATGGGCAACTAGTTAATTAATTAGTTACTAACTGCACGTTTAACTATTTTTTATTTATCTTCATAGTTTAGTTAAATATAGCCTAAATAGTTTAGTTAAAATGCTAGTTTAACCGACAAAATTTAGTTAATAACTAAATAGTTTAACTAAAAGTTTTAGTTGGTGTCCTGAATTCTCAATAACAGTACCTTTTTTTTTTTTTTTTTTTTTTTTTTTTTAAGCGATTTATATGCCTGCAATCCCCCATATACGGCTTATATTAAAACGAATAGTGATTTATCCAATTTTAGTTGACAATAAGTTTGCAGGACGCGGTTAGTTACGAAACCGCCGCTGATGTGGGTCACAGTTCCAAAAGGTTTTGGGAGAAAAATTTTGATATCTTGAATCGTCGCAGATTTGAGTTTTTCTGAATCTGAAATGAGTTTTGACATCACCAGACAATTATTTCGCATAAGATTAGTTCAGATAAATATATAGGGTCTATAAGAGATTTCCATTAAGAAACGATGACTTTATTGTCAACACCCCCGTGACCGAGAAAGTCATCGTCGTCACCGCCGTCACCGCATGATGCCGATTTCGGTTGAAATTCCGAGAACGTCCCATGGAAGGCTACAGCGTTGAATCGTTGGATAGTCACTGAAATCAACTGCAGTAAGAATGACGTTTCTCTGTGATCACCTGACAGCTGCGACAAGAGACGGCCGATTCGTCTGATGAAAGTTAGACCCTCTACGTTTATAGGGCCCAGCGTTTCGAACGCCAACGGAACGAATGCGTAGTTTGGGAGTGCATTGACGTACTTGTCGATTTTTCTTGTGGCAGCTATTTCCGACGGGCCGCCTGGAGATTGAGCAGCCACGGTTCTGTATGAGCTTGCCAGGGTGTCGATGACTGTTACATCCCAAGTTAGACATTTTCCGTTCTCCCACGGGATGAGAGTTTGGCCGTCAGGACGTTTGCCATCGGAACGAGTCAATCCGACCGGTTCTTTCCTGGAAGGGATGCCAGCTTTAGAAAGCGCGCGCCAGATGACGTCGTTTAAGGCGGCGTGTCTGGCTATTCGGCCCGGACCCAGTCGGCATGATAGGCCGTGAGATCCATCGGAGGTCACCGGCGTTCCACAGCAGCAGAGATGTGGTGCGCATAGGTCCACTCCTAGGCGTAAGCCAGTCGCTATCCGAACTGCTTCATCGTCGAGTCTCAAGCCTAGGGCTGTGATGGGGAGGCAGAACAGCCAATCTCCTGAATGCGGCGCGGTGATGGCGTTGATTCTGGCTTGATGGAAGTCAGAGGTGATGGTGGATTTTAAGTGGAGAATGTCTCTCTCAACCAATGGACGATCCCAGGCTGATTGTCTGCGAAGGTTTTCGCCCGCGACAATGTCTGGCTCATTGCATTCTAAAGACCAGCGTGTCATTGCGGCGTTCAAGTGAGCGTCCTCAGGAATTGCCGTGTTGGCGAGGATGGAAGTCTGGAGCCTGGCGGTACCTGCAGCTGAAGCCAAAAAGGCAGGAAGTGCTAGCGAGGTTGACCGTCGGATGCCCAAGCCTCCGTCTCTGATTGGCAATGTAGCCTGGAGCCAGTGTTCGGCTGAAAGGTTCAGGTTTAGGACTTGTGATAGACCTGTTCGAAGCAGTTCGTCGAATTGGACGAGTGTTGGATGGTCCATGCACGGAGCGCAGCGAAGAGTGTACAGCATTCGCGACGAGTTGATGGAGCAGCGAAGTAGCGTGAGGGCGTCGTGTCTAGGCAGGTCCTTGATCCGTGAGATGCCTAATGCCAGTTCGTCTCGGCGGTATTCGAGGCATCGAGAGAGAGCGATTCCGGTGGACAGTGGCGCCCCGAGGAGACAGGCCTCGTTTCGAGGGACCGGTAAGAACTGGCTTAGGATCCCTGGTAGAGATGAGTCGGTGTTTGAAATGATTTCGCATTTATTGACGTTCAGCGAAAGGCCAATTTTGCTGGCTTCATCAGACAAGATTTCGACGTCACGTGCTGCCTCTTGAATTGTACCTCCGATGGTGAGATCGTCTAGAAATCCAATACGCAGTTCTGAAGAGAGACTTTCTAGTAATGGCTGGATGGTCATACAGAACAGGAAAGGTCCCAACGGGTCTCCTTGCTGGGCGCCCGACTGCGACAGTAATTTGTACTGGCCGAACTTGAGTGTTGACGCTTCGGCGTATGCAGCATGGCAGTACGGGTAGATCGATGGCGTGGCGGATAGGACAGCCGTTAGCATTGCCGAGCGACTGAGGCTGTTAAATGCATTTCTGAAGTCCAGTTTCACTAGCACCGAGTCCGGACCCAAGGCGTCTAGGAAGCGTCTGGCCGAGTGGACGGCTGCTTCACATCCGCCTGGTGTGCCGATGCCGAGCTGGAGAGGAGCTAGCCTATCGACCACTTGCGAAATCGCGAACGAATTCGCACATTTTGAGGCTAGACGTCGCCAGTAGTAACCAATGGCGATTGGCCGGAGACCGCCGGTTTTCTTTCTTAAGGCCAACAGATTGCCTCCGAAGAGCACAGGTCGTACTACTTCGGGACAATCTCCCCTTAGCAAGAGATTTATAAAATTCGTGAGAGAAGAGAGTAGCGCAGGACCCGTATCACTGTGATTGACCAGCTCCAGTATATGTTGGGGCCTTATGCCGTCCGGTCCTCCACTGGATCCAGAGGGGAAGGATCTGATCTCTCTCAGAATTTCTGACGCAGTTACCTGGAGTGGCTCCACATCGTTATCAGGAGACGGTATGCGGTCGTTGTCTGTCGGTTCGGGATGCTTTGAGCGAAGTTCTTCTACGGAAGTGGCGTCGGCATCTGCTAAACTGTCGTCGGAACAGAGGATGCGCAGTGCTGCCCGAACGTTCCCGTCTTCGAGCTTCGAACAAACGGCTCTGAGCCAATGTTGATGCGACACTAAAGGAGACTTCTTTGGGCGTTGGCGCGTTGTGGTCGTTGGTGGGGGTGTAACAGCACTGGTTAACGCTTCCTGACAGGCGCTGACTCTTTTCTTGATCGTGGCTGTTAGGTTGTTCCGCCTGCCGCCTCTGGGAAAAGTGCCCAGAATTTCTTGACCCACATTCAGTAGTGCTATCCAGTTCTCTGTGCGGTTATGGCCAGAACAGATCCTGTCAAGTAATGATGCCAGGTGGAGTGCTACTGTCGTGCGCGCTCCCTTCGGTATGTGTTTTATCACACCATGATGGAAGTCAGGGTGAGATATTTCTGTAATTTCAATGCGTTTCTGTGTCTGTATAACAGATGAAAGACTTATATCATCCACGGATTGCAGAGAAGTATAGGAATCATCTGTAACGCTATGAATTGCCAGTGGAGGCTTATTTGATCCTGGGCAAATGTTGTTACGAGGACCGTGCAGATGTATTAAGCCGCTGTTTTTGTAGACATGTCTGGCGGTTTTACAGTGGCTACATATTCCCAGTGGTTTGATCGTATTCTGGGAAGAAGGTTGAGAAATAACGGTTTGTGAAGACATAGTCGATTAGCAGAACGGAAGCATCATTCAATCCAACTAATTTCAACTAACGGATGATAAGATAACGTCAAAACTCAACGGCGCAGCTGATTGTAATAATCGTCTCCATGACGACGATCGGCGGTTGATAGGCCTCGAAGGCGAAGACGCGTTTTAAGAAATTCAAAAGTCAGAGTCCGAGTGCAAAGTAAACATACTTTCCTCAAAACAATCCAAGTGGGACATCCACATCTAGAATAACATCGATCGCCATAATCCTGGAGCAAATGTTGACACAAAGACACGAAGCACACCACCGAAATGCCGCGAAAATGCAAATTAATCGAGTAAATAATGAACACTGCTTAACTTAGCGTGTGTGGCCGTTCGCATCGCATGACGTCAATAATTTTTGTTTATTTCTTTCTGGGTCATTTTTCCAAACAAACTTGACAAACTTGTGTTCCTGCAGTCTAGACTAAAACTTAAATATTAAATAGACAATGATTAATGAATTTGATGGTTCATTGACTGACATGTTCATGTCGCAAGCATCGCCTATATTTCATGAACACATATCTGATACCTGGGAAATAGTTGTAAAATTAGTTGCAAAAGTTTAACTATATTTTTTAGTTTCGTTAACTATTTTAGAAAGTTAGCTTGCAACTAAAAGTTTAAATACTTATTTCTAGTTTAAATTTAGTTGTAGTTGAACTAATGCTTTTAGTTAGTTGACAATCACTGATATTAAGAAGCCTATACACAGTACACAGAAATATTCGCGCTGAACTCGATTTTGACCACGATCAGATAAAATAGCCATATTTTGTCTCAACACTTCTTCTCTTGCCTTTCTCCTCCTCTTCGAGGACTAAGATAAGGATGGTCCTACACTTATGAATTGTGTTAATGCTCAATAAAAAATATTAGGATAGCTGCAGGGGCGTAGCCAGGAATTTTATTGGCGGGGGCTATAAAAAAGCCTATAATGTGCTTTGGTGGTGGAGGGTATAAATCTTTAAAAACTTTTAAAATCTTAAAAACACATTAAAACTTTAAGGTAGACTGACTTGGAGTATATATACCGATATACCCCACGTCGCTACGCCCCTGGATAGCTAACCATTCAAATGTTTCGCGGATTTATTTTGAAACACGGTTCGCAAATTTATTGTCAATTTTATGATAAATAGAAAAATTAAAGAGCCCCGAATGTCGATCAGAAAATCTTAAGTTTCTGAACTAAAATGAACTTTCCCGCGCTTCCAAAAATATCAAAATCTCGCGCTGACGCTAATAATCCAAAAACCGAATCGATACGAGAGATTGTTGTGATATTTATTTTCGGTTACACTTCGAGGCTTGTGACGAGCAGTGGGCGTGTGTTTATATTGTATAATCGTATGCCTGGTAGTCATTCCGACGCGTCTATTCTAAAAAGACGTGTAGATAAGATCACGTGCAGCCGACTTCTATATTTAGTTAATGCAAAATATAACGTAGAACCCAAGAGCAATCGAAAGAATAAAAACGTTTGAAAGATAAGCTAGGAAACTAGAAGCTAGGCTAACCGCCGGTGAAGAAGAATATTGCGGTCATTTAAAAAAAATTAGTACAGAAGTAACGGGTTTCTTGTGGCAGTTGACCAAAAAACGTTTGAGTCATGACTTTAAGAAGATGCAAAAAGTGACGAGGGACCTGACTGAATGCAAAGAAAAAACAATCTCCGACGGCTAATATTGTCCGACTTTATCTCAGGATTTATAATGTTCCTTGCATTCCGGTCTTTTTCTTTATAATAAACTGCACCAGTTGTTTAGAATAGGTATATGCAGTTTCAGACTCTAGATTTCTTCTCGCTTTTGCGATAATATACGGCAAAGCGTAAGCCTATTTACGGCTGAGAAGAAATTATAAACAACACGCCTTCTGATGTGATATTGATGGCAATGTAGAGAAACATTATGAACACGATGATGCCGCTCATGCAAATAATTTGTTAATTCAAATATCTTATGGTGTTTACATTACGTCTGCGTAAACAAACAACAGTCTAATAATTAACCATTGAGTGATTAACAATGTACCGCTGTCGATCGTTCCTGACTAAGGCGTGGTCAGTCATTTGTCTGCTAACGGTTGAGCCAGCGTTGTTCCTGTCTTCGCTTGGAAATGGAATCTTCGATACAACCACTAAAGTCCTTATGTACGACAAGGTCTGTATCATGCTGCTCGACGAAGTCGACATGTGCGTCGCCAGAAATCTCACATCGGAAAACGAGATTCTCGTTCAACAGAGGGCGTCCATTTGGGAGTTCTACAGGACGCTCACCACCTATCTTCCGGCAGTATTCCTCATAGTCATCTATTCGAATCTGGTCGACAGATGGAGCAAGAAGTACACGATGATTATGTGTCCAGTCGGTTACATAATCAGTTCCATCGTATACCTCGTCTGCGCCATCTACATGTCGTCATCTCCAGGATACCTACTGATCGGTTCCACCATCCTAGGACTGTCCGGCGGCATTCTGGCCATGATGGGCGCATGCTTCAGTTACCTGTCGGCAACAGCATCTCCGAGCAATCTCATCATATACCTGTCGATTGCTGAGGTAGCTTTGATGGCGAGCAGCGCCATCTCGTCGTTCGTGTCGGGAGTTTTGCAGGAGACTTTTGGTGCCGTCGTTGTTTACGTGATCTGCATCGTCCTCAACGTCCTTCTGATTTTCTATATTCTGATTCGTCTGAAGAACATCTCGTTAGTGGCCGCGTACGCCCAGTCAAATGACGTGAACACGGATCGTGAGAAACTGGAAGAAAAATATGGAGGAAATCAAACAGTTTCAAATGAAGCAACTAATCGCTTCAATTCCGAAAAGATTGATAAGGTACAAAATGGCTCTTTATCAGGAGGCGAGAAGTCAGATAACTTGGCAGGGGGAGCAACGCATATGAACGTGGATTTGGAAAGCGAAGATGGTTCCTTCAAAGCGAAGCAAAATCTAGATAAGGAAACGCCATTGAATAATATCGATCGTCAAACGTCACCGTCTGGACCAACAGTGTCTCAAAACGGAACGAAGCATTTCGAAGACGCAGCCGACCATAAAACAGAAGAAGAAACAAACGAAGGTGCGTCAGATTCAGCGGACCTTGTCGACAACAAAGTTTCGTCCAACAAATTCTTTTCCGTTTCAAAGAGAGCCGTTCTCACAAGCATCGCCTACCTGAAAGACTACGTGAACATTGCAGCCAGACGAAGGCAGCACAACAAGCGGAGAGGCATCCTGGCGATTCTGGTCATCCTATTAATAGCCTTTCCTTGTCTCTTCGCCGTCTGTAAGCTAAGTTTTTATACAATATGTTATTTTGTTAATGCTCTCTAATTTATTGATCATTTCTTTTATCGTCTCTCCTATTTAGCTGTAGACATTTTGCTTTTAGTGTTCGATTATAAACTATTTGAGAGGAGAGTATAGACCTATAACTTACACCAGTGGCGTAGCCAGGATTTTCCGAAGGAGGGAAGCTATGACCATTCCCGACTTCGAAGAAAAATCCTGACAAGCAAAGAAAAGGCCATCACCTATTATTTTGCTTAATTAAGTTAGTTATATAGCTAGGGGAAGGCTGGGTAAGATGGACCCACTAACTTCGAGTCCATATTTTTCTGCTTTATATTAATCCGATCAATTACTAATACTACCTTCGACCAGTATATAATGTTAGGAAACAGCAAACATGAAATATACATTTAAGCATGTTTATTTCAGTGCCAAATTGAATTTCAAATTTTTATCCATATGGGTCCGTGTTGCCCCATATGTAGGGTAAGATGGACTAGCTCATTTAAATTCTATATTTGCCTGCTTTAAATTTATCCGATACTACTTGCGACTAGTATATAATGTTATGAGACAGTGTACAAGAAATAAAAGCCTAAGCATGTTTATTTCAGTACCAAATTTGTAGGCATTTCTGGTTCTATTGGCATTAAAATGATTTTGTATTTCTGAGCATTTCTCCTGTATCCAAATTTCTTTATCTCTTTTAATTAGTCTTTTAATTTCTCTTGTAATCCAATTTGACTTTTTTCTATTTTCACTTTTGTCTATCCTTAATTTTCTTCTTTCATCGCTGAGTGCTTTTACTTCTTGACTGACCCATTCGTTCCCCTTTTCCCTTTTCTTCTTTCCAAGTTTTCCTCTGCCGAGTCATGCATGATAGCAGTGGCGTAACGTGGGGGGGGGCACTTTGTTGACAGCCCCCCGGGCCCCGGGCAGGGGGGACCCCCGAAGAGGGGTCTAAGCTAGGGTTAGGTTAGGGTTAACCCTAACTTCTTAACCCTAACCTAGAAATGATGTGCTGACGACATTTTTTTTGCTCGTCAGCTCGAAACTCTGGGGCCCCCATGGCAAAGATGCCCCCGGGCCCCCAAAAGTCACGCTACGCCACTGCATGATAGCTTTTTCTATTCCTATCCACTGGCCTTCTACCGTCAATGTAGATGTGATATTGTTCTGTGTAAGTTTTTCGTGAATTTGTTGCTCATATATCTTCTGTATTTGAGGGTCGTTTAACTGCGTTGTGTCAAGATTATTCATTCGTAGTGATTTCTGTTCTTTTCTTAGTCTCATCTTCAGTTTTGACATAATGAGTTTATGGTCTGATCCCACATTAGCTGCACATGTCTATGTATATTGGCTGGTGATAAATATATTTCAGGGAATGGACTCTGTTATCTGTTCGTGACCCAAGAGCCGCTATCCATGTCGACGGCGACGTACGGCTACTTGATCGGCGTCTTAAGGGGAGTCAGAGGCGTCTGTCTCCTTGTTGTCCTACCTCTCTTTAAGCGGATGAACATTCCTTATAGTGTCATCATTGTCATCAGTCTCGTATCAGCCAGCTTCTCCGCTGCCTTCTTTTCCGTCAGCATCTATACGTGGATGGCTTTTGTCGGTAGGCTACGTCGCTTTTATATATATATATATATATATATATATATATATATATATATATATATATATATATATACCTATTGACATACACGATCTGTGGACGCCATTTATATATATATATATATATATATATATATATATATATATATTAAATTCCGGAGTTAGGCTGCAATAATAAAAGAACTATTTTTAGTTCGCTTAAGCCTAAATGTCTTTATAGTGAAAGGCAAGAGGCATCACATTACTGTCACCAAGAAAATTCGTTTAAGTAAGACCCCAATTCCTTTTGAACTATGGTAACACAAAATTGTAATTTGGTTGAAGACGTGTCTAAATGGGAATGTTGTGTGCATCGCTTCTTTATTTTTATTTTTATTGAAATTGTCAGCCGCTGTTTTGAACATTTTCGAGACAGCGTTGGTCGTCACCGCTCGTTCGCTGATCGTCAATTTCGTTGAAGAAGATGAACACGGTAAATAGTTGCTCTGTATCGATGTACATGTATTATCGTCATGTGTCTGTATTTCTATCTATTTGTCTACCTTGTCTCTGTCCGACCATCTATCTATTCAGAACCAGGGATATTTTTACACCTCCTAACACTCCCCCCATTTGAGACCGACACCCCGAACAGCCCCCAATTTTCAATTTCAGCTATGGGATGTGGGATGACCTTTTTTGCTTGTCAGACTTTTTGGCAGAGGACCCCAGAATTTACCGACACCCCCCTCAAATTGATAATCCTAGAAATAACCCTGATTCAGAGCACATGATTTTACTCTACAATATGAGTGATAATTGCCGTAATTTGGTCGAGATGCGTGAAATGCAAAGCGCGTAGCAGGCATTGCTGGAGAGAGAGACAGAGAGACAGAGAGACAGAGAGACAGAGAGAGAGAGAGAGAGAGAGAGAGAGAGACAGACAGACAGACACACAGAGACAGAGACAGACAGAGACAGAGACAGAGAGGCAGAGGGAGATAGACAGACAGACAGACAGAGACACAGAGGCACAGAGAGAGACTGTTTTGTTTATTGTTTTGTAGGAAAGGCGTTTGGAATGGTGGCTTCACTCGAGTCTTTGTCGTTCGTCTTAAGTGGCGCCATCTTCAATCTTGGCATTTACCCAGCAACTGTTCATATATTTTCTGGTATTGCAATCCTCGTTGCCGCTCTGTTGCTTCTCATTCCTTTAGCGATTTCAGTGTAAGTTCTCAGCTGTTTACTGAACACATACTGAACACAGCTAAGGGGCTGTCCATTAATTACGTCAACGATTTAAGGGAGGGGGTTTGAAAAAGTGTGACAGTTGTTCACAGAGGGGGGTCAAGAGAAGTTGACGTCAACAATTTCACCTTTCACAAATAATCAAAAATAGGAAATTTTATGAAATACTACTTATTACAATGGAAAAAATCATGGCAAAAAGTCATCACCACCACATTTTGACACTCGATGAGAAAAAAGATTAAAAATGGTCATCACCGCAAAAAGAATAACCTTGTTACTGGGACCTGTCATTGATCTAGGGGCCAAAAGTTTTGACGTAATTATGGGGGGTAAGTGAAAGTTGACAGTTGTTGACAGGGGAGGGGGTCAAAATTGCTCAAAAATTGTTGACATAATTAATGGACAGCCCTAATCGAACCAATTCCTAAACAGAAACTGCTCAAGTAACATTAACAGAGGGTGGGTTCAAGAAAGAACGATTT
Source organism: Metaphire vulgaris (assembly GCA_018105865.1). Classification (NCBI taxonomy): domain Eukaryota; kingdom Metazoa; phylum Annelida; class Clitellata; order Crassiclitellata; family Megascolecidae; genus Metaphire; species Metaphire vulgaris. Next base: position 6,946,970 of record CM030859.1, on the reverse strand, counting down.
TTAGTGCAATGGTTACGGACAAATGGAACAGTTTGGACGAGGTGGGGTGACACTTGAAACAGTAAACGGATTCAAAGGCTATCTCGGAAAGCTAGGTTATTGAATGTGGAGATTTACAACAGTGGTTCTCACAAAGGCTTACATAGCCTCCTAAACTACTTTAAATTAATTACATTATTATAACATGGTTTCAAGTGGTTTAGGAGGCAAAGCTAGCCAGTGTGAAAGGCTGAAAGCCACTACAATTGCTCCTAGCATTTAACAATCCGGTTCTTCTAGAAACTTTTGAATTCGTTCACTATTTCAACTGTCATTGTCAAAAATAGCCCATCTGGACGGAATTTAGCCGCCACTGTTAATTTTACATTCCTTGAAAGGCCAAAGGAGATAGAAATGCATGTTAAGCCTAATAGGCATTTATCATCAGCATATTCTGCATCATCTATATGTCCTGTCTTTAGAGATGCACCCAAACCATTCGTGTTTTCAATCCGCCTCATGATGTAATCTAATATAATATTGAAGAGTATCGGCGATAGGATACTTAGGCCTATATGTCTAAATCCTGTTGTGATTTTGAATCACTCTGTTTCTTCTCCGTCAATTCTGTTACGTGCTAAAACTGTGCTGTATAAATTTTCAATTAGATTGATTAATTTGGCATGAATGCCATATTTCCCCACGAGTTTCTACACCCCTTCTCTCCAGCAGGGCGCGATTTGCGGGGGGAAAAGGGGGAATCTTCCCCCACTGCCCAACTGCATCCTCCTACTGCTACATCCCCCACCACTACATCCTCCACTGCTACAGTTTTCAACAACTACATCCCCCAAGCTCGACATATCCCCACTGCTCCAGGTCACAAATCGCACCCTGCTCTCCAGATAGAGTCATAAGTTTGGGCAAAATCTATTAAGCACATGACCAAATCTTTATTGAATTCTAGTTTTTCGAGTATTTTGTGCCTTATGATCAGGATTATTAATTTTCTAGGATTATCAATTTGGGTGTCCGTAAATTCTGGGGTCCCCTGCCAAAAAGTAAGTCTGACAAGCAAAAGAGGTCATCCCATAGCTGAGATTGGGGAGGGGTGTTGGGGTGTCAGTCTCATATTGGAGGGTGGAGGGGTGTTAGGGAGTTGTAAAAATACCCCTGCTTATTATGACTGATGTTTCTTTGTTATTATTTTTGTCGACGTACATGTAGATGGCTTCATTTTTTCATGAGATATTCATCACATCTTTCAATGACCTCAGCTGAGCAAGTGATTGTCGACTGGTAAGTACATTGACGGAAAATGAAACAAATAAGTGACGATCAATAATTTCCTGATTTTGTCCTCTGTTTGTGGCTAATGTCAGAACTTCGAATGCGTTTATCAATATCATCAACATGTCTGAAGTGTGCATTAAGCTTAGAATTTCAAAATCTCTCTGATTTTCTTGCATCGCTCACTTTGAGTTCCCTTTGAAATAGAATTTACGCCATTTGTGATAGAGATCCAGTCATGTTTCGTTTGCCTTTGCATCCTTAATTTGTGCAGCATGGAATACTGTATGTTGACATCCGGTCATTTTATCCTTCCACTGACTACGCGGTAAATAAGATACCCTACTAGCCTAGTTCAATACTATAATCGTTCACTTATAGAAGATACCTTAGTTGAAAAGATACTCGGGGAGATTTTCATAAGAGTAAACACCTTAATTTACGTTACTTTTTGCAGATTTAGACTTTCAGAGAAAAGATGACTGATCAATTCATTGCTCACTTCGCAGTGGTCTTGGTGCGTAATTTGGACGTAAAAGGTCTATCGTCTTGTACGCTAAAACCTACACTGTCTTGTAGGTCTATAGGTCTATAACGTAGACTCCGAATGCTATATTTCATATCGAATACAGCGTAGCTTAATTCCATATAACAAAAGATTACCTGTCGAAAGAAATGTCTTAGAAGACTTAGATCAATTCGAATTTTTGCGTTTCACAGATGAGACTTTGTTGTGGTCATCATTGGCGTAGCCACGGGGGAGGGCACGGGAGCACGCCCCCAACCTTTATTAGGGTCGGGACTAATCGTGGGATTTGTGCAAAACCGTTGAGTATTTTGGGGTCTTTTGGGGTTTGAGTAGTTAGTAAGAGAGATGGCAGAGTTTACACTACACTATAGAGTTCAAAGCGTTTTTTGCTCCACAGTCCACAACAATCCTTACCCGAAAGTGTCGATGTGCCCTCCTATTCCATCTTTTCGTATTCATTGATGTAAATTTTATATTTAGTACAATTATTTAGTAAAATTATTACGATTGAGCGTTTTATTATTGTATAACACTATAGGCCTAGATTATTTTGACGTTTGCGATCGTATTTGAGGTTTTAAAATTTAATAACAAGTAAAAATAAGGTCGTCACCTTACACCTTTACATTCCATAGCACTTAGAAATTTTGGATCGACAGCCAGCCAGGGGAGTTTTGGCCCCCAAAACCGCGTCCGAAAAGAAAAAATGTATGGAAGCACATGAATTTTTTTCGTTGGCAGCCAAAATGTTTTAATCCCCAAACTCCTCTTCGCTATGCCACTGGTGAGGTGGCGATTGCTTCCTTCCAGCAACAGGAACGTTACCCTGACTGTATCAAATATTTCGTGAATGCGGATTCGACATCTACAGAGACACAATAATGAGGCTGTAGAAGAGCGAGAATGGTGAGGTGGGGTGGGGGTGGGCAGCGGCTTCTATCCTCCCCTTGAAGCCGGGCTCAATTACCCCCCTAAAAAAATACAAATTCCCTTTCCCCAAATTACAAATTCCCCCTGCTAATTTGCTCCCTTGTAGACTTTTGTATTATTTTCAGCTTTTTATCCTTTGTATTAGGCATAGCTATCATGTACCATTGATTACGACCAGTAGCGTCATTTCACACTTTTCTTGGGGGTAAGATAATTTTTTGGCTAATTTTTGGCAAATTTTGGCAAATCTTAGGCATTTTTGCAAATTTGTTGCAAAATTTTGGAAAATGTTGGGCAATTTTGGCAAATTTTGGCAAATTTTAGGGCCAATGTTGGCAAATTAGCAATTTTTTTATATTTTTTGGCAATTTTTTGGCAATTTTTCCAATTTTTTGCGCATTAATACATTATAAATTAATTTGTTCATTTCCTTTGGGGGCCACGGCCCTCTCCCCTATAATGATGCCACTGATTACGTCACGATCAGTGTTATTTTGATTCAATATCAGTGTCAGTTCAGTTAAGATAAGTAGCATCATTTAGCTTATTAATAGTTTATATAACGGTTTTGAAAGCAAAATATTTCCCCCCATTTTTTCCGGGCGCACACTGAGCCCGCCTTAAATAGGGATAGAAGCCCCTGGGGGTGGGGGAGCGATAGCAACGGTTACAACCGTCTTGGTGAAGCGACGATGTCGATGCACTAATTCGAATAACAGCATTCTGATTGTACGATTACGCTTATAGGCCTAAATGGCGGCCATTATCATTAGCCTGAGCGCAAAACATTTCACAGATTTTCTCTACGCAGAGTTAAATACTCAACAGCAGTCCTATAAATAGCACTGAACGGATGGCGAAAGGTTCTTATCCAAAATCTAGACTATAAGTAAACGCGGGCAACAGACTAGAAGAACAGCGCTAAGGAGAAGGCGGATGAACCTTAATTAACAGTTGACAGTCAGTAGGAAGTTAGCCATGAATGCGATGTCGATTAGCGTCAGTCTACAGTTAATCCTGTAGTCGCTCGTTCTCTCTACCATCCACACATACATTAGCAGCCGTTATAGGTATGATTCATTTGAATCATAACTCCAGAGGGGGCTCCACAGGGGCCCCGGGACCCGTGCTCCCGATTGCCTGGCAGGGTTTAATCTAGGCCGTTTCCGGGGGAAAATTGCCCTTTCCGCCCCGGAAATTTCAAATTCCCCCCGGAAATTTTGGCATACTACATCAACTTAGGGGCGGGAAGTTAGTAGAGTGGTAACAGCGTTGGACAATGGAGCAGAAGGTCGCGGGTTCAACTCCCGCGGGAGCCCTGAGGTCGACTCAGCCTTCTTTCGCCAAATGGCGATGGCAAATGAGTAGCGGATTAATCCGCGAAGTAAACGGGCGCGTTGCATGAGAACACTGGCCCCGTATCATGTAACCTTGCACCAGTCGCCTGGTTGAGGGCCTTGGTAACGGAGATCAGCGCCGCCCTATGAGCCTTGAGGTTAGCCTTTAGTGCTCGGGAAGGACTTTACTACTTTTTTTTTACTTTACATCAACTAAAAGCAGAATTCCCTAGCAGAATTCCCCCGGCTTTGTCAGATTCCCTCCGGCTTTGTCAGTTTCCTCCCCGGAGTCCAGGAGTTTAGGAGTCTAGATTAAACGCTGTTGCCTTGGCCCACAGTGCCCTCCCCCCGTAATTTAGTCCACTCATTCTAAGCAACTAGACTAGTTCAGGTTTATGAAAAATAGTTGTCCCCTTGCTGAGAAGTTGCCATCCCAACGGTCCCCCATTTGTCAAATCCCGGAGCCGCCACTGTATGACCCATTGTGTCTCCTGTATCATTATTGCGCGCTAATAAGGTTAATAACTCGTTTACTGCACGCTTGGAATTAGGTTTAGATCCAGATAAATGTAAAGAATGGAAAAGAATGGCACCACTAAGAACTACGATACAGACCTATTCATTAGATGTGCTAAACTCTACAATCTGAAAGCATTTACTAGAGCTGTAAAACGATTAATCTTTTTAATCGCGTTAATCGCGAGTTAAATTTTTTAATCGCGGTTCTAACGCACTTGCTACCAACCAGTGCAGGCTCGGACATTTCGCAATCGCAATATTCTAGTAACTGATTACTAAGTTAAAAATCACGAACTAGGCACACTAAAGGTAGCAAACTTCATAAAATGAAAGCGTTTCTGTCAGTTTTATTTAGCAACGTTGAAATGTTATTTTCTGAATTTAAATCGAAAACGATTGAATTTGTTGAAGGCACGATCCGAGTGAATTTATAAAAGCAACTGCTGCAGAGGCCCGTTGAGAGGGACCAGGGGTAGATGTCAAGAGGCAAGGCGATTTGTAGGGGTCCCAGGGCGGGCCCCCAATGTACTTACCCCATACAGTAGAGCGGAGGAGGGAAAGAAGAAGTGATAGCGACCAACATGCAATGTTAGACTATTTAAGATGATTTACAGATACGGACGGGGGCCGTTCAAGCAGGGTTTAGTCATGGTAATATATAGGCTGCAGAGAATTTTCTGTACAAGAAAAACACTTTTAGAGAGGTACTCTCGCAAATCCTGGTGTCGTCTATCATGAGAGCTCAAAAGAAAGAGAAACCGAACTTGACGCCACGACAATCGAAACCTTTGGCCTCGATCAGAGATTTCCAAAAACAACCGATTCTTCGTGGCCTCTAAGTAAGTAAAAGTAAGTAAGTAAAACCTCGTTAACTTCTATAGCGCTTTCAAAAGAAGCACCGAAGTAGCTCCTTATTCCTAAGCGCTACGCATGCATGCAAGTCCAGTAGCTTGCAGAGGGGGGCCGGTGGGGGCTGTTACCCACTGGCGCCGACCAGATGGGGACGCCAAAATTGACTCGAAGACCTTTTTGCTCGTCAAGCATTTTTATCGACTTGTCCCCGGGCGCCCACCACTTTCCTCTGCACGCCACTGTCGAAGCCTAATTAACACAGACCACGAAAATTAAGCAAGGGTCAAGAACGAATCGAACTTATCCCACAGAAGAACAGAAACCGAACTCAAAATCAAACGATCTTTTCCATTCCTCTATAAGCAGTCAACTGCTCTGAGTTACGTTGCCGATTTTTATCTTCAAATCGATAATTTTATTAAAATGTTAACGTCTCACTCTCACATATAGGTCCACAGCCTCTAATAACGTTAACTGTTACGTTTTATGTCCAAAGCACATAGGCTAAGTAGGGCCTATGGCTAATGGTTTAGACTTCAGAGATTCGAGATAATCTTGCATCATGTGGATTTTAGAAAACAAGTCGTGAAAATAATCATATGTGACTTCGAAACCGTCGAAAAAGTAGTTTCACTGTAACAGTGTTTCATCCGAAACAAACGCATTTTCAGTCAAGCTAGAATTTTTGAGGCTTGGTTTCAGTGGCGGCTCTAGGATTTGGCAAGTGGGGGCTGTTGGGGGGGCAACTTCTAATCATGGGGGCCAACTATTTGTTGTTTAATGTATGTAGCATTAAGTATAGGGTCCCAACTGGGGGCCACTGGGGGCCAGGCTCTCAATAGGGGGCACGGGCCCCCTGGCCCCCCCGGTGGAGCCGCCACTGCTTGGTTTGACCGGTAACCTAATTGCGGCCTGCCATCTGGTGTTAACCAATGACATTCCGAGATCGCCTGTGTTTCTATTACATTTCGGGCAATGTGTCTAAATTTCTGACTCTCGCATTACGAATAATTATTATGGTGTCTTAAAATGTATGAGTAAATTCCAAATTAAACGAAGGTTAGAATTGTTTTCTGACTTAAAAATCTGTGATTTGACTTATATCGAAAAACGAACTAGGCTTTGTATATTCGTAAAATCAAATATATATGCCTACGTGATCAAGACGGCGAATTGTCCATTCAAATCAATAATATCTTATATCGATTTCGAGTAAAATAACTGACGCTCATCTCCGTCAACTGCTTGCAACAGACTCGCGTGAGCAGCATTCGATGTATTCTTAGGCTTTTCTGAAAACTCGTGATGTTTAAATTCCGTTTACTGCTACACTAAACGTCATCTATGACTATTGCTGAAAAAACGTTTGTGATGAGACATTTGCCAACCTAAAGCAATTTGCTGGCAAATTGTCTTTCAGTGATCTTTGCTGACTGATTCAGATTTGCAGGTAGCTATGAGAATTTGGGGGCGGGAAGATGGCAGATTGGTAACACGCTAGACAGGCACGCTGACGGAACGGGTTCAACTCCGCAGAAGCCCCTAAGGTCGACTCAGCCCTCATTCGCAAGAGGGCGGTGATATCTGAGCAGCAGCTGTGGCCGCGAAGGTAAAACGCGAGTCTAGAGAAAGCAATGGCAAACTACTCTAGAGTAATGGCTTTAGGCACCTGCGTCGCTGTTTGTCTGACGCCGGAGATCAGCGCCGGGCCCGAAGCTCGAAATCGAGTATGGGCGAACCTTTATCTTTACCTTTTTGAGAGAATTTGTACAAGTCATCAGTCATATTGTACCAGATTTTAGAAAGACTGTTTAAAATTGTGACAAACTTCATGCATCTAATTAAACTAGAAAAAGTAATGCAGGCCTACATAGCAGTAAAGTAATTGTAAAGTATATGTTAGACCTAGTCAACTTAGTAAAGTCAGTGGCGTATAGCGAGGCAAAGTGCCCTCTGGGGCGAAACAAGTGCCGCCTCCGAAAACCAAAAAGCACTTCCTAAAAACTAAAAAAATTCCTCCTGACAAAAAGCCTTCTCTAAAATGCTGCCCCTAGAGCAAGTGCCGCCTAGGTTGATTCGCCCCCCCCCCCCCACTTCACGGCGCTAAGCCACTGAGTAAAGTCAAGGTCGATGTAAATGTAAATTACCAAGATGTGCTAGTATTGTAAATAAATACCAATTTTGAAATTCCTTATTTTAGCTGTGTTTGACAATTAAAATCAGAGCAGGAGATAGAGTGGCCATAGGCCCATGCAGTGCAGCAAAATCAACGCGGCTCTTGGGGTGGGGGGAGATTACCCACCTCTGCCCTAAGAATATACAAAACAGCTTCTGCGGTAAAAACTTACGAGATCTGACTTTTTTACTTACCTACGAGTCGTAGGTAATGTGGTTAAAGTTCAGCAAGTGTATACAGGTCATACAGTGCATAGGCCTACAAAGAGACTGCTAAAGATTCAAACATCTGTTGTAAATATCTGCTCAATTTCTAAAAGTATAACTTCAACCAATGAGCAACGGTGGTAACCACTAACCACCTGACCTAAATAAAGCCTATAAATAGCTTTGCTAGAAGAAGGAAGTCTGCCAACGTTTTCTAGTTAATCAGAAGATTCTGAGACTGTGGACTGTGTAGCTGTGATAAAGTCCTGAATATGCAATCTCAACCTAAACTTGTTTTGTGCAGATTAACTGACCTCAGAGTAACAAACGCACACGAGGCAAAGTCTAAAATCAGGCAACGACGTACATACATCGTGGGCCTTCGTGAGTTTAGTCTGTTGGCGTTAAGTGCATCAACAACAGGCAATAATTATGCAAATGCACGCAGAGAGAAAGAACGTCTGCGTAGGCCCTATTTCAATATTAAGAAGGAAATGGTCTCTGAGTCACGTGACTGGTATTCCACCATAAAATCCTACATTTAATTAGGTAAGCTGGATTTCCCCCATTTCCCTCCTGAACGACAGTGACAGGTTCAAGTAAGAAACGACAGATTTGCCAATATTGCAGCAACGAAAAGACACGCTGAATCTGACCCATCGAGGAACATTGCAAGCATGACCAGCTGCAGCCAGTGTCTCCGTGGGGCGTGGGGCGTAGTCTGTCTACTGACGATTGAACCTGTCTTTTTCCTGGTTTCGATTGGAAGCGCCCTGTCAGACACGGCAATAAAGTTTCTTCTCTACGACAAAGTCTGCATCGCGATGACCGACAATGTCGACGCTTGCGTCAAACGGAATCTGACCGGTTACGATGTGACGTCCATCCAACAACAGGTCTCCTACTGGGAATTCTACCATCTGGCTTCATTCGGCGTTCCCGCAATACTGACGAACGTCTTCTACGCCACGTTGGCTGACCGCTGGAGCAAGAAATACACGATCCTCTTCTTCCCGACCGGTGCCATCATCAGCAGCGCCATCTATATCGTCTCCGCCGTTTACGTCCAATCGTCTCCGGTGTTTCTCCTGTTGGGTGGTCTGGCAACGGGCTTATCCGGTTCCTTGCTGACTCTGATTGGAACGTGCTTTAGCTACCTGTCGACCACCGCACCTGAAGCCAATCTCATCGTTCGTATATCTGTTGCTGAAGCAGTGCTTCTGGCCAGTAGATCGATGGCGTTCTTTGCGTCCGGGGTGTTCCTGGATGCGTGCGGATTCGTTACTGTTTACCTGGCCAGCATTCCGTTCTACCTTCTTACAATACTCTACGTTCTCGTTGGATTGAAGAACATCCCGGTTATCGCAACAAATGAAGAACCTCCGGGAAGCAGGACAGACGGAAGTTCTGCTTCACCAGAAGCAGCACTTCTGAGCGATGAAACCAACGAAGCGGATCCGAAAAGCGTTCAAGCAGAACGCTTTGCCAAACACGAATCATCATCGCACGCGGCTGAGTCGAGCGAAATAAATGACGTGGAGTCATCGCAGAAGATCCTCAGTGCCAATGAGTTCCAAACTCCGGCTGCTGCTGCTGCTGCTACCATAAGCATCAATTCGGATTTTGAGGAACCCGGTGACCTAGCTGCTGTCCCGTGTGATCCTTCGTCGTCCGATGAAGCCTCTCTCATCCAAAGGAATCCGAACGACATCGAAGTGTTGTCGCCGGCGATTTGTTCGTCATGTTCCAACATCGTTCTATTTTCCTATTTCAGAGACTACGTCGCAACAGTGACGAGACGCAGAGAACTAGGAAAACGGAACGCCATAGTCGCCATCTTAAGTATCATCTTCATTGAGATCATATGCAACCACGCTGCAGGTCAGATAGGACCTTTTCAATACGATTACAATTTACATTCTGGATCGAAATCCACTTATTAAGATGGATCCGCGTTTAGATTAAAATGTAGCGACCTTGAGCTGAAATCATAGGCGTAAACTAGCCCAGTGGCGTATCCAAGGGGGGTTTGGGGGGTTAAACTCCCCTTGGGCGCCGACGAAAATTTTGTAAAAATGTGTTTCCATGCATTTTTATTTTTCTGACGCGGTTTTGAGGGTCAAAACCCTCCTTGGGGCTGCAGACCAAAATTTTTTATGCGCCATAGGCGTGACGACCTTGTTTTGCTTGTCAGGAAAAATTTTAGAAGGTCAAACATAGGATTGATACATAGGATGACCTTTGTGCTTGTCGAGATTTTTCGAAAGTCAAGGTCAAAGTCAAAGTCGAGGTCAAAAGTCAAAAGTACCAAAAAACCCCTTCCGGAAATCCTGGCTACCCCACTGACTTAGCCTCTATGCTTGACCCCCACACTTTTTGAGAGGCTACCATAGGGAAGGGTAAAGGGGAAGGCATAGCCGTTGGACCTTATACTTTTCATCCAATTTCGCGCCAATGGCTGAAATTTAGCTATTTTGAAAGAAAGCTAAGATTTTATAGAATAATCTAAATAAAATAGGTTCTAATTCATAATTCACATTGTTGCTAAGTCATTAAGCACAAATAGTAGGTTTCATTTTTACTCAACTGGAACCACGTCGTCGGTATGAAGGGCTACGGATGTGGTTCGGTGCTTGTACAAAGTTAACTCGAACGGTAGACACGGGTCGAAACTGGTCGTCAACTCATAAGTTACTTTCCACGGCTAATTATAGGATGTAATATTGTCTGGGACGGGAGCCGCTGCTGTGCCACCGCAACAGAATGAATACAATTCGCTTAGAAAATGATGGAAGGTTGAATAGAAGGAACAAGGGGGAGGGGCGACCGAAAAGAAGCTGGGTGGACGACACATTTGAATGGACAAATACAAAGAACTGTGGAGCTCTAAAAAGAGCGGCAGAAGATACAGAGATATGGAAGAAAATGGTTGTCAACCCTCTGATAGAGGACGACTCATAAAAAAGAACGAAGAAGATGTACTCAGGCCTGAGGAGAGGGGTTGCAGCCGATACATTGTACCGGGGCCCATGGAGTTTTCAGGGGCCCAGATCCGGTGACGATAGTGTTCTTTTTGCTTGTCATTCTGTTTTTGCTGTTTTTGGAGAGTTGATAACATTTTATTTGCTTGTCAGGTTTTTCGAAGACTTGATAAATTTTTCTTAAGGGCCCGCAAATTTTTTCTTCCGGGGCCCGGAATTTCTCTCGGCGGCCCTGGATGTACTCCAAAGTTATCAAACGGTGCGCAGTGATGAACTTTTTGATCTTTTTGACTCTCAAAGGGTTCATTTGGAAATCAACGAACCCTTGAAGTTGCAAAGTTTATAAATTGCTGTAATATTTCCATTTTTCCTATAGACAGTGGACTGTCTTACCTCTTCGTGATCCAGAAACCTTTGTCCTGGTCGGCGTCTTTGTATGGATTCTACACGGGCACCACACGAATCGTCAAAGGCTTCTGTTTTCTGGTCATTCTTCCTCTGGCAAAGAAGTTGAACATTCCTTACGCTGTCATCATCATCGTCAGCTTGACGTCGTCAATCGTAGGACATACGACATTCTCCCTCAGCCTCTACACATGGATGGCCTTTCTTTGTGAGCAGTAAATCATAGAAACATTAGCATCTTGATGAGTAAGGTAAAGACTAGAGCTATATATATCTGCATATATATATATATATATACAGATATACAGTTACAAATATAAATATAAATAAATAAATATATATATGTCTTTACTAGCGATATATATATATATATCGCTAGTAAAGACACGAGACTCCGGAAAATATTGTTGGATTCCACGCAAACTATAAATCCAATTGAACCCGATTAGGCCCTATGTATTGAAAATCCATTTATGAGATTCTCTGAAACATGTAACCATAACATGTTAAAAGTCGCCAAATTGCAGCAAATGTCATGACTGCCTTCATCTAAACGTATTACAACTTTTGTCGCCATTAAAGTTCATCAAACCTTCGACTAGAGAAAACTCAGAAAAAAACTCACACTGCGTCCATCGACTCAATTCCCAATAATTTAGATTCTAGCATAGGCGTAAACTTCTATTAAGCCTCTAGGCTCGAGCCCCAGTGGCATAGCCAAGGGTTTTTTGGGGGGGGCAGTGCTGGGGCCAATGCTTTTTCTAATATATATAAATGACATCGATGAAGAATTACTATCCAAAATTTCAAAGTTTGCCGATGATACAAAGATATGTAGAAATATAGACTCGGAGGATGATGCTAAAATTTTACAGGAGGATCTAAGGAAATTGTTTCAGTGGTCTGTGGACTGGCAGATGCTTTTCAATATTGATAAATGTTCTGTAATGCATGTTGGGAAATCTAGTAATAGTAATGAATATTCTTTAGGGGGGAAGGTTCTAACCACAACAGAAAAAGAAAGAGACTTGGGGGTAATCATCCATAGAAGTATGAATCCATCTCACCAATGCATGGAGGCAGCAAAAAAGGGAAACCAAATATTAGGAATGGTGAAAAGGACAATAGTGAATCGAGATAAAGATATAATCATAAAACTTTATATAAGTCATTGGTAAGGCCTCATCTAGAATACTGTGTTCAGGCATGGAATCCATTCTTGAAAAAAGATATAGAGCTTTTAGAAAAAGTGCAAAGACGAGCAACGAAGATGGTCAATGGGTGCCATAATTTAAGCCAGGGACGTCATTTGTGGGGGGGCAGGAAAGGAAAAAATTTTCGCCAATGTTTGTGGTAATTAGTTTTTAAATGTAACTTTGGTTGGTAAAAACACGGAAAACCAAAAAAGGTCATCAACCCCTAAAGGAGGGCTTGATGTCGAGTAAACTGAAGTAACTAATCTCACAAAATGCATGACAAGCAAAAAAAGGTCGTCAACTTTTTCGCAAACTTGTCAGATCGAAAGTGTCCCCCCCCCGAAAAACAGTGAAATGACTTCAATATTGTGGACTGACAACATTAGAAAGGGGAAGAGAGAGAGGGGATTTGATAGAAACATACAAAATAATGACTGGGAAAGTAGATGTGCCATATGATCGATTCTTTACATTGGCAGACTATAGCAGCACAAGAGGCCACAAGTGCAAAATGTTTAAGCAGAGGGTTGGTCCAAGAAAGAAAAACTTTTTTAGTGCAAGGGTTGTGGACAAATGGAACAGTTTGGACGAGGTGGGAGTGACAGTTGAAACAGTGAACGGATTCAAAGGCTATCTAGATAAACTAGGTTATAGAATGCAGATGGTTACATCAGTGATTTTCACACAGGCTTACTTAGCCTCCTAAACCACTTAAAATCACATTATTATTATTATTATTATTATTATTATTATTATTATTATTATTATTATTATTATTATTAAACCCTCTTGGCTGACGAAAAAATAATTTAAATGAGTTTCAATGCATTTTTTTAAATTTTGGGACGCGATTTTGGGAGTCAAATCCCCCCTTGGCAACTTGACTATAGAAAGTAACGGTGGTTAAGAGGTGAAGACCTTTTTCTCTTGTCAACACCTGGAAGAAAAAAACAATAACAGATAGAGATGAGGAGCTGACCTTTTTGCTTGTCAAGATTTTTCCGAAGTTGGTCACGGTCAAGACCAAAAACCAAAACCCCCTTCCAAAAATCCTGGCTACGCCACTGCGAGCCCTCCTCACCCACTTTTTGGGAGGCTGCAATACGGAAGGAGGGAAAAGGCATAGGAGTTGGGCCCCCACTTTTGTATATAAGTTTATGCCAGTGGATTTCATAGTGGCTGCTTTTCAGTTTTTAGAAATAGAAGACAATCTGTTTTTACCGTTTAGCGACTGCTCTCAATTTGTTCGGAGGCGCCTCAATCGTCACCGCTCGCTCCTTCATCGTCAAATTCATCAACGAAGATGAACATGGTAAGCAGAATGAAGTTCATCTTCAATTCAGAATGCAAGACCTCTCTCTCTCTCTCTCTCTCTCTCTCTCTCTCTCTCTCTCTCTCTCTCTCTCTCTCTCTCTCTCTCTCTCTCTCTCTCTCTCTCTCTCTCTCTCTCTCTCTCTCTCTCTCTCTCTCTCTCTCTCTCTCTCTCTCTCTCTCTCTCTAATGTCTGTCTGTCCTGTCTGTCTGTCTGTCTGTCTGTCTGTCTGTCTGTCTGTCTCTCTCTCTCTCTCTCTCTCTCTCTCTCTCTCTCTCTCTCTATATATATATATATATATATATATATATATATATATATATATCTCTTTTATATATCCTTTAATTCAAATTATGAGGACCAGAGATCACAATGGATCAAATGCAGTGTTTTATCCAGACTCCAGGCCTTGGGGGAATTGACTTTGCTGGAGGGGAAGTTCAATGCAAAAATTTGTGCCAGTGCCAAAAAATTGGGGCATTTCGAGGTTGGGGAATCTCCTAACAGGCCTGTATAAAACACTGGTCAAATGGGTCATGGTTCTACGGTTCGGTGGGCCACATGGGTCAGAGGTAATTTCGAGTGACCCATTTCCATTTCTGATGAGGACAGCAGAAGACCAAAGACCGATTAACAAACGAATGAGGAATAATTAGAAAAATCATCCGCATTATTATTATTATTATTATTATTATTATTATTATTATTATTAGGCTATTATTATTATTATTATTATTATTATTATTATTATTATTATTATTATTATTATTTTCAACGTATCCACCAACTTTAGGAACTGCACAGTTCCTGAAAGTGGTCGGCAATTTAATATCGAATTATAATTATTAATTGGCTAATCAGCCGGATGCCTAACTCTAACTCTAATCGGTGGTCTAATCAGCATTTTGTAAAATTCCAATTCTAATTACTGACACACTAATTTTAATGAAAATAACAATTAGTTGTTTGATTAGCGCATTCCTCCTTCTTACTTACCCACTCCCACTCTGACTGGTCTTTGAATCTGACCTTGTCCGGTTGACCATTGAACTTCGGTTATAGCTATTTCAACTAGATTAAGCGCCCGGGAATAATTAAGCAGCCACTACTGTGAAAGCGCTATAGAAATTTACGGAGAACATAGTATATGCTTAGCAGTATAATCCAGTGTTTTATACAGACCTGTTATGAGGGGAGATCCCCCCAACCCCCCCCCAAATTGCAACAATAAAGAATTGTTTGCATTGAACTGTGCCTCTTCCCCTCCATCCAAGTCAATTCACCCCCCACCCCCACAAAGGCCTGGAGTCTGGATAAAACACTGGTCCAATCTGAGTCAGTGGCGGCTCCAGGATTTGGCAAGTGGGGGAGGGCCGTTGGGGTGGCAACTTCTAATCATGGGGGTCAACCATTTGTTGTTAGGTATGTAGTATTAAGTACAGTAGCGTCATTTCACACTTTTCTTGGGGGCGAGAAATTTTTTTGCCAAATTTTAGGCAAATTTTAGGCAATTTTTTGCAATTTTGTTTGCAATTTTGGCAAATTTTTGGCAATTTTTGGGCCAATTTTGGCAAATTTGCAATTTTTAATTTTTTTTGTAAATTTTTATATATAGTGTAGTATATATATATATATTTATATATAGTGTAGTATATATATATATAGTATATATATAGTATAGGGTCTCAACAGGGAGGCCACTGGGGGGCCAGTAGCTCATTAGGGGGGCACGGGCCCCCCTGGCTCCCCCGGTGGAGCCGCCACTGATCTGAGTGTATAACAAGCGTGTAGCTTGTGACATGTCTTTACTGCAGCCATGCAAGAACGAGAAAATATACAACAAATAGAAAAACGTTGCAACTCATTTAGGTCACTACAAACAGCATATTCTAGGAGATCAAAACTGATATAAGAGAATTCTGTTACTCTGTGACTATTAGGCTGTGTTGTGTCGACAGGCAAAACGTTTTGTATTATCTCATCGCTGGAAACGGTGGCAACACTGTCGAGTGCTGCGCTGTTTAACATGGGCATCTATCCCGCGACCGTTGACGTCTTCTCTGGTCTGGCAATTCTCATCGCTTCTCTTCTGCTTCTAATTCCGCTGTCAATTGCAATGTAAGAGATACGTCGTCGACAGTTACATCAAGATCCTCTGCTATTACTGTGACTATAGCCTCCCCCTTTGCCTTTGGCCTGGATGCAGTGGCGACTCCACAGGGTGGACCGGGGGCCGTGCCCCCCTATTGAGTGCCTGGCCCCAGTGCCCTCCCCCCAGTAGCCCCCCTGCTGGGACCCTATACTTAATACTACACACCTAACAACAAATGGTTGGACCCCCATGATTAGAAGTTGCCACCCCAAAGGCCCCCCTCTTGTCAAATCCTGGAGCCGCCACTGCCTGTATGATGTGCATTAGGCCTAACATGCTGTTAGTAGCAAACAGCGAACGACACATCAGGATAATTTCAGTCTGTCAGTCGAGCGGTTTGTGTAAAATGACGAAGTAAAGATAGATTAACTGACCAATCGCTGAATTAGACCTATTTAAGCCAACACTTCAAACGATTAGTTAAAAGCCGCATGACATAAATATTAGGCCTACATATACTGTTGTAGTTGCAGTAATCTTTATTTGCTTTCTCTTTTGTAGCTGGCTTCATATCTTCGTCCGAAATATGACAAGAATCCCTTAGAAATGGCCTACTCAATCACAGGAATCAGTTGAAAATCCATGATGCGTGTCTAGTCGGTCTAGTCGAACATTGGTTTGGCCTGATCGTTAAACTTATGTCATCACGTGAATGGAAACAGGAAACGCTAGGGTTGTCAGATCTCCCGTATTTTACGGGAGGCTCCCGTATTTCAGCCAAAGTCTCCCGCCTCCCGGACGGATGCCACGCGGGAGACTAAATCTCCCGTATTTGGTTAGCCTGGCTAGGCCGCTAAGTCGATAGACTTCATTGACACGCAGTTTAAAATCGAAACAATACTACATTTTCTGGCGTGATAAAACGTCAAATAAGTCATTAGTACAGTTTGGTACAATATAAAACAAGATAATAATAATAATAATAATAATAATAATAATAATAATAATAATAATAATAATAATAATAATAATAATAATAATAATAATTATGCACTTCTATAGCACCAGTTCTAATACCCAAGGTATCAATCGATGGTACTTCAAAATCAATCCGCAAAAGATCCAGGTCATTCCAGAGATCAGTCAGAGGGAGAGAGCGAGACGGACTATGGAGGAAACGCCAATAGATAATAGAGGCTCTGAGGCAGACAGCAATGCTCCTCTGCTTCTTAGGCCCCTACTTACTTTAACGGCAAGAATAGGAACTAATTAGGGCTCGTTAGGAGGTTATGATAATAATATTATTAGCCTATAACTTGTTTGTAATATTGATTCACTACATACAGATGATGCAGTGCATTGAACAGTGTTGCGTGCTGCTTTTCCTAGTCTATGCTCTATAGCAGTGACGCAGCCGAGGGGAGGGGGGGGCAGGGGGGCTTAGGGGTTAAACCCCTTGACTGTCACAAAAAGATTTTTTTCATTGTTTCGCGCATTTTTATTCTCGGATTGCGGATTTGTGGATCAACCCCCCTTCCGTGGGGTTGCCGGAGTAAAAAATTTCTTGACAACGGTACGAATTCAAGAAATTGAAGAAATAATGTAAGTAAGTAAGTAAGTAAAATCTCGTGTATTTCTATAGCGCATTGGAAGGCAGCACAACATTAGCTGCTTATTCTTAGGCGCTCAGCCTTTCTTAAAATAGCTATTGGGAAGGTATTATAGGTATATTATCAGCCAGACAACAGTCAACATCCAAAGGGCAGTACGTGAGGCGAGGTTGTTACACAGGGACGTCATTTTGGGAGGGCAGGGGGGGCATTTGTCCCCCCTGATTTTGAGGAAAAAAATTTTTTTCTTGTCTTGTGTTATTTAGTATTTAGTTTTTTACATCATGTCCTAAAGGAGCGCCTGATATGATGTGGAGTAGTCTAGTCTGAAAAGTAACTAACCGTTATAAACGGCTGACGAGCAAAAAAAAAAAAAAAAGGTCGTCAACTTTTTCGCAAACTTGTAACTTGACTTGTCAGGTCAAAAGTGTTTTGCCCCCCCCCCTGAAAAACAGTGAAATGACGTCTCTGTTCTTACAGCTATGGAGGATATGATTTTAGAAATACGAGGGATTTAAGCTTAGACCTGAAGACTTGAGGCGTTGACCTTTTAATTTGTTGCCAACACTAACGAAGATTTGGAAAAAACAAGGTGTCGATGTGAGCGACGAGCTTTTTTTGCTTGTCAAGATTTTTTCAGTTTTTTTACAGTTGACCAAAACCAAAACCCCTACGCCACTGCTATATATATATATATATATATATATATATATATATAGTACTGTTGTGTAGTATAGCTCTAGCCATAATAAACAATGAACTGGACCGTGGAGTGGGCGCATTGATCGCGGTAACAGTCTCCCGTATTTTGACTTTGGAAATCTGGCAAGTGGCAACCCTAGGAGATGTCATTTTTGGTGTGCGTGTGTGTGTCTGTGTGCGTGTGTCTGTGCGCTGATTAAACGTTTGAGCAGAAGTTAATCTGCTGATATTGACGTCTTAATCTTCCCGTCACTATCTATTTGTTGTGGCCAGTGGCGTAGCCAAGGGGGTTGGGGGTTAACCCCCTTTGACCTTGAGATTTTATTTACTTCAGCAGGTCTTCAAGGCTGCTTCTATTCTGCATCTTGTAGGGCCTACAGAATTGTCAGAAGTCGTCATGAACCCCAAAACCTCCTGACACAAACCCT
Source organism: Metaphire vulgaris (assembly GCA_018105865.1). NCBI lineage: Eukaryota > Metazoa > Annelida > Clitellata > Crassiclitellata > Megascolecidae > Metaphire > Metaphire vulgaris. The sequence goes on along the minus strand of CM030859.1, from coordinate 6,928,426 downwards.
TTATTCAGAAACGATCATATTTCAATATGTTGCCATCAAAGCAGAAGATCGTAAGGAAGTAAATTTAGCTAAACATTATTAAAAGCTTCAGTTACTAATTTTAGCAACGAAACATAGTAGCTCATTCTTTGTGAACGTGTCCGACCTCTTCCCTGTGCTTTCGGTAGGTGGCGTTGCTGCAATTTTGGATTTCAAAGATAAACCTAAATGACTGCATGCAAGATCTAATACTGCAGAAGTACACCAAATTTCATGCATTTTGACCCGGGTTTGTGAAAATATTTACAATGAAACAGGGTAGTACCTGTTTTATTGGGCCATCCTATGTATTTATATAGATCCATATATGTTATCTTTAGGCCTACTTTGAAAATTAAATCAGGGTCTTCAAATAGAGGTAAATTCAACATTAGCTAGTCACATCCACACACGGTGCTAATCACTACAGCACTTGCAACGCAGTTTCAAGCAAAGCCAGGTTAATTGGCAAGGCTACAATCGATTACTTTGGTCTAATAGCATAAATCAATCTTAAATTTTGGACAAATTGCACTTTACCTAATAAAAAATTATAGTTAAGCCCATACAAAGAGAGATATAAAGGTAAGAAGGAGCATGAATTAAGAACAACGTCATAAAGGAAAAGAGAAAACAGGGATGACGGTCATTTCCTTGTTCATAATAATATTTTCAAACACAACAAATACTGTTTTGCATGTGTGAAATAAATTCCTGCCGTGGTTCATTGGCACTTGAATAATTGAGTTTAGATATTGAAAACCAATAAGTGAATTAAGCAAATTCAATAAACACTCTAAAATCGATTTCATATAAGTTTAATATGACTTCAAGCATTTAATATTATCACCAACAATGGCATCAGAACACAAGTAACCTGTTTGTCATCAGAGAGTTAGTAGTTTAGATGACAACAGTGTTTTATACAGGCCTGATAAGGAGGGAATTTTCCCTCTCCCAAAAACCACAAAAACCCCAGCAAAGACACAATTTGTTGCATTGAACTGTGTCTCTTTCCCTCCAGCCAAGTCAATTTGCCCCCCCCCCCAAGGCAAGGCCTGAAGTCTGGATAAAACACTGGATGAAAAGCCAAGCCAAGCAGTTAGCATCAATCTTACAGATTGCAGCATCAATAAACACTACAAGACTAAAGCATCAACATGTCCTACAAAACAAATATAATGGAAAATTTTTAATTTTCTTACATCCTTCAAATATAATATAATGGCAGACTCAATGTTCAACACTTTTGTAACAATAATAAAGAAAAACATACCGGTAAATTCCAAAGTACATCAAGACAAACGCATTACATGGTTGACTAAATAACATCACTAATTACACATTGATAATGTTGCAATACATTGGCAAATTTCATCGGCAAGAGACCTAGGCCAGAAAAAAACTAGAAGGAACCCCCCCCCCATCCCTGGAATGCTTTCATTTTATGTTGCTCTGTGCTACTCAGCTGCACGACGCACGACCCAATCAGTCCTAACTAATGCACAGCTCAATCCTAAAACCACAAGAATAATGGCAAGAACTCTGAGCTGAACGTAAATGTCGACTGGCTCTGTTACTTTTAGCAACACAACATCTCTAAATATAGACTGGAAACTTCTGTCTATAAGGGCCCATCCAGAAGATCCTTTCCATTACGATCAGTGGTGGTTCAACATGGGGGATGAGTGGGGATGCATCCCCCACCGGACTTTCGGAGTTACTACTTTTTTTGGCTTGTGAAAACCTTTTTTTGGGTAAAAGTCTAGTAAAACTAACTGGGATGATCTTTTTTTCCTTGTCAACCTATTAGGGATAAAATTCCCCTTTTTCAGCCTTTTTCGGCAAAGTTTATTGACTTTCCCTTCTATTTTCATCCCCCACCAACTTTCTATGAATTCATTCATTCCCCCCACCCACCAAGAAATCCTGGAACCGCCACTGATTACAATGATCTTTATAAATAATTAGTCAACTTTGATTCATAGGCACAAACTTTTATAAGGTCTTTTGGCTCGAGCCCCCCACTTTTTGAGAGGCTGCCACAGAGAACAGGGAAGATATAGGGTTGAACCCCCACTTTTTCATCCAAGTTTACGCCAATGCTTCGATTAGACATTGACTTTAAAAGATTTATGGAAAGAACATTAGCTAACAATATAACAGACTGGCTGGAATGTATCTTGATGATGGCAACTGGGCATATCCCACAACAGTTGAAGTGCAACTGACCTCACAGTTTCCTCTCTCCACTGTGGCACTATGCAATTGATGTATCAGCAAAGTTTCTCTTAGTAGAATCCAAGCCTTTTCACTCATTATATTGGACATAATATGCAGCCAACAATGAATGACCATAAAAATATGGAGGATTAAACTGAGAAGTATAACAATTGTCAACCAAACTATAAGCAAGTGAGAGAGAGATGTCGTACAGTTAACCATATTTCTGCATGCTGTGTATTTCAGAGGTATTTTTTTCAATGTTTCTTTTAAGCAAAATTGCAGTAGTTCTTGATTAAGATTTGTTACATACTTTAAATTTTCTGTTGGGGTCAGGACCTGAAGCAAGCAGACACTTTAGAATAGATACGCTGAAATGCTCGACAACACAGATGCATGAAAAGAGAACGAGAGACTGCAGACGCCACTCTATGCAGTGCGCTTCTGACATCTAGTAACAGGACGAGAAGGTGGATTTTCGTGTCCAAAATCCATCAGAACAAGTCCATGTTTCTCGTACCCTATGACCAGCTTTCCACTTGGCAAAAATGAAACACCGATAGCATTTTTACGTCCTGGCTCATTGCCAAAAGGACACGGTATATTGAAGCACTTTGACCTTCGCGCTACGGACATTCCAAATATACATCCTGACATTGTGCCATACACGATAGTCATCTCATCTTGAAACGACAGGCTCATCACTGACGTGACATGATCGCCATCATCGTTGACCACCCCACAATCATCATCGGCTTCAAAAAGCTCCTCGGTCATTTCTTTCATTTGATCTTGTATGTTGATGCAAAGTATAGTTCGGTGTTCTTTCATGTTCCAGAAGCTTACGTTCGGCTCAAACTTGTGAAACACGGCTACTTCATTTCCAACCAAATGGAAATTGCGGATTTCCTCCACGGGAACATGAAATAAGCAGACGTATCTGTCTCCTTCTCTCTTGTTAAGTTCATAAACAGAAAGGCCCGTTCTTGTGTCAGCCACCCCCAGCAGCTGATGCCCGTTCTGATTTTGAGTTCTCAGGAGAGCTACACAGTTGTTGACTGCCTTCCAGTGAGTTACAAGCTTTGATGCACCAATTTCCAGAACAGCAACATGAGATTCATCCATGTCTTGAATAGAGAAAAACAAAGCCCTCAAATAACATCGTTTAAGAACAATAATGTTCAATATGAAGATCAAATCATTTAAACCTCCACCAGTCTATCACCATTCTACCAAACACATAATCTACAATTCTACATAATCATGGCAGCCTACAAGGGTCAGTGAAATATGGATTGCATTATATTTATTGCCATTTGTGAGGAATTAATTAGATTTGACAATAAACATCCAATAGCTATTGATTACTGATTTATTAGACTTAATAAGAAATTTATCCGTTGCTCAAAACTCGGTTTTGCCTAACAAAATAACATTGACTAGCTATCTCTGTTTCTAATTTATCCCCAGAACACTGAAAGGGAATGCAAATCTATATATGTATTCATATAATCTGAAATATAAAATGCAAACGTCAGCAGAATTATAACTATTTGATAAAACTATCAGAATGCTTATCTCCTGAAGCTGACTCTCTTTTGAGCTTAGCACATTCTTCTTCTTCTTTGGATGCTCTTTCGAAAGACAGGTTCTGTACTCCAGCGTCACCACTCCTCTCTATCTTGAGCTTTTATCTTCAGGGCTGAATACATGTTTTCTGCCATAGTGTTGAACATCCACTCCAGTATCAATGTCCTTGGTTGCCCTAACGCCCTTTCTGTTCTTTCCCATTCATTTTTCCTTCTACTACTTCTCTTAGTGGGTTTGATTCTTTTCTCAGAACATGGCCTATCCACTTCTTTTGCCTTGTACGAATAGAGTTTATTAGGCTTTTCTTCTCTTCTACCCTCTCCAAGACTTCTTCGTTTCTTATTTTTTTCTGTCCAGCTGATTTTTTCCCATTCTTCGCCACATCCACATTTCGAATGTCTCTTTATGTCTTCCTTTCTGAGCATCCAAGTTTCTGATCCATAGAGTGTCACTGGCCAGATCAGTGTTTTGACCAATCGTTTTTCAGATTTTGGTTAAAATTCCTTCTCTCAGTAGTTCTCTTCTGTTTGTAAAGGCTTCTTTCCCCATGGCAATTCTTCCCCTTATTTCTTTATGACGGGGCACCCATCCCCCTGGCTGCTGGAAGCAGCTTCACCCTTCCCTGTCCTCCCTTCCCTCTCCTACCCCTAAACATGAGTCCGGCAGGGATTTATCTACATCACATTATTATAATTATTGTTGTTGTTATTATTATTATTATTATTATTATTATTATTATTATACGAAAACTAGCCGTATAAGACTGGACATTGACACCCCCCGCAAATTCATGGAAAAAAGCCTGGGGTCCGGGGTATAATTTTTGAAATCAATAGATGCTCATAGTGAGTTTCAGTGCGTTTTGGACATTAAATCGCACACTTTGGTGCACCAGGATAGGTCTCATACCAGTAACTTCCAATTCTTAATATCTGGAAAATTCCAACAGCCACAAAGCACTATTAAATGTAAGTTTAAACTATGGAGAGATATCGCAGTAATTGCGCTGGCAAACTATTCAAAATTACCTGCAAATTATCTATTGGCAATATGACCAGCGGCTTCTAGACTATCCCCCCCCCCTGCAGCCGGGCTCAATTCCCCCAAAATTATAAATTCCCCAAAAATTACAAATTCCCCCTATTAATTTGCTCCCTTGTAGACTTAGTATTATATTCAGCTTTTTATCCTTTGTGTTAGGCATAGCTATCATTGATTATGTCACGGTCAGTGTTATTTGAATCAATATCAGTCTCGGTTCAGTTCAGAATAGTAGCAAAATATTCCCCCCCACCACTTTTTTTTCCGGGCGCAGCTGCACCCGCCTTAAATAGGGATAGAAGCCCCTGAATATGACCACATCCAAATGCAAATAAAATTAAATGTTACTTTTAGTATTTATTTTAAAAATTAGATTTATCCAACAACCACACCTACGTCATTTTTTAGAGGCATTAAAGCTGCAACAGCTGCAAAAGGGATCACTAGACTTAAGGCGGCTGACTGAAGCAAGCAAATTAATTATTAACAGTTCTAATTGCACCGTTTCACAGTTTTGAATGGATTGTAATTTGTTGATGGAGGTCTTTGGAAGGCTATAGTGGAGGAAATTGCAGTAGTTTAATTTGTAATGTAAACTTCAAGTGAGTTTATTGGTTTGTTATAAATGATTTATATTTCACAGGAAGTTTGCATTCTGCATCATTAGAATGACTGTACGTAAAAGTGACAATAATAATAACATTTTATGAACGTTACAAAATTGCACTGCAGTAAAGCCTGTAATTGCACAGGCATTTAGAGGACTATTGAATTAATATACTACTCTAGCGTGATACCAAAACTCAGGGAGGAATTTCCTCCCCCTTAGGTTTTTTAGGAAGCATTTGCTTCCTTTCCCCCCTTGTGTGGGCGCCCCTGCTTTATGACACTTGGCGTTTGTATCAAGCAGGTTTCCAAGATACCAGGATTCTTCTACCAGTTCTATTTCCGCTCCATCAATTATTATTTTCATTTCTCCACTTAGCACAGTAATAAGAACAAACACTGATATTGCTCATAAACAAATCCATAAAGATTTTATGGCTGACATTGCATCAGTAAAATGGCTTTATGGTAGGTAATAAGAGCAAATAGTCAAGTGCACATCTCAAAAACACAGTATATGCAATGTAATTAATCAAATGATATATCATAGTGCTTGTGCTACAAATTAGCTTTTTCTCCAGTGCTTTTTCCAATTCTCAATCCCTTTCTGTCCTGCTCTGTGTTCCAGTGACCAACTGGCTGTTGTATTTGTTTTGATAAGTGTGTGTGTGGCTGCTTTGTCAGGTATTAATTATAGCGGCCCTTCTTGGTAGACCGCTAGTATAGCTGCACTGTCTAATCTCATGCTAAGCACAGCAAAACTTAAAACATTGCACAGACTATTTTAACTTCCACTCCATGACTGTGGACATGTGACTGCCTGAGAAATAAAATCTCTCACCGCCCAGGATTTGAACCACGGGCCGGTAGAACATCTCCAGGTTTCAAAGCATCACATGACACTCTACCGAGAGAGCCACCAAAGCAGACAAATACAGTAAGTTAAAAATGTCAATGCATCATTCTACAAAAGGCATGTTCAACCATGTATAGTATACATTGTATACATTCTACTTGCAAAAACCAATGCTATTGAGAAATTTCAAAGATCTTCTTAATTGGATGATAGGCCACTCACTTTTAATTTCTTTCATAGCACCTTTGTTGCTGGACTGCTGTGTACTTGTCCATGTAGTCATCCAAGCCTGACCTCCTACAAGTAAATTACCTGAGCTACAAATTATTGATTACAAGCAAATCTCACAAACCAATATAATAAAACAAGAATCTGGTTCAGTGCATTGTGAAAATAAATGAACAGGATACCAAAGTATGCCCTGCTTCAGGGCCTCCGAGAGGGGGGCAAATGCACAGAGGCCCGGCGGTCTGGAGGGGGCCCGGGCCGATGATGAATATGTATAATTAACAATAATACCAATAATAACACTAAAGAAAGGGGGCCCGGCAAGTAAAAGGGGGCCCGGACCTGAGGACATCAAAAGCATAAAAATGAACAGTGTGAACAGGGGCATCATTTGGGAAGGGGCAGGCGGGCCCCCAAGGAAAATGAAGAAATAATGTATTAAGTAAATAAATAAAATTACTGTATTGGTCTTGATCTTGGTCTTGACTCCTGCTTGAATCAAAACAGTCAAATCACACAGCTGATGGTCTGCCTGCCTCATTGGCAAAATGTGAGCATCTCTCTCTAATAGGAAATGGGTTGTCTTGATGACTGGACACCCAGTTATTGGTCAGGTCAACTTCAGCATAAATGTACCCATACCATTTTACAGGGATGTGACCAAAACAGTAAGTGGCAAGGCCGAGATATTAGGGCTCAAGACCAAGACCAAGACCAATACAGTAATTTTAAACATCAAGAAAACAGACAAAACAGTTTCATGCAGTCATCGAAGTCCAGTCACAAATGAGCATTGCATTTTAGAAACATCAGTGCTTCCAGTAGTTCATCTGACATCGTTGCTTTGTGTGGCCGCATTATTAACAACAGAATGGATGAATCGACACCACTTTAAATCACGGAATTATAAACCATAGGGCATAGATATATCTATACAGACATATTATATTATTATTCACTGATGGCTCCAACAGTGACAATCTCTTATAGCCCCATAATTCGGAAGTCATTAACCACAGAAAACATTATCACCAACATTGGAAAAAATCCACTGTCTTGGTCTTGAATCGCAAGACCAAGACAGTAATGACAAGACTAAGGCCAAGACTGAGACACTGGTCAGCAAGACTAAGACAAAGACATTGAAAATACTGTCTTGAGACACTGTCTTAAGATTTCACATCACTGCCATTTCATCAGAAACTAGTCTTCTTCCATGAAATTTGGTCCATACATGGTCATGAAAATGGAGGTAAAACATTACTAAACATTTTTTTCCAATTGATTGCAGTCAACTTCTTTACTGAATTTCTGCAATTTATCATGAAATGTGGTAAACATCAGGGAATGATTGGATGTGTATTTTCCACCGGATACTGGATCCAGATATTTAGGGTCAACATTGCTGGATCAGGATCAGAAGCGAATAATACTGTGACAAAATTGCTATAATAGCTAAAATAGATGAGCCTGAGGTCCAATAATAAAGAATAGTTAAAGTATAAAAGTCCTTTATAAGTGGTTCCTCCAGTAGTCGTTAAGTGGTGCTAATGGTTAAGGTAGATAGTGACCAGAGATTAGTTGAAGTTTAACACACCTTCTTTAAGGTGGTGTGGGAGCCCTATAAGTAGAGGTCCCATAGACAGGTAAAGTGCCTGTAGACTGAAGTAACACTTGGAGTGCCAAATAGGTGGATGTATCGTCCTTAATTGGAGCAGGTACTAGTAGTAGTAGTAGTAATAGACTTCTTTAGTGCCATTGTAGTAGTACATCAGCACCAGTCGATGGTCACTTCAGTAAATAATCGTAGTCGTGATCTTGTCCGTGGTGAATTGAGGTTGTAATCCAGAGGTCAGTCCAGAGGTACTACATTTCTGCTAGGGAAGTGTCAATCCAAGTGCCAATCCCAAGGGGTGGGCATGCCCCACAAAAGATAAATTGCGACGCGGTAGGAGAGGGAAGGAGCTCGGTAGAAGGTCCAGTATACCCCTAGATAGTACCTGAAGAATTACCTGCCGTGAGGTAGCACCCGAGTCGGCCAAGATAGAGAGGTAGTACCTGAGAGAGAGGTAGTACCTGAGAAAGAGATATTGAGGTAGTCCCTGAGATAGATAAAGTGGAGGTAGTACCCGGAAGCCAAGAAGGTAAGGTATTACATGAAAGATTACCTTAGGTAGTACCCAGAATTGCTAAGCATTGCTATTATAGAGCTCTACAGAAGAAGTAAGGTCCAATAGAAAGATAGAGAGAAGAAATTAGTCATCCGATAGTAAAACCTTAGCCAAAAAGCTAAGTCAACCACCCACACACCTCAGTTGAGAGATCTAATCCTGTGTAGCGGCCGGGCGTCAGCCATCCTGGGAAAGTAGTACATATATAAGGCCTGGTTCGCCACAATACCACACAGGATTAGAATGACCATGTGAGTCTTGAGTTTGCAGATAGACTACCTGGGTTGAAAGCAAATAGGATAATAATTTCCACAGAACTAAAAAGACTCATTAATCCATCACACGTCCCACAAGCATAAAGTATCTTGACAAGTTTTAAAATCACAATTTCAACTTCAAAGTGACAGCTAAATGAAATCTGTAAAGTTACAATTAAATCATTCAGCAAATAAATTAAACAGGAAAGCAAAAATCAATATTCAGATTCAGATTCAGTAGTTTCGAGGCATAAGTATTTGGCGAATCTGGATATTGTCGAATACCACAATATCTGGCCGGAGCAAATGTCCAGAGTAGTTTCCGGCCATTCCCTAGTAAAGATAACATCACCCAACCTTGATTCAAATGCATCATTCTTTTAAAGGAAAAAACTGTGATTACTTGGTCAGAATCTAATCTAATCCAATTTATTCTAATCTTAAACTTCTATAGCGCCACTTCATAATGCACAGAAGCATCAGCCCTTCGATGGCATTCCAAATCAATTCAATCAAGATCCAGGTCAAATTCAGAAGCTACTACACCAAATTTACTTTCTGGTAGGTACCCAGTAAACAACTAATTTAATTATCAATATCAATATCAATTTCTAAATTGATGAACATGTTTTAATTAGAAAATTAAAAGTACCAGTACTGTGGTAGGTTTTCACAGTTTACAAAAGAGCTCTAAATATTTTTTCATAAAATTTCAAAATCTATCCAATCCAGTCATCAACTTATAAAATGCCACTTCATAATGTCAAGAAGCCATGGTGCATCAAATCCAAATCGCATAAGAAACAAATCCAAATTTGGGATATCAGTCTGAACAACCACATAACAGACTACGGTGACGCTAGATGCTACAGTGCAAAATCCATTGCTTCATAGGTTGAAATGAGAGCAATCTTACCAATGGCCAACAGGCCAATGTCCGAGTGTAAAGCCAAAGGAGCTCTGCGCAGTATCTTAATTACTGCTAACGGCTTTGAGCAGCTTTTTGTTGGTGACAGCACTTCTGGCATTGCATGAACAACGACATTAACTGTAGATTTCTTTGGGTCTTCCTAAAATGATGCAAAACAACAAAATTTATGTAATTCTCTGAAAAGACATATTCTAATTGACAATGAGTACAAGTAGAAATTGGTGTAGTAAATCACATTCCTTTTACCTTTTCTTGCTCCTCATTACGTGTCCAAAGTACGTCAGATTACATTATATTTTGTCTCCAAAAGGTACATTTCAGTTCCAGGTGCTCCAGGCTAGAACTGAATTAGACCTTCCTAGTTTATTGTTAAAAAGTAAAAACAGTGCCGACACTTTTGCCTCAGAAGCTTCAGTTGGGGAAAGTAATACTCCCACCCCATATTTTAGGCCATACCGTAGCAAGATACTGTAGTAAGAAGCAAAATTGTGACCCCATTTGTGTCAGCCATGACCATTGGAGGATCGAGACCCAGTCCCTTGCAAATCAAACACTGCTTTAATTTTCCTTTTTCAGTGAAGTCTTTCAATTCCAGATGTCACAAAATGCCTGCGACTTGCAGTCTCATCATTAAGCAGATGTTTATGCCAATGGCATTGCAGTATTTCTTTAGGAGACATTAAAGGCATTAAAGGCATTAAAGACATTAAAGGAGACATTACAGACTCATTAGATGCTCAAAAGTTAAAATATTGCTCTAAATAATAAATAGTTAAATACATATAATATATATAGGAACTGAAAGTAAGCAATTTAAATTTTTGTATCACTGACTTTTAAGGCATTATATCCAAAGAATTGTCTATATCTATAATCTAGCAAGTCATTTACAAGACAAATTAATATAAATGTGACTAACTATAGTTACCATGATATAGACTAGATGTTTATGAGATGCAAGTATGTCAAAACAACTGCCACATTCAATTCTTCGTAGCAATTTGATCTCACTTACATCGATTCTAAATGCAAAACACAAAATAGTGCAAGAGAAATATCTATGCAAACACAATCACCAAAGCCTATTCAAAATATAGTATCACTATCTTTCAAAAATAAAATCAAATTTAAGTTATTAATTTTTACAACTTCAACAACTTCACTGTTTGTTTCACAACGTTAACCCTTTGGCCACATATGGCTGATATTTAGGCTTCATGACACATTGGTTATACAGATTCTTGGTAGCAAAGGGTCAATATACCCATGATTATATTATTGCAATATTATATGATCAAGAACAAAATCTCTTATCAGTTATCTGTACCATTATTCAATTATCTTTTAGAAAGTAATTCAATCAATCATTTTATTAGATTCACAAAGGGTACGACATAACAAAGTTTCATATTATACAATGCCATAGATTATGATAGTCGCAGAAGATTTATTATTGGAATCCGTGTCACAAGTTCTTCATTGAAATACATTTTAATTTTGGATTTTGTCCATTTTTGACCTGTCATGTTCTTAATTAGGCAATTCATTGATGACTAGTCCCTTATTCATGTTTTATCAAAATTCAATAGTAATCCGGTGTAATTGACATTACTATTTGATCACCTACAAATGAATAAATGGAAATTAAGCAATAAAATGCCAATTCAATCAGATAAATGAAATTACTAACTTGTAAACAAAGAGTCCTTGAGTGTCAAGGGAAACAAATATGTGGCAATCACAGACGGTCATACAGGTGACAGGACCCGGCAGTTCCTGCACTGACATCTTATACATGGCACCTTTTAGATTTCGGAGCACAACTTCGGTTTTTGAAGATGGTTCGGTAACGGTATCAGAGCTAGACATCTTTCTTTCTAAACCACTTCCTGCAAATGTGACCTTCTTGTAGAAACAGGAACTTAAAGACTTCAATGATTCAAAGAACTTCAATTATCTCCAAATGGATTCAGTCAGTTATTTCATCCACTTTAAATTCCAAGAGCTCCCAAGGTCCATAGTTTTATCCTCAACCAACAACCAATGAGTACCGGTATCTGCTTTGGTCTGATCTAAATTGCATAGTTCAGTGATACTCGATTCAAGAAATAGTTAATATGTAATTCTGCATAAATCGTTGAGGAAACAGCCAAACAGTCTCACTCAGATTCCAAACCAGACAACAGTTCTGTAAACACAAGGTAAAGCACAAAAGCTTAAGCTCTGATTAATTGTCATAGTGAAATAAACATGGCAGACTGTGTCTATATATAGCCCAGCATTACATACACTCAGCCTGTCTTTTGCATTAGCTCAATGCATATCGGCTCACTGAATTGCCATGAGCAAGCACAAAATGCTGATCTCTGCTTAGGAACCATGTCTAGATAGGCTATCCACAGTACACCAATAATTCATATACATTGCATGCTCACCTGGTCTTGGGCTCCGCGATACTCCTAGCCAGCATGTCATAACATGTCTAGTGGATTCATTATCTCTTCAGGCAATAATTTTATAAAAAGCAGCTCAGAGTAATGGTCTCCAAAGAGCATGCAGTATTGGGACTACATAATGAAGTGTAGTGAATTTATTGGAATAGATTTAGGTAACATTTACAAGAGCAAAAGAAGAGCTGGGTCAGCATACAAATTGATTGATATTGCATAATCAAACAGTAAGAAAACTCAAGCTAAAAATATTTTATGGATTTGCTCTACACAATTATCAAGCATCACCTCTCAAATTCATATAAAAAGAGATGCCGTCATTCTCTCTAAAGCAGAAATTTCATAGCAGCTACTACATGGTGCACACGATATGAACTGAAATTTTGCCGTAATTGCTAAATCAAAAGACTAATTGACCTGCATCACTGCAAGTCTGCAACCAAAGTGCATCAACTGTTCTCAGATTCCGAATAACGATGTAAAAATGCATTTGTGCACAACTTACAGCATTAGACCAATACTAGTACACACGTAGCCTACTAACATATCCAAGTACAGCTTCCTGCCTATGCGCAATTTGCCGGGAATAATGTATCCTAAATTATGCTGAATAACTGCTATTGATTTGAGCCTATATTTATTTATTTAATCTATGAAATGCTATACGCATGCATAGCCTCATCTGAACGAATAAAACGCATTTTATCGATCTGAAACTTCACAAACAAGATCTCTTTACTCTGCGGTCGATGTGCTCGCGTGTCGTACATCCAAGCGATCAAATCAGCCTCAAATGTCAAACTATTTAGTGCAAAACACGGATCATGGGCAGGGGCGTAGCCAGGAATTTGATTTGGGAGGGTATATAACTATTTTTGGTGGGTATAAATCTTAACTATAAACCGCATAAACCACATATAACCACATGTAAATCACATAAAAAATTTAAGGTAGACTGATTTTGGGGGTATATATACCGATATACCCCCGTCGCTACGCCTCTGATCATGGGCAGTAGATGAGTAGCACTGATCCCAACAATACTATTGATGCTCTAACTTTTACTCGCATTTGTAGACGGAAAAGTCAGTATCGTTTACTCGAAATCAGCACTTAAAGGCCCTTAAAGGCCGAAGCAGAGCGGAATATGGAGCTTTTGGAGCCGTTGGTCGTCTAAATGGCGAACATTTTAACTGAATGTTGTTGTTTTTTTTCTACATAAATTTAATCAATATATTCGTTCCTCGCAAATGCATGCGTCACGTGACTCGACGCCGTCGACTGTTTACTGCGTCGCCATGGTGATCACGTGACTGCCGGCATTAAGTTGGTCGCTTCGTCCATCCGTCGATTGAATTGCTTCAAAGGCATTCTTGGTGGCGCTGAGCGCTTAAAAGGCTTTTTATTGGCGATTCGTGCAACCACTGTATCTATATGTAGAATGCAGAGTCACCAGGCAGATGTTTTTTCTTACTCTTTTTTAAACGCGTGATGACACTATATTGTCACTCCTTAATCTAAGTTCGCCAATTAACTGATATGGAGCTGTCCATTAATTATGTCAACAATTTTGGGCGATTTTTGACCCCTCCCCTTGTCAACAACTGTCAACTTTCACTTACCCCCTATAATTACGTCAAAAACTTTTGACCTCCCCCTCAAGATCAATGACAGGTCCCAATAACAATTAAGGTTATTATTTTTTGTGGTGATGACCATTTTTCCCTGTTTTGCTCATCGAGTGTTAAAATATGGTGCAGATGGTGACCTTTTTGCCATGCTTTTTCCCATTGTAGTAAGTAGTATTTCTTGAAATTTCCTATTTTTGATTATTTGTAAAAAGTGAAATTGTTGACGTCAACTTCTCTTGACCCCCCTCCCCCTGTCAACAACTGTCAAACTTTTTCAACCCCCTAAATTGTTGACGTAATTAATGGACAGCCCCTATGCTGAATTCATGTTACATTTGTTTAACAGAATTTTATTCTTCTGACCATTGGTCCTCGCCGTCCTCTCGTTTACCTTTTTTATTCAACTCCGCTGTGGAATGTAGACCTTTGCAATCCATGGCAGTTTGTGTTTTGGCAGTAAGGCTAAACTTTATTAGCAGTGATTTTAACACGGAACTAACCGAGACGCTATACAGATGTTTTTGAGTTATTTATTGTAAATTTTCTTATCTAGATTTCTTATCTAGATTTATTGGTTGTGCGGCTTAAGTCTACAAGACGCTTGATAAGATAGATAAAGATGTCATGTCATGTCATAGTCTTCGGCCCTAATCTGGTAAAGATGACGCGAGCCTATTTTTCATTACGTGTATATATGTTGACGCACAGGTAGATAGTTGTATATAATTAATTTCTGAGGCGCGACTTTTACAAGTGTGTCGCTGCTGCTCTATATATCGAAATAAAACGTCTTAAGTTTATCCAGGAACCAGTGGCGTCCATCCCCAACTTTGAATAAATTTTTGGCTCAGACCCCAAGTTTGAAAAGGTCATTACTTCGACCCTTTGGTAAGGCTATTTTCCCCCCATGATCGGGAAAAACCTTCCCCCCCCCCAATTTTCAATTGGCGCAAGCTGCGCAGGTTAACCCAAGGATGGACGCCCCTGCCAGGAACACGTCTGGGCGTGAGACGATTTGATCATGCGGTGCAATCGGTAGAGGATTCAAACTCCGTGGACCAATGGCTAAAGCTAAGAGCGGTCTCCGATTTTACTATGAGTTCTCGCAGGGCCGGATTAAGGTCCGAGTGGGCCGGCCGGGGGGCTGAGAAAAAAGGCCGTCTTTAATATACTGAAAATCTCTGACAAGCAAAAAAAGGTTATCTTCCTTCCAAATCGTGCTGCAAATCGTACGTGCTGACAAGCAAAAAAAAGGTTATCTCGAAAATTGGTGGGCCTATCAGCGGTGTGATGCCAATTGATTAACAACCGGTTCGCTGACACTGGCTTGTCCATTATGTATACTGTATATACAATTATACATATATATACACATGTACATATAGGCCTATACGTATGGTGTGTGTGTATATAGCCTATATATATATATATATATATATATATATATATATATATATAACATCCGTTCACCGTCTGAGTTTCACATTACTATAAATCTATCATCATTGAACTTAATTAGGCATCTATTGCAGTCTAAACTCTCAGGTATCTTTACAATTTGAACGTAGACTTCGTCTTTGTCGGGTTTTAGTATTGGATATCAGCTTTGATCTGGTAGTCTATGTCCACTAGATAAGGGTGCGGTGAAGCTGGAAATTAGGTGGGAGATGACATGGACCATATGGTGGGTGCTTTTAAGTGTTAACTACCAGGCCCTCCGAGAGGGGGCAACTGCACAGGGGCCCGGCGGTCTGGAGGGGGCCCGGGCTGATGATGAATATGTATAATTAACAATAAAATGAGTAATAACACTAAAGAATGGTTAAAATGTCAGTTCAGCAGAGGGGCCCGGCGAGCACAAGGGGGCCCGGGACACAGTGCTAAATGGCCGACAAGCAAAAAAAAAAGAAGGTCGTCAACACCTAACACTTATAATAAACAGCTGACGAGCAAAAAAAAGGTCGCCAAGAAATTATGACGAAAAGGGCCCGTCGGCCATTCTGCACAGGGGCCCGGAATTTCTCTCGGAGGGCCTGTTAACTACTGTATAAACCATATGCGCTGCAATTATAGCTATGGCAAATAAAATTTGAATGCCGTCGGGTTACAAGACCGGCCGCCAACCACTTAAAAATCATGTGCCGATCCAATGGCCGGAAGGGTTTCCACACGTATTAAGGAGAACAAAAACCAGACCAGTAAGCATGCATACTATTCATTTGTTAGGCATTTGTTAACAAAGCTAAAACTGTAGAGTCAGCATTGTCAACTGCAAAAATAATGCTTTTACCCGGTATTCATATTTTGCCGTAATGTCACCTAATTTTACTGATAATATGAGAGCTAATTAACAGCATACATGAACTTACAGTAGCAGTCAAAAGTAATTGTTACAGCTAGTATGAAATTTCGTACCATGGGCAACTAATAAAAGGTTTTAAAAATTTTTAAATCAGAAATTGGTATAGATTAGTTGCTAAGGTACCTTGGTAATTATAATTGTGTTTTTACTGATATGTGCCAAAACATACTGTGCCAAAACATGCTGTCATGACAGCATGTTATATACATACATACATACATACATATACAGTGTACAAATATACTGTGTGACCAAAAGCCAAAGAACATCCAGTAATAAATAAAAATCCAGAAATCTTTAGAAAAGCTCTACCAAAATGCACTACAGTACAGTATATAAAAAACATTTAAAGCTTAAGCTAAACTTGGGTTAAGATGCATATCTGCTAACATTTTATTATTCAGCAAATACTAATATTGTAGCAAATAAAGACTGAAAACCTAGTCTGAACAGACATGGTATGAATATTCAGTACAAATCACCTTAGTATTAACACTATTCTAGATTACTGATTTCTAAATATATGAGTTTGGTCATTACATGTACTAAATACTAAATGCACCATAAAATGCACATAGGCCTAATGTTAGCAGTATGAACAATGCATAGCCGACAAAAAAATTTTATTTCCTTGAAATTACAACAAACTCATTGTCAATCGAGATTTACTGAAAGTCACTACACAATTTGGCATAAAGTCAACCATCACATTTGAAGTCAGCACCGAATCTCTATTGAATTTTAACATTTTCCAGTTCATCCTTTAGTTTTCCATCACCACTTTCTTTGTGCTTGGCAACACCTTTCTCCTTTTTACCTGTCTGCTGCTTTTTCTGCTTAGACAATTCTTCCTGTTCTATTGGAGCTGGTTTCACAAATGGAATTTTCTCACTGTACACTACCACAGAAAACAGAACAGATGCAAAATCAAGATGCTTCAACAGCTCTGTTTCCATGTATTTAATCCAGTGTAGTGTAAACATCATTGTCAAAAGCATTATTTCAAAATCATTTTAAAACTTAATTTACAAATGATAGTGTGTCATGCCTTCAATCACTCTACTCTTCATTCAAAATTTATAAGCCATCATGTCAGCAATTCATTTTGAAATATTTTCAAAACTGAAAATATATAAAAATGCAATCATTGGTCTATTGAAACTTCATTTCACGAGTTATAAGCCTGAAAATTGATACTGAACCCATATATTTCATAGCCCGAGTCTGATTTGTGCTTTCCCATTAGCTCTCAGCTGGCAGAGTACAGCCAAAATCCAACTCGAGCCAAGTGCAACTTGCGCTAATCCCCTGAGGGGTTAATATTACCAGTAAATCACTTCCACAAATCTGCACAACCTGTGTTCAAATGTTCTCCATACAGGAACAGAACACAAAGAAACCGACGTACACAGAAAATGTAGTTACTTAGAAGACGTTATCAGATTCAAATTTATTCCCTACTCAGAGGCATCAGACTGCGTAGAACAACAGGAATGACAATTCCATCTTCAACCTGATAGTTCTCAAGGATCGCACAGATTGTGCGTGTAGTTGCGCACATCGTTGCATTCAGCATATGCACATATTCCGTCTAACATAAAAACATATATTAAATATGCTAACTATTCCCATTATCATATGGTCGCATGACTAAATACAGTCAGAAGCTGACAAAACAGAAATGCACCTGCAATAAGTCACTTGAATTTGTACTTATGCATAGGGGTTACAAAAATTATTGGGTGCAACGGGGGGCTATGAAAATATGACTTTTGCATACATGCTATATGGACGAGCCCTATAAAAATAACACAAAATTTACACTTCAGATTTGGATGTGAAGAGAAAAGGGAAATCTCAATTGGATTCTAGAAAACGTATTGAAACAGCACAATGAGAAAGAAAATTAATGAATTGGAAGACAACAAAAACTACTAAATATGCATCACGAAAGGATCATCACTCCGAAGAGCAGAAAGGCAGATGACTAAAGGAAAAGATAGAAAGATCACAGACAAGAGTTTCAAAAAAGGACAAAAGTTCAAGTTGAAAAGAAAAGCATCCCTGAAAATCTGCAACCATGCCTTTTCATTCGCCACACCTGAATGTTGGAACTCAACCCCAGCTTTCTTCCGCAGCCTTAGACACTGTCAATAAAATCTGAATCCTCATTTCCCATAATACCTGCATTATCTTCCCATGTCTTCAGATCTAAGCTTAATATTTCTAATCACTCTCTTTTCTAAAATAATTTCCTCCATAGCCATAATAACCTAGTCTCACTGCCCTTTGGATATATTCACCATTGCCTGGCTGATCATTCACCTTTCCCAAAGCTATTTTAAGAAAGGCTAAGAATAAGCAGCCACTGTTGTACTACTTTCCAAAGTGCTACATAAATCCACAGGAGTTTACTTACTTACTTTTACAATGCTTAATATGCATGTTTGCAATAAATTTAATTTGGTCTTGTTGGTTATCTTCTTGTTTTTCCATATACTCTTCATTTTTTGTAAAAGCTCTGTGGGCCCTTCCAATACTATCATTCATGTCATTGTCCCAGGTCAGGAGGCTTCCCAGATAGTTGAACTTTTCTACACTTTGATGTTTTGTCAACCTATTTCTATTGGTTTTTTTATTGAAGTTTCTTTAAGGTCAAATGCCATTATTTTAGTTTGTTGGAGTTAATATCTATTCCCATTCTCTCTCTTCTCTTTGATTGCTAGTACGTTTTCTCTTAGGTGTCCGTATTTGTGATCTATTATGTCCACATCATCTGCAAATTTGATGTTATTTATATGCATTCCATGAATAGATATTCCTGTGTTGTTGTTGCTTATTTCTTCTAGCGTGCACTCAAGGTAAGTGATAAAGTGTAAGGGTGCTATTGGGTCTCCTTGTTTGGTTGCAGTTTGAACCATTCACCAATGTCTTGACCTATTCTGATTGTGCATTGTGACTGTTGGCTTATATTTTGGAGCATTATGATGAATTTTTTGTCTACTCCATATGACTGAAAGACGGCACATATGGTGTTTGCGTTGACTTTATCGAACGCTTTTTGTGGTGAAGTCTATGAAACAGTTGCATACTATCTTTCCTTTTACCAAGATACATCATATAATGTGGATGATTATATTATATGAAAATACTTAGAATGCTAGTTATTGCACACCTCCTGGTTCATCTTTTTTGTCTGGCCATATCTCACTCGCAGTCGACGTGATTGGTAATCAGTACAGTTCGAGCAAGAAACAAGTTCTCTGAAGGCACCAGATCCCGGAAACCATCCCTCTATATCGAGCTTCTTTGAAGCAGCATTATTCAATTCCCCTGAATCCAAATCACAAAATTATTCTCAAAAATCAAAATAAATTAATTTAATAACACAAACGATAAGAAAATGTATAGTTGCACTCACCTGCACAAGCAGTCTCCATTATCAAAGCAATGATTAATTTCATAAAACAGTTGCACCCAATAATCATAAGTATATGGACATTGAAGGGCAAAAAATAAAAATGCAATACATTACAACATCTGAAGTGCCTGTTTAGAATAAAGTTACTAGTTGTAGTTCAAATAAAATCAGATTCCTATCTGGATATTGCCAAATATGAACTCAACAAATGTTATTATTCAATGAAGTTCTCACAGACAAATAAAAAATGATAAGCATTACAAAAACAGACCAAAACATTTGATCAAGGTAAATAACAGAGGTGAATATTATTTTAAACAATTAAAATAAACATAAATTATCTGCTTGAAAGTCAATAGTAAACACTCGACAGAAGTTGAGGAAAAATATACAATTCTTCAAAAGCTGATGAAAGTTAAATTTGTTTACCCAATATGTGATTTAAACTTATAATTATGTAACTTTATAAAAATGAGCAGAGAAAATTGTCTGCCAGAAAGGTCCCCAATCTTTCCAAAATCATGCTTAATGACTGCAATAGTCTGATTTGAGACCAATCATTTATCTAATACAAAGGACATTATTCAATATTCAGCCATAAAATAAACCCATTTCTCTCAATATCAAATCTCAGCTTACTTCAAGCATGCATATTCAATGCCAAACTAATAATACCATTCAACCTATTCAAAAGAAAAAACTTTACACAGACCTGAGACAATGTTGACAACCCTGTACGGAATTCCAATGGCTTGGTTGAACGCTTCTGCATTGCCAATCATTTCATCCATCATAGCCCAGGATTTATTTTCATGAGGCGATGTCAGACAAAACTGTTCCACCTGAAAAAGAATTTTCAAAAAGTCTGACTTAAATTGTACCATCAAAACTGGAGATCACCTTTCTCTGCAATATTCCGTTGCCCACCAAAAGCTAAGCAACGAAAATGTTAAATATGATCAACAAAATACATTAAAACATCATAAACAAATAAAGCAAAAGCAGTTGTCAGCTAACAAACCTTTTCAAATTGGTGCACACGAAAGATGCCGCGCGTGTCACGGCTGTGAGATCCAACCTCTTGCCTGAAACAGGTCGAATATCCAGCGTAACGGATCGGAAGACTCTGGGTGCTTATCCACTCATCTCGATGAAACGCTGCAATTGGCTGCTCTGAAGTTGCAATCAAGTACTTCTCTTCAACATCCTGCTCCTCTTTGTTTTCACTTCTTTTCCCTATCACCTATTATTGCAACATTTGTTTGCATCTCATTAATACCTCTGACCCCAATATTCAAATTGTTGGCTTTCTAAATTGAATTGTATAATAAAAATGGCATGAAAAGCATATAATAACGATGGAAAAGGTCTTGAATGAACAAGTAAAAGATTTTCACAAACAATCTCTCCATACTTTTCAGTAGCAAATCACAATTTTTACAAATTCACCATAACTTTGTTAAATTAAGGAAAACAAACTCAACTAATAGTAGAAAGCAAATATATATTACTTATTTCTAAACATTAAAATAAAAGTTAGCATTCGCATTCAGCTGAATTACAAATGGATGTAATGTAATGTAATGTGGCATTTGTATAGTGGCTCTTCTATTTCTACTCAGAGGCGCTCCTGGCATTGGAGTTGCAGGGTAAAGTAGCGAGACTTCTGCTTTCGCATTGAGCAGAGCGAGGGAGTATAAGAAGTGATTCCTAAATGAATGGGTTCAAGGCATTCCAGAGGGAGGGTCCAGTCACTGCAAAAGCTTGACGCTGAGTAAGAGCAGTGCGTGATCTGGGGACATAAACATTCTTCTGATCAGTGGAGCGGAGCCGGTGATGAGCAGTGGAAGAGGGTGATTTGAAAAGCTCAGTAATGTAAGATATAAAAAATAAATATAAAATCTTTTGGATATTTGATCAATTTTTGATTGGCATTGAACATTATGTGATCACCAATTCAGAACTGCATAATTTAAGTAAGCAATCAACCAAATAAATTTCAGTTTGACAATATTTCTATCAATGGCTGGATACCTTGTAGAGTTCATCATCAAACTGACTCAGCTGAGCAACTTCCTGCATAACCTCCTTTCTCATGAAGAACGGAGTGTACAGCGCCTGATAACTCTTGTCATTGAGCATCCGAAGGGCAAGATTAACAATTGCCTGCTCAAGAAATACAGCTGCTCCCTAAAAATAATCATCCATCAAGTATGTCCAAGTTTACTCTTGTCAAAAATTCATCTTTAGTTTAGCGATCAAGAAAATTTCATGTATTTCCAATACTACTTAATAATTATTAATTCATCCAACCTATGCCTGACATGAAATGGTGAAGAAATTTGTCTACTTGGGAAGTGAATTGGAAGAAGAGGAAGGCTCAGATTTGGAGTTCTAAAGAATAGCAACGGCAGGGTCTATATTCAACAGGCTACTTACCAAAATTTTCAAAAGACATGACATTGGGATGAAAACAAAAATAACTATTCTCAACACTTGTGTAAAACCAATATTAATATATAAAAGTGAATCTTGAACCATAAAAAAGAATCTGAGAAAAAAATAATAGCAACAGAAAATAAATGGCTCAAAAGAATACTAAGGATTGGATACAAAGAACATATAACAAATGAAGAAGTTAGAGAGAGAGAGAACACTGCAACCGAGCATCATGGAAGTAATCAGAAAGAGAAGAATGAAATGGACTGGACACATACTCAGAATGCATTAAATAAGAAATACAAAACAAATTTTCAACTACAAACCAGAGGGGAGAAGATCTAAAGGAAGACCAAAAAGACGATGGGTGGACAGATTGGAAGAGGATCTGCACGTGGCAAGGCTGAATCTCAATGGAAAAACCGACAGAAAACACTGAATGGCTTTGGAAGAAATAGCAAAGGACAGAGAACTTTGGAGAGATGTTCATGGAGAAGTCGATAGCTGGACACAGCTAGAGAACGAAGACCTGACCTGACCTGATGCCCGACAAATGAAGACATATACACAACACTAACCTCTAAATATGGCATGTAAGAGTAATTTGATAAAGATAAAATGGCAGATAAATATAATTCAATAGTCACTCAATCATCAGTTCAAAAATCAATCGTGAATTAATGTAGCACCCTTGCCATTTGGAGGCAGAGAACTGAATGCAATAGCACTATGGAAGAAAACACAACATTCTTATGCAATCCAATGTAACAGAATATTTGTATAGCGTCTCTTCTGAAGAATCACTCAGAAGCACTCCCGCTGTGATTACTGTATATTGACAAATAGATAAGTTTTAAGTCGTTTTAAAAAGAGGGCCATAGAATTAGGAGTTGCTAAGCCACGCATATGCCTACTGGCATCAAGAGCATTCCAAAGGATAGGGCCAACTGATTCAAAACCTCGTTTCAAGAACAAGAAGGTTCAGGGTTGGGGCACACTGAGAAGACCATTGGTTGTGGACCGAAGACATGGCCGACCAGGGATAGAGCTAAAAGGATGGAGTAGCTCTGATAGATAAGATGGAGTGGCACCAGTAACAGAGAAAGAGCAAGCAACGGAGAGTGCAACCGCTCTCAACACACGAAACTCAACTTGAGCAGGATAAGGCAGCCAGTGTAGAACATACATCATATATTCACTAATGTGATCGCGTATTGTGACACCAGCAATCACCCTGACTGCCAAACGAAGAACCATCTGGAGTTTATCAAGTCACACCAATGGAAGACCAGCAAAAAGTGAACCACAGTAGTCAAGCCTTGAGCAAATAAAAGCATGCATCAAAGTAGAAGCAGATGGCAAACAAACTTAATCAAGATGCAATGCAAATGCAGAAGCAGCAATACCAGTATTACTCTGTTAAAGCAGGTTTACTAGTTTCTGAATAAGGATTCATCTTCACAGAACAAACCTAGTTTTTTTCAAACTCTGAGGAACAAACAAAAGTTGGTCAAGTGAAATTTTATTTTCTATAGGCGATCACGACAATCAGGAACACTGAAATAACTGAAGGAATTTCTTTAATATTTTGGCAACATGCATTTTTTGCTGAAATATTTTTTCTATTTCTTAAATTAATTACGAGTGGTAACATCAGAGGCGTACAACTGACCTTGAGGTAGTAGCCTCTTCCTCCAGCAGTTACTGCTCCTCTTTCCCCATCAACACCATCAATCATGTGAATGAGATCAATATGAGAGTACTTCTTTTTTGTAGCTGTATCTCCCCAAGTCCTTTCCACTCTATTTTCATTCTAAGCAATCCAAGAAATCAAATTCCCACACAATCACATTGGACTTTATTCGATCCATCAATTCACTTTTTCGCATATTTTTAGAATAAATGAAACAGAGCTCACAGTCAATAATATAGAAATTGTAATAAACCACATACATGTTTCAAACCAACATCGTACCAATCTACGACAATCAGAAAGGCAGCAAAAAAAGCAACACCAAGGACACAGGCATAGAGCAGAGTATGCAACTGCATTCCAAGAACCTTAGTATTATAGCAATTGTGATGAAACCATAAGAAAACAGGCTATATTCAGTATTGCATCCCTGGCAATGTCATACAACACATTATTCTGAAACATTTAAAGAAAAACTTTTCTACGCTATGTTTATGTTTGAAAATTTTGAACTTCTGAGAACAAATTAATGCATAAAATAGTCCTTGTCCAAATTTACTATAAGACAGCATTGATCCCAAAAATTCCTGTCAAATCTACGGTAAATCATCAACCTGATAATTGGAAAAAATGGCATAGATAAAAATTTCTAAGAAATAATGCAAAAATATGAGCTTAAATAAATGGTTCCATAAATGTTCATAATGATCAGCATCTGGCTACTGCTGTGCATCAGTGGTTCAACTCACATTGTACTCTGTTGACCATTGAGATTTAACTCTTACAGCAACACAAAATTCTAAACACCACCGACCCAAACGGTTTGGTAGCTGCTTTTTCTTGGTCACACGTTTAATCATATGGAATAAATTACAATCCAATCAAGATCCATGCATATTCATCGACCCATTTGCTAAACCTCTCAAATTCTACATTTTCTCTGAATCAGCACATGTACTAAGTGTACCATATAAATATATCACTTACTTACTTACTTGAAACTGTTAGCATTAAGCACTTACAGTGAGTGTTAGAAACAAAAAGAAAATAAAAGTCAACGCATCCTTTAATAAGTTATAAACTGCTTCAAATTTCACTAAGAAGCTGAGTTTTTAGTTTAGTCTTCTAATTTTACCTCGTCGTTGCTAACTGGGACAGAATCGTGTACTAAATTTCCTATCTCTTTGATTGCTTCAAATCTTTGAAGCTCAGTCAGCTGGCAGTCTTCTTGACATTGCTTCATGCCATCATCAGCAAGAGTTGACAGTTTCCTCAGTTGTGTCATGCTCAGTTCCTACCAAACAAACACGTTCCCATACATATATGGCAAATAAATACTCCTTAACTCCAAATGTAACACAGTGCTTCAGTGGAATGTATCAAAATAAACTTAAGTGTAAGAATGAGATGCAAAAAAGTTATGAAGCAGCAATACAAAGTTTAAATTTTATCGTATTTCAATTGAAATAATAAAATTAGGAAATCAAAAAAATACTGATTTCTAGAGAATATTTAAAAGTTTACAATATAGTCAAATGATGCAAAGATGATGCAATGTTAACCATATGAATGCTCACAAATTCCACACATAAATGATAAATGTTCATTTAAGTCAGATCAAAGAGTAAAACTAATTATGCAAGCAGAATGCTAAACATGATCAAAACCAGAAATTTGGACTTGTGGGAAATGAAATTTGGGCCTCAAAGTTAAACATGCATGAAGCGCATGACTCAGTAGGAGTACATTCTAACTGACTGACTCAAAAACTGCCTAAAATTCTATCATTCCACCTGCACATCCCTGTACACAACATTCACTTGCACGGCACTACAATAAGGAATTGGCATACCGTATATATTCGTGATAAAGTCGAGAAATTTAAGGCCAATTCACAGGTTATATATCCTGACCTCGACTTATACTCGAGGCACTAACTGTTGGGTAAAGTTTCCATACATAGCATGTCGAAAATAATTAATTTAGCTAACTGCGTAATTATTTTCAACATATGCTCTGACATCTAAATAAAAGTTCATATCAGCGTTTTTAAGATTGGTAATTTATAGGCGCCACATAAATATTAATTAAATATTGGCGCTACATAAATATAAAAAATCAAGATTACCGTAATTAAGACTTTTATATTGTCAAGAATGAGCGAATAGCAGGTTTAAAATTTTCATAATCGTCAGGAATCAATCTGGGCATGTGAAAATCGTTCAGTTTCTCGATAGTTCAAAGCTAAAACGCAGTTTTCAATCAAAACAATGGCGCCGCTGCGCCACATGCCCACTTCTCCGGCGTCGCCATTGTTCCGACTCTCACTATCACCTCAAGAGGGTTCGCCGCGATGACGTCACGTCGACTTATTCTCGGGTCAATGACTTTAGACACCTTCAAATACCAAAAATCTAGGGGTCGACTTATACTCGGATCGACTTTATCTCGAGTATATACGGTAACTTGAAAGGAAGTGATGAAACCTTAAAAGTTAAAATGATAGCAAAGAGTAAAAAGTTACAGACCAGAAACAGTCTCAATTGTTCTCTTAAGTCTGCTTGACAACTCCTCTCTGTTAAACCCAATACAATTGATTCAGACCACTGTCTGCAGTAATAAAGCTTGAAATTTATTATAGTAATAATAATAATAATAATAATAATAATAATAATAATAATAATAATAATAATAATAATAATGATAAGTTATAAAAAACATGTATTTAGCCATAGAGTGCTAATAATGTCTGGATTTGGATATCCTGTAATCGACCCTCATTGGTGGTGGTGGTGGGGGAGGGACAGCAAAACCAACACCAAATGAATGGCCCACTGAAACATTCAAGTAGAGTCAATGAGTCAGCCTAATGCCTTCATCCATTCTGCTAAAAGCTATGACTTAACCACAAAAAAAGAAATACCTTAACAGCATCAGAATCAAATTAACTAAATCTTTAAGCAGTGCATCGGGCAAGACATCGCTATCACCAGCAGCTTCCTTTTTCTACAAAAAATTGTTAAATTTCTTCTTCATCTAAGTTAAATTTACTCCTACATAAAAATAATTTAGAACTGAAAACATTATAACATTTTAAATATATCATTGCAATATAAAAACCTTGCCAACATTCTCTGTACTCCAAGTGTTAAGAAAGTTACTTCCTAAATGCACTAATGAAAAGACCTCATATATCTCCAGCATACTGGTACATTAGTACACTGCATGTGGCTGTTTTATTCAGGGCTAAACAAATCAAAGCAAGTGATTTTAAGAGGTACTTAATATGTCAATGTCTTTATTCCGGCATCATCTGTTTCTTTAAGCCATTGGCCATCGGTGACACATCGCGCTATAGCTGGCTCCACTTCAAAAACTTTGCCGGCAGTCAATGTGTTAAAAACATTCAAATGCCATAACACAGACATCTAATTGTATAAATTTCAATTGATTCTGCCTAATATGGAATCTATAAATATTATATTTATATCAATGACATTTTTACTATTTTGTAATACTACACAAATTCAAGTTAGCCTGAAGCATGCAATTATACAATTTCAAAAACTTAAAACAAAACAAACAAAATATGAGTTAATATTAAAACTTATTGATTTAAATGTCTACCTTCATTTTCTCACCAATGGTTTTATACACACATTCTTCAGTTTGTTGTATTGGTCCAAATTAAAACGAACTAAAAAATAAATTCAATAAGGCAAAAGTCAAAAAATAGCAATCAAAGATAGGATGCCTGATCTTGTGGCATTTGTAGAATTGCTCCCACAGCAGAACTTCAGCACTAAGCAGGAAAGCCAGGCCAAAAGTGCCAACTATTGTTCAGTAAGATCAATGTTTAGCATGATCAATGACTAGTCATGTTACAAGAGAGTTGAACCTGGAATTATTCACAAGGAAACTCAAACGCACTTTTACCAGATTTCGTACGAATTGTAAAGCGCTCCTGACTTTGGCCTTTTCTTCCGTGTTTTTAGTGTTATAGAAATTGACTTATAAACTAAACCAAACTAAACTTATGAGCATAACTAAACTTGGATTTCAATCACATTTTTATGTCTTTATTAAGGAAATCACAACCAAGATATCACATGGCAAGCAATGCTATTATCATTATTATTATTTTCACCACCGCCACTGCCGCCAACACCACCGTCATCATCATCATCGTGGTCATCATCATCATATATTCATTGCGTTACGTCACATTTACGGAACCCCTTCCCCTCGTCACACTTTGTAACAAATGTCCAGACCTCTCCCCCTAGGCGCGTTACGTCATTTGTGGACGACCCCTTATTGACAGTTTGTGCAAAACAAAGCAAGTGCATCCATCTCATTAAAAGTAATTATATTTGAGATAATTTGAGAGCTTATTCTGGAAAGAAATGTTCAATCTATCATTGATGTAACAACATTTATTCAGTGTTTTAATGATTGTCTGCATCTTAGCAAGTTGCCACAGGGCTAGAGCTGCTAGCAAACTGGTGTTGCGGGAATAGTCTGTCCGTTATTTTAATTAAATATTAACTGTGATATTTACTTGTTAAATAATGTGGCCCTCGAGCTAAGCTGAGAACAAAGTAGGGGTCTGCAATCCAAAAGTTTGGGAAACTCTGACATAAGTCATCAATTACTTGATATTACATCATATGGGGAAACGCACGTTTTCTCCATTTGTTATCGGCGTCGACCACTTTGTCGACAACGGAAGCGTCCTTGAACCGCTTCTCCTGATTTTTTCTGATCTTTTCCGGATCGCCACCCTTGTCAGCCCTGAAAAGCTCTAAATCCAGAACCATTTCCAGAGGTTTAGATGAGAAGAAAGCGCTTTGAAAAATTGAAACCGTCAACTCCTCAGAACTCCTACGACGACCACGACGACGACAACGTGTTTCCTTTTGGGAGTGTTGCTGCTGCCAGTTTTCGAACTACAGTAGACTTTAATAATTATTATTATTATCGAATGCTTAATGTGCTAAATGATGTCAGCCATTTGATTGCGACATTATCAGCTGTGTGTAAAGTTTGTAATCCACCGTCCTCTAGCCTGGTTATAGGGCAAGAGTCAACTAGGTGCGACATTGTTTGAATGACACCGCAGGGGCACAGGTTCGAGTCAGTTAATCCCCATTTCTGATGACAGTAATTGCAGTGTCCCTGTCCAGTTCGAAAACGGTTTAACAGACACCACAGGTGACGAGGCAGCGTGTCAAAGCCTGGTTGTCGGATAGCGGGATCTTCGACCAATTGGCAGTTGATCACCTGAGCCGACTCCCAGTCAAGTCTCCACTGTCTATCGACATCTGAGGAACCTTGTTAAGCTGCAGAGGATGGCGTGATTTCAATCGGTGATTAGGAGGGTTGGACAGGTCCTCGAAGAGTGGCAGGTCCTCACGGTCTGCTATCTTCGATAGAAATCTGTCCACTGCAGCTTCCCGTCGTAAGTATGGTGGTTGGATATTTGATAGAACTGGCAGCCATTGGAGCGCTGTTGGGCGCAGGGTTCCGGAGACAAGTCTCATGGCTGAGTGCAGCTGCGTGTCCACCGCCTTTGTGTGCGAGGAGCGATACCAGGCGGGACAGCAGTATTCCGCGGCTGAATAGCAAAGTGAAAGTGCAGACTGTCTCAGAGTAGCGGCGTTTGCTCCCCAGGAGGAACCGGCTAATTTTGACAGGAGGTTTGTCCGGGTTCTGACTTTGCCGGCCAACTTTGAAAGATGTGTTTTGAAGCTTAAAGTTCGATCAAGAGTAACGCCAAGATATACAGGGAATGGATCGTGCTTCAATTGTTTCCCATCCATATGAATTTTTAGCTCGTATTTTGCTTTTCTGTTGTTCAAATGAAATACACTCGCCACAGTTTTATTGGCGTTTGGTTTAAGTCGCCATTTTTTGCAGTAGTCTGAGATCCGCTGTGTGTCGATAGTTAGCTGTTCTTCAAGTTCCTTGAATGTCTGGGCTTGAACGGCAAGGCCGATGTCGTCGGCGTAGCCGTATTTCCTGCTAACTGTGTCAGGTATATCATTTAGATACAGATTGAATAATATAGGAGCTAAAACTGAGCCCTGTGGAAGGCCATTTCTCTGACATCTCCATGAACTTATGTCATCTCCCATATGAACTCGAAACTGTCGGTCACGGAGAAGTAAATCCACGACACGAACGAACCATGGTTGGAAATTCATCGAGAGTTTGTAACGTAAACCGGCATGCCAAACCGTATCAAAGGCTGCTGTCAAGTCCAAGAAGACAGAGCCTGTCTTTAGGCGCTTCTGATAGCCATTTTCTATGTATGTTGTAAGTGCAACAACCTGATCACAGGTGCTGCGACCTTTTCTGAAGCCAGCTTGAAACGGGTTTAGTATGTCGTCTACCGATGTGGCGATGTGATTCAGTAGTAGTCTCTCGAATAACTTGTAACAGACGCTGAGTAGCGAGATTGGTCTGTAGCTTGCCGCAAGAGTTTTGTCTTTTCCTGGTTTTTTCGATGGCAATGACCTTTGCTTTACGCCAAATCTTTGGAATATTGTTACTCGTTATGATTTTGTTGAAGAAGGTTAGTAGCCATTTGCATGCCTTTGGACCCAAATTTTTAGAAACTCAGGGTGAATATTATCGTACCCTGGAGCTGTGCCTGTTTTCATGGATTTAAGAGCGTTTTGAAGGTCATTGTCGAAGAACACGGGAGCCGATTCTTGTGGCTGATGTTTTCCAGATTGTAGGAAGGCTTTATTTTCCGATTGTACATGTCGCTTTAATAGTTTATCAATGGGCGCTTTTGCGACTTTTGTTAAATGAGATGCAACGGAATTTGCTTTAACTGATGGATGAACGTTTTTGGAGGCAACTGGGCGGCACCAAGTCGTCGAATTAACGCCCAGCCCTTACGACTGGAGTGTGAGAAATCCAAACTAGCGGTTGTCTCTTCCCAACGATGGCGGCGGGCAGCATCCAGAGATTCAATTAAGTGATCAGCTACATCCGGGTCTCCCGACTCCTCGTATTGTTGGAGGAGGACTTTGCATTCTTCGTCTAGGCATGGAATGTACATTGGTCGAACGCCTCGAGGGATGTTGGAGTGGGCGGCCTTTAGCAGGGCTCCTGAGAAACGATGATAGGCACTTTCTATGGAGATATTCTTGGGAATCAAGTGAATGATTCTTTCAATATCCGCTGAGAATGATGGCCAATCAGCTTTACGAAAATTCCATCGCCGCTTCTGGATCCCGCCAACCAGTGGAAGTTGTACGCCTACGTGTAGTACGGAGGGTCTATGTTGGCTGTGTGGGGAAGTCGGTGAGGACTGTGACGGATGCAGCAAGTGGACGTCCGTGTATCGCCGTGACCCAGCACAGGTCCGGTGAATACTCCTTTGCCATCTTGCTGAGCGAAATGTCCCTTTTGTTTGGGATCATGAATAAGATAGCACTCATTGGCAGATGCCCACTCTTGCAAGTAATCTCCATTTGGGTCATTCTGGTGATATCCCCAATCCGTGTGGTGGCTATTGAAGTCACCAACTATGATGGCAGGGGTGAGGTAGGGATTGGTGGGCAGTTCGTGTCATCCCAAGTATCAGTTGGCGGCTTGTACACGTTCCCAATATGGAAGCCACCTATCTGAATGACATCGTATCGTGAACTGGACTCTATGTGGTGGACGTCTGCGATGGTATTCCGGGTATACGTAGCTCGACCATATTTCGCGTGAAGGTCGTGAGCGATGAGGTCGAAACCCGGAATTGAGAACAGGTCGGATATGTCTTTCTCAACGTGTGTCTCTTCAAGACAGATAACGTCGATGTGATGTTCTTCGGCAATTGAGCTGATAAGTTGTCGCTTGGCGGCTGAGAGGCCTTCGACGTTTAGCTGCAGAATTCGCAGTGCCGGACCGACGGCTAGAAAGTCGTGGCCGTTGTCGAGATGACCTTTGTTGGCACATGGACCGGGATCATGGTGGATTCGGTCAGCTGGTGACATCATTAGTTTCCCTCAGAACGAGGTACTCACGGGGAGGGCGAACGAGAACGCTGATGCCTTCCTCCCCATTGTTATTGCTACTTTAATAATGATAATCATGAACTATAAACTAAGGTAAATGTAATTGCCTTGAGGTAAATGTAGTTCCATACTCGAACCAGCGTGGGGTTTCCGGCGCTGATTTCGATACTAGGCAAGCAGCGACGCAGGTGACTTACGCCATTAATCTAGAGTAGGCTGCCATTACTTTCTATTAGATCTGCGTTTTACCTTCGCAGCTTAGCACTGCTACGAATAATCAATTCATCGACGCCTAAATGATGAACGGCTTGATAATGATACGAGAGGGAATCGAGGAAATTGTATCATTAAGCAGTCTAAAGCAGGGTTTCCCAAACATTTTAGAACCGCGGCCCACTTCAGCGGTTTTGTAACGTACCGACAGGGGCTTCTATCCCTATTTAAGGCGGGCGCCGCTGCGCCCGAAAAAATGGGGGGATATTTTGCTACTAATCTGAACTGGACCGAGACTGATATTGATTCAAAATAACACTGACCGTGACGTAATCAATGATAGCTATGCCTAACACAAAGGATAAAAAGCTGAATATAATAGGCTACTAAGCCTACAATGGAGCAAATTAACAGAGGAATTTGTAATTTTGGGGGGAATTGAGCCCAGCTGCAAGGGGGCAGGCCCTCCGAGAGAAATTCCGGGCCCCTGTGCAGAATGGCCGACGGGCCCTTGACAAGTCATAATTTTTTCTTGACGACCTTTTTTTTTTTGCTCGTCGTCTGCCGTTTATTTAGTAGCACTGTGTCCCGGGCCCCTTGTGCTCGCCGGGCCCCTCTGCTGAACTGACATTTTTAACCGTTCTTTAGTGTTATTGTTCATTTTATTGTTAATTATGCATATTCATCATCGGCCCGGGCCCCTCCAGACCGCCGGGCCCCTGTGCAGTTGCCCCCCTGCCCCCCCTCTCGGAGGGCCTGCAAGGGGGATAGAAGCCGCTGCGTACCGAGACCCTAATGGCCTAATCATAGCATGCAATATTTTTAAAATGCACTATGCCATCTGGCGAACTCTAGTTGAAAAGAGAATCTTCTGAGTTTTGAATAAATGGCAAAACAAAAGCTCTGATTCATTTCAAATTAAAATATGGCAAATATATTATGTAAATTATTAATATGTTGTCAAGTAAAACAAAAGGATGGTAATAGATATTGAAATTTCTTGAAAATTATTTTTATTATTTGCCAAGGCATACCTTTGTTACGCGTCTTAAAATACCGATGAGTACGACAAATTCGCTTAACCGCTGGGTAACTCCGCCATAACCGGTGGCAAGCCCTGGTTGAGAAAGGAGGAGCCAAACACGCATACAAACACACATAGACGCCCATCGTCTTTGATACTGACGCGTCTATAAACAAACGCAACACACACAACTGCTGGGTGTGTTATCGGTGAATCGGGTCAGGACAACTGGGTAACGCCGATTGGGTCCCGGACAACTGGGCCCGCCAACTGGGTAACGGGACATCTGGGTAACGGGACATCTGGGTAACGGGACATCTGGGCCCCGTACAATAGAGAAAGAGAGAATGGTGCTGATGAATGGAATAGGCAACGACTATTTTGGTTTGCCGGTTTTATGCTTTAACGTCATAAATGCCTGCAGGAATACAGCGAAGGCTCAGTTCTTCTTAATCTTAAGTCCATATAAGCCTGTAGTAACTGTAGGTTGTATTTACGATCAAAGAAACAGCACCTCCTCCCATTAAGAATGTGTACTCAATTTGTAGCCGATGACAGGCTAAAAGAAGACAGACCACCCGAAGTTTTACAACAACCCTCATTTATTATTAGGCATAAGTCGAGTTCGATAGTGCGGGGCCCAGATGTCCCGTTACCCAGATGTCCCGTTACCCAGATGTCCCGTTACCCAGTTGGCGGGCCCAGTTGTCCGGGGCCCAATCGGCGGTACCCAGTTGTCGCGGACCGTCGGTGAATAGAGATTTCTTAGTGGAATTACGTATTTGTCGCAGTGTTTAATCTAATCTCCTGAACTCCGGGGGGGAACTGACAAGGCCGGTGGAAGTCAGATAGGGGTCTGGGGGAGCGATGTAAGCTCCCCAAGCGGGGTCTGGGGTGGTGCCCCATAGAAAACGCATTTTTATGAATTTAGGACATATTCTTGAGCTCAGATAGCCTATGCTTTTAAAAGTGAAAAAAGACTCAATCAGCCTCATGACCTGTAGTACCTGTACAAAGCACGAATTTGTATCTAATTTGTGTCACTTCCATTGTGACTGTAATCATAATATGGATTTTAAGACAAGTAATCAGAATTGTTCTGAATCACAATTATTCTGTTTTGAAAAATTCAAAATGAATGGAATGCTGTATACATGCATGCGGATTTAACGTAAAACACAATACAATCAGGCTAATTCTAGTGTTGGAGATCGTTACTAGGCAAAAATGTCTGCTTGGGAAAATAAAGGTTGACATTGCTCACCTTATATGGGCATGGACTACTACACCTGGACAGACAACTGAGGAATTCAGGAATTCAGGATTTGGCCGATTTACCTCAGAGGCCGCTGTGTAGAGGGCTGTGAAAAAGTGTGCATTGTGTACTATGAGGAAACAGTGATGCAGACTAGAACTATATCTCGACCAAATATTGTCCAATTTTTCAATTTTTTGATTTATCTTGTTCCGATAACATTTCCCTGCAACTTTGCCGTTCAACAAAGTTAAATTACCGCTCAAAAATTTTAGCTGCAGAGCTTGGAACAAAAAATATTTCTTTTGGAGGGTTCTGTTTCAGGTCAGATTGTGGACCCTCATTCCAATTTTTATTAAATTTTGCACGAATGTTTTGAAAGAGGAATAAAAATGCAAAACATTGGTGTATATCTTATTTTTTTAGCTTTCAAAAACCCCGAGCAATTGTAAGTTGAAAAATCCAAAATTACGTGAAACTACACAGAACGCTGTATTTCTTCGGCCCCCCTGTAAGGTACCTTAGACAGTTGGCTGTCCGCTTCTTTAGTAGTCGATGGCATGGGCACCACATCATTGGCTGCCAGACTTCACCTTAATTGTTCTTGTGGCGCTTTCTTAAAGCCAGGATGCTGTCTGTTCGCTCCGTTGTTGCTAACTGCTAAACTGGAGCCATCTACCGAATAACCTTATTCCTCACTCTCCATACCTTTTTAGCAATTAGCTGACTATTGATTATTATTATTATTGGGCCTCATATTTAGTTGAATTCTATTATTAATCGTTTTATTAACTTATCTGTAATTTCTCTACAACATTAGAAAATAATTATTATTATTAAGGACCCAAGGGTCATGAATCACAAGGTCATGGGTCATTCTGAGTTACTCATTGCCAACTCTGTGCTGGGATTGGCCTATAGGCCTAGGCCCAAGCATATAGAATCAGAGCATTCAACTAGAACAGCTAGAATTATGTTAACGCTTCTTCCTTTATTTCCATAAGCGTTGAAGGTTGCACACTAATATTTGAAATCGAAGAACACGAACTTTTCAAAATTCGGATTTTAAGTTCTTAATTATGTACTAAGTTATACAATAACTATATTTGGTGACATTGCCCATGACCAGAAACTGATGGGATGCCAATTGCTCAGTTTTAATAATTAAATAGCGAATTGCTTATAACAATTAGACTTCAATAGGTAATACAATTTAAAAATAAACATATTTCAGTATTACTCCCTTACGACCTAATTAAATTCACAGAGGTTTTTATTATGGAGCAGAACAGTGATTGTTTTGCGGTGTCTTAGTCCAGAGGACCGAATATGTATTTGCTGGGGCAATCTATACAGTCCAAAGTATGGAAAGAGACGACGCGACTGACGTATTCATAGCGACAGACAACTCCATCACCATTGATATCGAGGGATCTGAACGACAAAAGAGTCTGACCAACGTCCATGCCAATGATCTTCGACGCAATTCCGTGTTCCGTTTGACTGACGAAGTCGTTGCGATCGATATCGAGGATATCAAAATCGACATTTGCAGCCGTTGTGATCTGCGGTTCCCGGTTGTTTCGGTTCATGATCATTGAACGCACCGCTACCTTTCGGGTTATCATCAGGTATTCACCGCTCGTGTTTGTACCCGTGAACGCTTGCCAAAGCTACAACAGTCATTTGCATATTATTACAATCGCTAGCTGCCTGCAACAGGCTCTATGTGTTGCAAATTGGGCACTGTGCCCGGGGCCCCGCGCATCTTAGGGGCCCAGCGCGCTCCAGCCTGTTTGTGTTATTATAAGGAGGAAATTCTAAGGAATTATATTTAAAATAATGAAATGTAATAGCTGACTTATATAGCGCCAGATGACTGACTGACTGTAGGCTAGATACCATTTGAGAGCTTGTCTGAGGTAGATTATAAATAGCCTCAGAGAGATCAGTACTGCTGCTACTGCTAGACAGACAGACGGACAGACAAGCAGACATTCTGGAACAGTGATAGTGAATCACCAGATCATGGGCTGGGGAAGAACCAGACCTAAGTACTGGAATGTCGGTTGCTGACGTGGCAAATACAAGTAGACAGACGGACACAAACATAGGCACTGACATACAGAGAGCATGACGTTCAGATATAAGATAGAAACCTAAAGCGGCTGCCTCACTTAAGGATTTATTCGGCGGACTTTGTCGTTGATTTTGTCTGCAAACAAATCGGCCGACGTTTAGTCTTGTCTGGAAGCAAAAAATAAGCCACGCCTACAAACGCTCATGTAGCTCACATTTTAAGGATGACTGATGATGAATTTTTCGCTTTATTATGTGGTTTAATGTTGACGGTTATTGCATCCGCACATGCATTATCGGGAAGTTTCCTAATTATTACTGACATAAAGTTACATGTCCATGTGAATTCTTGTCCAACCACTATTTCTTAACGTTTCATGTAATTTTATATTTTTTCTTTATGAAGAATATTTATGTCAAATTCACATTTCGACATTTTTCTTGTAATCTTGAAAACTCGCCGATTTCGCACGTAAATTCTCCGACAATGTGTTTCGTTGTTATTGTCAGTTGGCGCGCTGACCTTTGGACTAAAACCTGATTGGCTGAAAAGTCAAAATGTCCGCCGACAAATCCCGGCAGATTGTGTATTTACATTATCCGGGACTTTGTCGACGGACGTTTGCTCCCCGCCCCGAACGTCCCGCGAACAAGTCTAGCCAGTCGGGCACCTGCCATTTGAAGCCGGCTTATCATTCAAGCAGATTTTCCCGCCGATAAGTTGGCCGACAAAGTCCGCCGACTAAATCCTTAAGTGAGGCAGCCCCTTAAGAGACAGAGATCAGTCAGGGACAGGCAGAGTCGGTAATCAGTCGTGATCAATGGTAGTCAGGCAGTCGGTTTCAGTGGGCTAGTGAGGGTCGGAACTGTCACGGCTGTACTTCGAACATTGAAGCGATTGTAACAATGTAGAATAGAAATGTTTCACTTAAGACTTTAAACTAGAGACGCATTCTGTACAACTGTCTAGTTCACCCATTAAATATTACAAAACATCGCCATGCGAGTGTGCTCTCACTTTCATAACGGAGAAGTATTGTACGAATAATCTTCTCCCTTATATTTTGACCCTTTTTGCACATCAACTTCTGGAGGATAAATGAATTGAAAGATCAAGCACCAAAAAACGTGATGACCATTTTTGTTCATCAACGTTTTTCGAGCATGTTAAAAACAACCTTTTTCATCCTCGCCGGGGCTCCTCAAATATCGCGGGGCCCTCGGCAAGTGTCTACCTTGCCTATGCCTTAAAAGTTAAAACGACCCTGGATCCAACCAATCCGGGCCCCGCAGGCCACCAGGTGCCAGAGGCCTCACGCTGGCAAAAGACGGGCCTACCCTCACACTACTCTCACCCCCGTTACCCTTTTCCTGACCAATATAACCTAGAATGTTCAGGGCCGTCGAGAGAAAATACGGGCCGCCGGGGGACAAATATTGATTCCGATTGATTCCGGGCCTCTTAAAAAGGTCGTCTCATATTAAATATTTGCTGACAATCAAAAAAGCCGTCACTTACATCTTTTACATTGAAACAATTTTTTCTGGGCAGTGCGGGCCCTTTGTTTATCGCCGGACCTGGGTAAAAATGTACCCTCTGTCCCCCCTCTTGTCGGCCCGGAGAATTTGCATTCATATACCATTCAACAGTTGAAAATAGATTATAGGGCCTAATTAATACTAACGTGAACGCGTGAGCCTTTTCCGATTTCTTGTCTGTTAAATAACGCAACATTGTTTAAGCCATGGAGGTATTATCCCAGGAGACGGCATTAAGTCATTTTAACCCAGGCTGCGTGAAGCCAGTAGCGCGTAGGCTAAATATAGTACCTCCATGGTTAGCGGCCATCTTGGTAGACCCAAATCATGTGTTAGCGGCCATCTTGGTAGACCCAAACTGTGGCTGCCGTCTGAGAATTTCCCAGCTAGTCGGCTTCACCGAAATGACGTAATGCCGTCTCCAGGGATAATACCTCCATGGTTTAAACGATAAAATCTAAAATTGCTCGTGTAATGAAAGTCACGCGTGTTATAACTTATGAGAGCGAGGCTTTCGAGGCGCGCATGCGCTGTTACACGTCCTGCCTAGTTTTGAGAAATAGAATAGTCTGGTGAAAATAACGGGAATGATGAGAGCCGAACTGTACTCCTCTTTACTGTGCGCGAATGAGCGGTTACACGACCTATCTATTTTTGACCAGTAGATCGACCAAATGTTGCAAACTGGTCATTGAGTGATTGTCAGTTTTCCAACAGGAAAATAATGCTAATTTTAGAAAGTTGAGACTTAACAATGCCAACGCCATGATGTTTCTAAAATTCGTTCGGTTAAATTCAAGCGTAGGTGAATCTAAATGCTGTAGAAGACGTGTGATTAAAAGGACCGCGCATTCGAACGGAAGGTTTTGTAACAATTTTCAAAGCAATCAGTGAAGAACTTTCGTAGATTTAACACTAGGCCTATGTAGGCCCTACAAACACTTTAGATTTTCTTTATTAAGATAATCGTGTTACACGCTGTATCTAGCTACTGGCCTTTTAGTTCTAACTTAGGCACCTAAACCACTTGAAAACACGTTATTATTAATTTTATTACTAAGGGTACGCGCATATATGGCATTTTCAGGATTTCCGTGAAATTACTAAAAAACCTCGAGAATAATAAGTAATTAGACTTATTAGAGCAAATGATTTTGAATTTCAAAACAATACACATATGAAAATTTAGAAGACAATTTTGCGTATTATTACATACTAACCACAAATAAACAAACATCAATGGGAGAATTCTTTGACTATTTTATGCATATGCATACGCACATTACATGCACACATTATATACTGTCTAGTCCGATATTGATTTTGATTTTCATAACCTCAGTGAGAATCATAATATATCGGTATTATGGCGGTGAAATCGATTGGAGAGGATATTGCAGAGCATATGTATGACATTGGGAATGATGATGATGATGATGATGATGATGATGATGATTATGATGATGATGATGATGATGATGATGATAAACGCAATTAAATTCACGATGCGTTGCGGTAAATACCAGCCGTATGGAAAGACTAATTTGATTCAATTGACCTGTGGAACTTTGACATCGTGCAGATATTTCTCGTAGGTTTTGTTGAGTTGTGCTAATTTTGCCAAATTACGGATTATCTGGTGTATGTCCTCTTCTGTTAAGACGCCATCTTTATTACTATCCATTAGTCTGAAGAAAGTGTTGCCTTTCCTTCTGAAAGTATCGGAGACATGTGACAGATCTTCTTGTGAATTGACCTCGCTCAACTTGATCATCAGTAGGCAAGCAACCGTCAGCAGAGCACGTGACAGCAGAGACATGGCGCCTGTCTAACGGACGGTCTCTGCACAGAAAGCAGTTGAAATTTTAAAAGAAAAGAACATCCTTTTTATTGGCTGTGAATAATGCTTTCCTAGGCCTAAGTAACCATGCTACACTTATACCAAGATCTCAGCCATTCGAAGTTTACAACCCACAGCTTATTTACCACATACGCATTAGCATTTTACAGATAAGTCTTATACTAAGAAAACTACGGTGCGTTATTGTGTGTGTAATTTGCCATGAAATACGCTATTTTATGAGCATAGTGATAAAGTGCGCAAAACTGCTCATAAACAACTTACAGTAGACATGTATTTTACTAATTTGAGGTCTTGCGTCAAATATGCCCCTACTATTGCTATTTTATTATATATCGGTATGCTTGATTGTTGGAATTATTTATCGAGTAGTATTGTAGAATCTAGTGTACAGAAGCTAATATACAGTATGAGATAATTCAAAACTCTACTGCTCATTCCATCACCAAAACTCCCAAACGTGATAACAGTAAGCCTATCCCTTAAAACTTTGCTAGATTGCAACAAAAACTGGTTTATTGGTTTATAGAACATTGCAGACTGGTCAGACATGGATCTAAATGTCTTCTAAATTACGCAGAATAAGCCCATTCAACAAGAAGAGGTTTGTGCTACCGACCCAAAATTCCGAGTCATTGCCATTCGCAAACTCTACATAAATATCTTAATTTTAAGTAAAATTGAGGACCAAAAGGGAAACGCTTACTAACCGCTAGAGAGAGAGAGCGTCTAGTCTTCAGATGCGCGATGATCTCCAAAAGACGAGCCTTCGAAAATAAACTGCGAATGAGCGAAATTAATTAGAACGACATCTGCTGCTGCGATCGAAGTAATGGCTGGTGACGCTGACGACTTGTCAATGGCTTTTAAGGTTTTGCAGCAGAGGACACGTTGAATAACGAACTATTTTAATTAATTTCATCGATCAGAAACTCTTGTTATTATTTATGAAAGCGACAATTAGGCACTTGAGTATTGCATTGAATTGACTTCAGTAACCGCCCATCTCAGCGTTGATATATTACGTGATTCTGATATAGTACGGGACTCTTCGGTCCCAATAACCAGGACTTCACTGGCTTACCGCAGTGTTTTGCCTGAGACATGTTATCATGAACACAGTACACTTTATTCCAAAAATATTATATAAGCATCGCAACTCACGTAATAATTTTCAAAATTCTCAAAGCATAGCTTTGACCCAGATTCAGTGGCGTAGCGTGACTTTTGGGGGCCCGGGGGGCATCTTTGTCATGGGGGCCCCAAAGTTCCAAAGTTTTGGGCTGACGAAAAAAAAAAAAAAAAAAAAAAAAAGGTCGCCGGCACGTTCACTTCTATGGTTAGGGTTAAGCCTAACCCTAACCCTAACCTAGGGTTAACCCTAACCTAACCCTAGCTTAGACCCCTCTTTGGGCCCCCCCCCGCCCGGGGCCCGGGGGGCAGTCAACAAAGTGCCCCCCCCCACGTTACGCCACTGCCCAGATTCCAGATGCGTAGCGACGGGGAGGTATATCGGTATATTCCCCCTTCCAAATCAGGCTACCTTAAAGTTTTTCATGTGATTTATATGTGGTTATATGTGGTTTATAGTTAAGATTTATACCCCTCCCCCAATATTTATACCCTCTCAAATCAAATTCCTGGCTACGCCCCTGCCAGATTCACCAAAATATTAATGAAATTGTGGAGACGGATGGCACTGATTCGCACTTTACGAAACTTAAGTGTTTTCAGCATTCTCTGCCTATATCAATGCTTTCATTCGAGAAATTCTATGAACGCTACGTTTAAACAGCAGAAGCCACTTCTGTTAAAGCATCGCAGTTCTCGACTGCAGTTAAAGATCACCGCGATGCAATAAATTGCTAAATGGCTTATCTCCTTCCAAATGCGGACTTATACGCAGCAAGCGTGGCAGTAAGTCAAAGAGCCATTTATACGAAAATATTCTGATCCAGATTTCCATTATACGTCATCCCTTCGTGCTCGGCGTTCCTTCGTCTCGTACATGTGTAATACAAAAGGATCCACGAGTATAAGGCTTATCTGAAGCCTCTGCTGATCAAACCGAGCATCGGCGATGACCTCTGCTCAGTGCTCATGCGAGACAAATGTTCTCAACGTCGTCTTCAGACTGTAAGGTTATCTGGATTGTTTACTCTCTGTCTCTGTCTCTCTCTGTCTCTGTCTATGTCTCTGTCTGTCTGTCTGTCTGTCTGTATCTCTCTCTCTCTCTCTCTCTCTCTCTCTCTCTCTCTCTCTCTCTCTCTCAAGTATAGACTATGCCATTCAACGTGAAATCGATTGCAGACGCTATCGATTTCTATTAAACTGTTCGCCGACAACAAACTCATCCAGACCCCGTGGCCATAAGTCTCTAATTCCGTTTTCGGTTATAGGCGCTTCAATAATTGCGCAATGGTCATATTTCAATTCACAACTCTGATTTTATCTGGGTTATCGGGAAGTTCATCTGGTCGTCTGCAGAAAATAAATAGGATATTCGAATGAATAAAGCCATCCTGTGGTCGCCCGGCGAGTAACTCACGGTGTCAATTGTTTTTTTCAAAGTGTCATATTTTGTCTACTCTGTCTCTTCCAGACCTGCTCTCAAATTAAAGATACTGTTGTCGTGGAAACAAAATGAGATCCGAAGCAACTATAAAAGGACATGAAGGAGTTGATTGATTAGGAATTTGATTTTTCGATGCATGGTCTTTCCAGGGCATTTTGTGGCGGAACGAGGCGGAACGGCGTTCCGGAAAATCTGAAGACTGGTTAGACTTTTAATTGTTCTTTTTTGTAGCATTACGTTAAAAAATAGAACATTTTAATTTTATCTAATTGCTGTTTATTTTTCATTTGTCTCCTCACACAGTAGGCCTACAGTTTATTTTTAACGATGATTGATACATTAGAAAGATTAAAATAATTGTACGACCGTGTGTTGACAACTGGCTTTCGACTAGTGCATTCCGAAAAATATTTTTTTACAAAAAGCGCTGGGTCTTTCCAAGAATGAGACTAACTGGTAGTGAAATGGACTGCGTGTAATAATGAATGTAGGCCTATTGTACCGAAATGCAACATCCGCAGAAAGGCAAATTATGCCTCGCACTAAACAATACAAAATGAATAATGAAGTAGACTGCATTAGAAGATGTAGAGAGAAAATCTCGAAAGTCCTTTTTACGATAAGGGTAGAGTCCAAGCAGCTCTACTCAGTGTTTTATGCAGGCCTGTTAGAAGGGGAGATTCTCCCCATCTCAAAATCTCCTCCCCCCAAAATCCCAGCACTTACACAAATTTTGCATTGAACTGTGTCTTTTCCCCTCCAACCAAGTCGATTTTCCCCCGAAAGCCTCAATTCTTCCCCCCCAAAGGCCTGGAGTCTGGATAAGACACTGGCTCTACTGATGAATACATTCTTGAATTCATCCTATGAGTGGCAGAAGAGGCAGTGCATAGTTAAACTCTACACCGAGATGATTTTTGCATGTTTTGTTTGCTTAGTGCTAAAATATAACTGTAAGCAATAATTTCTATTTTTAACGGGCTTAGTGTGTGGGTTTGTGTGAGAGAGTGGTGCGCTCATGGGCGTCCATACATTAGGTCAAAAGAACAT
The DNA here is from genome assembly GCA_018105865.1 of Metaphire vulgaris. Classification (NCBI taxonomy): domain Eukaryota; kingdom Metazoa; phylum Annelida; class Clitellata; order Crassiclitellata; family Megascolecidae; genus Metaphire; species Metaphire vulgaris. Next base: position 6,884,892 of record CM030859.1, on the reverse strand, counting down.
TGCTTCCTGGCAAATGAAAACCTTTTTAGAAATGCATTTTGGCTTTACTCACTGATTTTCACACTGAAATGTGAAACCTTTGTTAAGATATTAACAGCGTCCATTGTGTTTTGCCCCCTGGGAAATGCAAATCTAATTTTTAAGACTATATTCCGGCTTTATAAAGCACACACGGGTGATTGGTAGGCTTTTTTACTTGACTTTTCTGCCTCAAACTTCAAAATGTTGCCCCACCCCCGGGGGAAAAAATCATTGGGCGCCATGCATGGGTGCCCAAGCATATATTAGTCGAAATAATAAGGGTTTGGCGTTTTTATGGCTCACAGTAGCAATAGATTCTTTAAAGTAGGTCTGCGCACCAAATCTTACCGTCAAACTCTAATGAACCTATCATTCGAAAGATGGCGTACAAATGTTTCTGTCCTGGGATCGGCAGTTTCACGAGAAACGAAGACGGAAAGACGCAGTCCCTCTGGACACCGACGAAGAAGACAGTGGCCATCAATTACATTACCTTACCTTGATTTGTTCTTGTTGAACAGAAATGACATTGAAAGCGGACACTGTATGCGATGTTCATATCAGTTTCGATGGTGTCAATCATATTTTGCAACCTCGGCGATGCCAATTAGGCCTAGTCAGCGATAATTGCAAGAGTAGTAATTTTATATTAGTATTAAATTGTATGTATGCAGTGTTTTTTTGTAAAAAAAAAATAGGTGCCGGTACTCACGGTGGATTGCCTAACTTTTCCATTACGATTATGTGGTCTGTGGCTAGAATTTAACATAGAAGCGATTTTGGAAGCATAATGATGCATATCATTTATTAAGTATTTAAAGTTTTTAGCTGAATCACAACTGCAAAGTCACAAGAAAATTATTTTTTTCCACACCTTGAAAAAGGTTCCGGTACGCCGTACCGGCGCGTACCTCACAAAAAAGCCCTGTATGTATGTATGTATGTATGTATGTATGTATGTATGTATGTGTGTGTGTGCAAATGTATATAAAAAGAGTCGGGACAAGCGTGTGCCCATTAGCTTGGCCTTGCGGTCTAGCAGCTGTCCATTAGAGGCAGTGTTGTAAAGTATTTAAATACTTACAGTATTTAAATACTATTTAAATACTTTGTCCAGTATTTAAGAAAGTATTTAAATACTCATCCAAAATTAAGTATTTAAATAGTATTTAAATACCATAGAGTATTTAGATGTATTTAAGAAATTTAAATACTTTGGATTTATTGCAATTTTCACGTAATTATAACGTTTCTTATAGACTGTTCATTTTTACATTTTCTTTACTGATGGTTTTAGACAGTTGAACAGTTAAGTAGGTCTACATTGACATTGTTAGAAATAATTTTAACTAACATTTCTTTACACAAAAATACGGTTGTGGCGAATCGTGTCAAATACATATCAAGTATTTAAAAAAGTATTTAAACCTTATTTGCCAGTATTTAAATACTTACCCTGGTATTTGGGTATTTAAATACTATTTAAATACTACCTGAGAACCAAGTATTTATGAAAGTATTTAAATACTTTCAGTGGAGTATTTATTACAACACTGATTACAGGTCTTACTGCTTAAAATATTCAAATGCTATTCAATATGATGTAATGTTTGGCCATCTGGCGAATTCTGACTGAACCATCTTGAACTAAATTGAGAAAAATAATTAATATTATATACCGCAGGTGAAATAGGCATTCAGTTGCCAAATTTTAAGTGATTCGAATAAAATATTTTAGGACGACTAGATCTTATAATATGTGGAAGAACTTTTCATCTTTATTTTTTTTTGATTAAACTTTGAATACCTTTATTGTACATTGCAATAGGTTTATAAAGAGCCGTTCATATCGGGCGGCGACAAGCCGACGACCAGAATCAGAATCTCTCTTGATCCTATTAATTGGAAGAATTTGATGCAAAATGCTCTCCGGGAACGGAGTTAACTAAGAACCTTCAAAGATCGTGAAAACAATTAAGTCAAAATTACAGACTGGGCCTTTAAAGAATGGGCCACGGCTCACGGTGTAATTATATATATATATATATATATATATATATATATATATATATATATATATATATATATATATATATATATAGTAGGCCCTATTACTCAAAAGCTTCTGCGACTGGAGCTGAATGGGATGTGCATGTCTGTCTTGATTGTGCCCCTGTTAAGAAACCCTGGCTATGCCATTGCCTATCAGCATTAGCGGAGCCACCAGTAGTCTTCAAAATCTTACAGTTTGCGGCATTGAAGACTGTAGCGTCCCCAGTTGTGCAGTCATCTTCGTTTCGCTTCTCTGACGATCCAACGACCCAGGGACCTCGCCCCTCAAAAGCGAGAACCAGATACAGACGGACAGTGGCGGCTCAAGGATTTCTTGGTGGGGGACAGTGGCGTAACCAGAGTCAAAATGTAATCCGGGCTTGACCATGGGCTGTCCATAAATTACGTAAACAATTTGTTGGCAAATTTTGACCCCCTCCCCCGCACTTGTCAACAACTGTCAAACTTTTCAAACCCCTCCCTATTTTGTCTACTTAATTTATGGACAGCCAGGCCGTTTCTAGGCCGTTTCCGAAGGCGAAAATTGACCTTTTCTCCCCGGAAATTTCAAATCCCCCCCGAAAATTTTGACATAGGCTACTACATCAACTAGCTGCAGCCATTTAGCAGAATTCCTCCCGGCTTTGTCAGTTCCCCTCCGGCTTTTTCAGTCCCCCCCGGAGTCCAGGAGTCTAGATTAAACACTGTGGACAGCCACTCAACAAAAAAATCATTAATTAAAAAATTAACACGCGAATTTTAAATTCATCCCATTCCACGAGGCAACGCAAGTGCTCAAATTACCAGCTCGTTTTTGTAAAGCGCTTTTGACTTTGCCTAGCTTGTCATGTTTACTGCGCTTAAGAAATTGTCTTGCATAATAATAATAATAATAATAATAATAATAATAATAATAATAATAATAATAATAATAATAATAATAATAATAATAGAGTTGGTGTCGTCACGTGGACTGGAAATGTAAGCGAGAGAATACGCCGTGTGCCTATTTTTTTCTATTTCAGTTTCAGCGAAACAAACAGTCGCGTATCTCATCATAGAGAACCCGTTTCCTCGTTGGCATAAAGTTTCCATAAACCGTCTCTTATTGGAAAAAAACAACAGAAGCAGTCAGCCGCAGGCGAGAGAACCGACCAAGTCGCTTACTCGGCAGTTTCGGCGCTGAATAAGCGACGAAGCGCATGATCATGCAATGCTGATCTAAATAAGAAATGAGTCTCCATTAGCTGAGAATTACTGAGACTCGGATAATTAAATAATTATTCTACAAAGCAGCGGCAAAGCTGCTCGAACTGTTGACGAATGACCTGAAACCGGAGTGAAAGTCCAGATGGTCCTTTCGATTTTTAGATCATTGGCAGGAGACTTCGCAAAACAAAAATATTACGTTCACACGCCTAAATGCTGTGGCAATTCAAGACAGAGGTAACGTCCAGTGATGTTACCAAGGCAGTCCAGTACAAGGCCAAGGCCAAGACGCTAACCCTCAAGACCAAGGCCAAGACCAAGACTCTGAGCCCCAAGGCCAAGGCCAAGGCAGTGACCTACAAGACCGAGGCCAAGGCCAAGACATTTCACTCAAGGCCAAGACCAAGGCCAAGGCTTCGATCCATTTTAACAATCGGCATTCGGCAGGGTCACACTCGTAATGTAATATAAATATGAAATATGTGCACTACAGTAGCGCTGACAATTGTTACACTATTGTACTACTGTATGTGAAAGAGCTAACATCACCGCCTAATAATAAACTAGTCAATCTTGTTGTTTTGTAAATGTGTAATAATGCAGTGAACATTTTAGTTATTGTTATCTGCATTCTGCAATCAGCTTTTGGTTTTTCAGTTACTTGCAGCTATATTAATAAAGATGTTGTCATTATTTAAACAAAAAACTGCTCATTTCACTCATTTGCCACTGCAGCGCAAGAACATTAACGTTTCAAGCAGCTCATTCCCAAGCCTGGCTCTTTGCGGTCTCATTACACAATTCCTCCTTGTGAAAATACTATTTCAAAGTTTCAATGGGGGCCGAAGTTGCAGGCACACAAAGAAGCCTCGAAGTCAAGACCAAGACCAAGGCTTCACATCACTGGTAACGTTTAAGGATTCCTGTCAGCTTTTTAAAATTCAAGAGGATTAGCAACTTCACTGCTGTTGGACGGATTTGTTTTTGATTAGTTGCCCTCAAGATATTTGAATGCAACGAAACAACGGATCAATTAATTTTAAGCGAACGTTTTTATCGAATGCATCAGACTCGAGAGAGAATTTTCAGTTAGCTAGCGGACCTTATCCCATGGCGCTAATTGACAAGAATTTTAGCCACTTGTATTATATAAATCTTCATTAAAGTGTCAAGGCGCGTGCTATTATTTTCATCCGTCAACTCTTTCATTATTCCCTTCCATCCTCACTTTGCTCATCCATCTCTTTCCATTATATCTTTCTCGTCCTAAATATCACCTGCACCCGTCTTTCCCATTTCTCGTTCAAAACAATAAATTCTCTCTCTCTCGCACACACATACACACTGCTCTCTCTCTCTCTCGCTTACTTTCGTTGTTTGCCTCTCCGTTTCTCTTCCTCCTTCCTCCTTCCTCTCTCCCTCTCCCCTCTCTCCATATCCCTCCCTCTATCTATCCATCTACTGTATCTATCGATCTATCTGTGTTTCCCAGCTAATGGAAATAATGGTTCAAAGGGTTGACGCCAAGTCAATTTTCACGCAACATATTAAATTTTGTCGTCAGCGTCTAAGCTATTGAGTTACGTCAGCACATAATTGACAGTTGACATTTCGCAATACTGTCATCGATGACTTTAATGTCATCCGTTTCCTTTCTGTTTGAAATCGTTGAGAAATTCTCAAGAGGCGACTGACACGAAGATTCCGTGAGCCGTTACGTTCTTCGTTGTTTTCGACGGAGACATGAATATATTCATGTCTCCGTCGAAAACAACGAAGAAAGTAACGGTAGTTACGAAAGTAACATTATAGATTTCCTCTACTGACTGGATTAGTTTGACGGAAATTCTCTAAAATTAGCCGAGGATTCAAAAATCAAATGGAAATTTGTGAGTAATATTTAAGGTTTACCTTGCAACTATTGAAGGGGAACTCCCAGCTAATTCTGCTATGGTTTGCAAAACATCTGTTGCCGACTTCTCGAGTAATTTGACTTTGTTCTACGGTAGGCCATTCATCGCAGACGGCGGAGAATTGGAGGAATATAGGAGGGGTCCCCAATAGGGAGAACGGGCTCGATTCTCTTGCCTTTAAATCCCCCGCACGAGCAATCTCAATAAAGGCATCAGACAATTTCCTTATTAGACTAATATTGAGCAAATCTTTTTCATGTTAATATTCAAGTAGCTAAACGTAGGCCGCACAATCCCAGGAGCGTTTCTGAGTAGAAATATAAGAGGCGCTATACAATTGCTATATATTACATTACAATTATACATATAATAATATTATAACATAATATGATATACCATAATATAAATATTATCGTATTGATCATGGCGTCGACATAATCGAGCTATGCCAAGAGTGAACACACACACACACGCACGCACACACGGAAATACACAAAATTGCATAAACCATAGATAACGCCTCCGAAGTTATTGTTACTGGGTCATTTTATAGCGCCGTAAGAATGGCAAAGGCCAAAGACTCAAAAACAAACTGTTACAAACGTTGACAGTTCTTCTGGAATAGACGAGTCTTGAGATGACGCTGGAATAACTCTGCGGAATTCACCTTCGTTGCATGATCAGTTTATTAGTGCATACTGTATGAGCGGCTGATAAAAGACTGGTATTCAACTTAATGGAGGGAATCAGGGAAACAACGGGAAAAGAAGGACACGCAGGGGATGGCTAGAATTCAGTGTTTCCCGAAGTGGTGGTCTGCGGCATGAAACTCTACTCGCCGAGTCGCCGGGCCCCCCTCTTGTTAGTGTTATTAGTAGTAGCCTATTACTATTAATTACGCATATTCATCATCGGCCCGGGTCCCCTCCAGACCGCCGGGCCCCTGTGCAATTGCCCCTGCCCACTCTCGGCGGCTCTGGCTACGCCACTGTTGCCTTTCATCGCTGTAACTTAGTTCTGAATTGAATTTTGTCCGTTGTCTTCACCGGAACGATGACCTGCCTTTGCCACGGTCAGAGATTGCTCCATTCCGGTCTATGTCTTGCCACTGACTGATTCCTGGAATGACCAGGCTCGTCTTTACGTATTGGAAATTGGACACTGTTCCCGGGACCCAGCGCATCTAAGGGGCCCCGCGCGCTCCACTAGGGACCCCACGCGCTCCAGACTTTTTATGTTTTGACCTGTTTGACCTCTTTTTGCTTATCAACTTCTGGATGATAAATTAATTGGAAGATCGAGCACCAAAAAACTCGATGACCTTTTTTCTCGTCAACTTTTTTCGGGCATCAGAACAAAACAACGCTGTTTCACCCCGCCGGGGCCCCTCAGGCCGCTAGGTGCCAAGGGGCCTCACACTGGCAAAAGACGGGCCTAGGAATGACCAGGTCTTTTGCTGATGGATTTGAAGTGCCATCGATTGATACCTTTAGAGTAATAGAAATGGTGCTATAGAAGTACATAATAATTATTAATATTATATAAAAGGCTAGTGGCCCAGCGTCCCAACCCTTCCCTTCCATCATTCCATCCCTTGTGTATGTACGTAGGAGAATTAAATGTCTGGATAAGCAGGTGACTTAGATGGAGTTAACATGAAAATTAGCATTTTCAGTACAAGCATCTTCTAAAAATTTCTTGACTACGAGGATCTCGAGGGCCAAACAAGGAACCTTCACGGGCCATATTTGATCCGCGGGGCAGGATTTACGGATCGGTGAAGATAACCTACCTCCCTTGGGCTGCAGATATGAAGTGGTTGCTGTCACAATAGTTAATATTCATGAGTTTTTTTCCTTTTTGATTGGCGGGCGAAGAGCGACCGGTCGTCTGCTCCATCGCTGACCTTTCAACCCTATTATGACGTTAGAGACCGTATGACGTTCGTCGATTCTCTCGAGGACATCTGCACCGCGGTTCGGCTTAGGACGAGACCGTTGCCAGGCAACGATTGCATTGTCGAGTGGTTTATGGGAAAATCGATCTGCGTCAGAAGACAGTTTCTGACGTCGTTCGTCTTTGGTTTTTTTCTCAACTGAGAAATTCAAGGCTTTAAATCCGTTGAGATTTCTCAAAGAGTTTATTAGGTCCACGACGATGAAGTTGAAGACCGAAGAAATTGAGAAACCGGAAACGACGACAATTATTGTGATCGATCCACTTCCGGTCAGTGTGTTGGTGCTTTTGTGATCAGGGCTATAGCAGAGCTGGCTGAGGGAGAGAGTACTGCGGGCGATTTATCAGGCATTTCAAGCACATCGAGGTTGAGACGTCTGCACTCTGCAGTGCTTTAGAATTAGACGACACGTCTCATGCGAGTATTTGTTCAACAGAAAATAGAGAAAATATTTAATTAAGGAGAGAAGGCAGAGCTGGAAAATATGGCTTCAAACCCCCTGTGTTTCTGAGATTCTCAGATCTAAAAAACCTGAAAAAGTCAAGATTTAGGTTTTCTGTTTTTGATTTTTAAGCCGAAAATGAAAAACTCATTTTTTATGTTCCTAAGGCTTTTATTTTCTGCAGACAGCAGAACACATATAGGGACCTACGAGGGGAAGAATATAGAGAAGGGTTAATGAACAAACATTAAAGTTTAAAACCCTAAAACCCGAAATGTTATTTCTAAAACAGCTACGGGTGTTTCACCCCTGAGAGAAGGTGTGTGAAACGATGGGCATAGTCAGAATTTTTCCAGGAGCGCTTAACCGAAATTTTTCTGCGCAAATGTCCCTAAAAATCACAATTATTTTTATTTATCTGCCCAACATTTCTGTTTTCGAGCGCATCTTTCTCGTAGATTAGGCGGAAAAAATTACTTTTCCCACCCAGCAATATAGCTGCGCTTTAGTCTCTTTTAATCCTTAGACGGAAGTGATCGACTTTCCCTGTACACTTCTTGGTAACCGCCGCGGAAAGAGGGGGGAAGGGTAAAAATAGACACCAGAATCGCGACGATTCTGATGGGATTTTTTTGTCCTAATATTTCCATGTTATCCAAGCATTATTGGAGACCGATATGTGTTGCCAAAGCGGAACCGGAAATGGTGATAAACTACAGTTAGGCCTAAATGTGGTATCCTTAGATAATTATTGATGCGGCTTTCGGTCTCTTTATGACATGAAAGCACATGCTAACACCTAGATATCGATATTAATTTGAGACACGTCATATAAAAATTGATACTAAAAACACAACGCAGAAGTTTGGTATGAAATACCTAAGTGATCACATGTATAGCTGCCAGTTTTCCCTGTCTTTAAGTGATCTAGCGAGTATGCCTAGTCACTGTAGCAGTAACAGAAATATGAAACACGTTTTTCTATTGTTTCCATAAACTGATTACATTCGCCCTGAGTCATTTCGGTTTTTCATTGGATGTACAATTGGGTTGTATAAATAATTAACATTATTACAAGCCAAAATAGCATGCATAGAATTTTTTAAAAAATTTCCGATAACAGTTCCTGAAATTCATTAAAAAACTTCGAAACCGTCAATATGACAAAGAATAAATAAGAATTACTAAATAATTCTCCCTCCTCCTCCTCCTCCTTCTCCTCCTCCTTCCTTTTAATTCCTTTCGTTAATTTCGTCATCTCTTCGTTGTTCGTCCGTTTAACCTTTATATCTTCGAGGTCATTCTCGTTGTTTGAATGAGGCCAGACCACTCTTGGCGTTAACGGTATATCTAAATGGAAGGCACGGGACAGCGGTGACTTACCTGGTACAGGTGATGAGAAATGCTGTTTTTCGACCTTTAAGCAGTTTTTACATTTTAAGAATCAACGTTTACTGTGTTAAGACTTTTCTTTAGCTGCTTCTTAATCAACGATGGAGTTAATTAGCTTTATTGATGCATTGGTGAAGACTTTTCTGCTAGCGAGAATTCGGAGACACAAGAATGAAAAAATCTAATAATGGAACTGGAAGCAACCAACAAGCGTCCATTAATTGTTGCAATTTCTTCAAAACATTCACCTCAGATAAGACTTATCGACACCAACGACATGACACAGTATTGACTTCTTTGGACACAGTATTTACTGTACTTCTTTGACTAGAAGCGTCAACAATGTCGCCCTAAAGAATGCCACTTCTGTCGCCACGAAAATACTGCAAGGCAGCTCCAGGATTCGCTATTACGATACGTACAATTTCTCCAATATACAACGCAATACAATATGGGTCTAACCCGACCAGAGGCGTAGCCAGGAATTTGATTTGGCGGGGGTACAAATATTATAAATCTTCACTATAAACCACAGAAATCATATAAACCACATAAAAACTTTAAGGTAGACTGATTTGGGGGCATATATACCGATATACCCATCTGTCGCTACGCCCCTGAACCCCACCTAAATTGACCCAATAGGCTAGACTTGATAAGTATAGACGGAATCGAATCGCCGGTACCTGTATGCATCGATTGTTTTGATGATGTATGTCCCTAACTGTTTCGTCGCTAAGTCTGCCTAGACTCGAACAGGCGTTTGAAGTCCAGACAAATGGTAATAATGAGGTTGACCAACGTGCAGTGCATTCCCCCACTTTGCTCTCTGAGCACACAGAGGTCTTCAGCGTGCTGTGAGTCCATCTGCATGCAGCGTCTCTGTTTTTCGCGCGTTTACATTCCACTCATCAGGGCATTTCGTCTTCGAGACCGCGGTTTGAATGGCGAGATGTCCAAATTACGGCTTTCCATATTATCGTGTCTCCATGGAAACGGTTCATCTAACGCGCTGAACGCCGAGGCAATGACGGGGAAACGCGTCCTTCCTCCGGGGGAGGGACTTTAATTAGGGACAAAAACAGCTACTAAAAGGATTCGGTCACTGTGACCGAGTTTGACGCTCACCACAAAATATAAGCCGATCATTATTTCTATTGTATCATCTCAGGCCCAGCCAGTCAGTCAAGTGATTCGTAGTCTTGGTCAGAGGGTACTGTCTAGAGTGGAGGTCTCAGTTTTGCTTTCATAGTTAAATCTATATCATGAGCATCTGAAATGCTTAGACGTATCGTCAAAATAGAAATTATCGCCTGTCTGCTTTCGTCAAGATATTCAGTGAGAGTAAAAGTTGTGCCGATGAGCTCCAGGATTTGGCAAGTGGGGGCCGTTGGGGTGGCAAATTCTAAGCATCGGAGAAACTATTTTTCATAAATCAGCAAATGCAGTTAGAATATCACCCTCGATGTGTGGAACGCTGAGGCCGGGCATTCAATGGGACCCTGAGTGAGTAGGCATAGCTGCTTCTGCCGATGAGCAAGAATAGGAATTTTAAGCTTACAAGTTGAAATAAAGTCATCACTGGTGGAGTTAGGAATTTTGAAATGAGAACTAAAAACTGAATTTCTGCCATATCTCTCTCTAATTGCGATTCTGCACGATGAACTCAAAGCTTCTCTCCAATTTTTGGGAGAGTTGGGGGAGAGATGTTCCGTCGCTGAGGTAGAAATCTCATCATCACGAAAAGCTGGTAGGGCCTCTATCCAGTAGCGTAGCCACGGGGTTGTTTGGGGTTGTTCAAACAACCCCATTTCAAAAAATATGACCAACACAATTTATGTAAATCCGTTGACTTTTGGTTGAAAGAGGTGTAGTGGGGGGCGGGCGGCCGCGGCTTCAGTGTTCAGTTGCATAGTACTTCCAGTCAACAACCTCACTTTGCATAAGCTGACTACGCCACTGCCCCTATCCTAATCTAGAAACTCTAGTTTATTGACAAAAATGTTTTGCCAAGAACTCAGATTAGGCATTTAGGCATTAGCGTCCGCGTTTAACTGTTTTTTGTATATCAATTACGCTTTTAAATCTTGTGAAATTTTATTGGTTTCGAAATCAAGTATCCAATAGATTTGTAAAACTTCAAACGGTAACACCCGATAATGAAAGAATGCGAATAAACAAATTTAAAGTAATTTTCTTTCATGTTGAAAATTTAAAATTAGAGTATATTAGGTATGATTATGACATTATTTTGACAGAAGCGATGTCTTACAATTTCTAGTTTCCTTCAAACATCTTCAGTGGTTTTCACACAGGCTTACTTAGCCTCCTAAACCACTTAAAATCACATTATTACATTACATTACATTACAATCATTGGCGTGCTAAGGTGGTGTGGTGCCTGAAGCGGTGAAGCCAATTCAGTTTGCAGTGGCGTCAAGCTACGACGTAGGCCTACTTCTCTGGTTGCCTATTAACTATACATGGGACCTGTAGAAATTCACGAAGTCACGGAAGCCGCGAATTCCGTGATTTTTGTCACTTGCCGTCAATTTCATGAATTTTTCAAAATACATACCGTGAACTGCCGTGGTTTTGATCAATTTTGTGAAATGAACGCAACATGGCATCGAGGACTTATAAATAATTTGTCGTAAATCAATGTTCCACAAACATAGCAGCAACTGTAGACCGATGTTCGACGTTGGCCCAGTTATCGGCCAGCTCTCGACACTTAATTTCATACTTTCCCCCACCCCCCGCTAGCACTGCAAGTCCTGTGCTGCCTCGAATCTTTAATGCATGGACCCCTTGTTGTTATTAAGAAATCCTTGTTTAATGGCAGACCGACTCGGAAAGATCACGATTGTCACTCCAGACCCCTGCACAGGTTGTCGCAAACTCCGGTACCAGATGCTGGTCGGTCATTAAGAAGTCGGTCATTAAGAGCCGAAGGGAGCCAACGGACGTCTGGTGTAAAGTACATTGACACTGTCCCAACGTCGAATTAGATTTAAAGAATAGCATAGGCTGCATAGCAAGCAAATGTTTCCAACTAAATTTTAACATTTCGGTTAAATTATTTTAGACAACGTATTTCTAACGTACGAAAACTTTTAATGTAGCCTATGCGTATTTATACGTATTTCAGCATCAGAAATAAAATTCGTATGGCACGTACGGTCTAATCTTGCCGTATACAGTACTATACAAATACTGTAGAAATTGTTGTACTAAATTAGAAATTCTAAAGAAAAGTCCCACTTTCTAGCATGTGCATAATCTTCTGTGACAGACATCTTCTGGGGTGGAAGATGGCAGAGTGGATTACGTGCTGGAACGTCAGGCTGACGGAGCGGGTTCAAGCCCCGTTAGCGCCCCTAGTGGCTTTCACACAGGCAGTAATGCCTCCTAAACCACTTTAAATCATGCTAAGATGTTTGTTGCAGTTTATAATTATTTTCAATCTATTGCATACTTTTGTCCTGGGATAAGGTATATACGGGTATGGGGTACTTCGTTCTCTTAGACTTGTTTCAGGGATACGTAATCATCAAAAGGTTAAGAACCACTGCACTATTTGATGTGGATGCCCGGGGCCAACCGATAATATCTGAGGGTTTTCATGAAAAAGTGTTGAGCAAAAAAAAGGTCGCCAAGTCAATTTGGATGTCTCCATCTGGTGGATGTCCGGGGCCACCGCTCCACCGCCCCCTCTCCACGCTACTGCTCCTAATTTAGACATAATCAATGTAGACGTTTTCTTGATTGTAGATTTTTACATAACTGTAGCTTGGAAAGAGAAAGAGAGACAGAGAATGACAGGGAGAGGCAGAGAGAGAGAGAGAGACACGGACAGAGAGAGAGAGAGAGAGAGAGAGAGAGAGAGAGAGAGAGACGGAGAGGCAATGAAAGTCTCGCAGTTTATCTCCTAAATACTTGCACATTACTTATCAACATGCTTACAAAGTCCCATTCGCTTTCTGTTGCTTTCAACTAGTTTCAAGCGACAGATAATCTATTTATACAGCGTCTTCGCTTAAGTTATACGATATCTGAAGTGCCGTTATAGATTGAAATTTATTTTGCATCATTGTTAGTTTGTTGGACGTCCTCCTAATTTTTAATTCATGTTGCGACAGATATCATGTTGGTTAGTCTTATGAGCGGAGAAGCGTTTCAAGATTCTAGTCTTCGACTGACGGCCATTTGCGTTATGTGCGCTGACACTGATTTCCTGACATTCACCTTTTCGCTTCAATTTCCTAAACGAGTTGAGACGTCGGTCGGATGGCGGGTAAGGCAATCCGTTCGCTCCTTCTGCAGTCTGCGGCTTAAAGCAATTCGCTGGCGTTCGATCTTGATCAGAATAGACCAGATGCTCTCCCAGAAGAGAGATGGCAAAGAACGGAGAGAGAAATTCTCCAACTCGTATAGTTCAGACGACGACGACGATCCATTTTGATTTTCTTAAAAATTAATCATTTAAGTTGCGCCGTCAGCTGCAAACAATGATTAATATCAAGGCAACACCTCTCTCTCTCTCTCTTTCTCTCTCTCTCTCTCTCTCTATCTCTCTCTCTTCTTTCTCTCCTCATTCTCTCCTATATATATCTCTTCTCTTTTCTATCTCTCTCCACTCTTCCCTCTTTCTCTCTTCTCTCTCCTCTCTCTCTCCTCTCTCTCCCCTCTCTCCTCTCCCCTCTCCCTCTTTCTCCTCTCTCTTAATCTCTCTTCTTTTTCCTCTGTTTTCTTTTTCTCCCTCTTTCTCTCTACCCTTCTCTCATCTCTCTCTCTCCCCATCTCTCTTATCTCTCTCCTCTCTTCTCTGTTTTCTTTTTTTCCTCTCTCTCTTCTCTCTCCTCTCTCCGACAAATAACAGATCCAAATAACGACGACGTTGTCCTCGTCTGTGGCTCTCGACCTATTTCCACCACCTCCTCCTCCTCCCTCCCCTCCTCCTCCTCCTCCCCTTCTCCTCAACCAGAATCCTTAGTGACGTCAGAGTCACACTCGCGAGTATTTTTGAGTCACTATTTTCCGACCCAATCATAGAAAGATATGTCCAACATCTCCTCGGCTTTACAATGATTCAAATAGGAATTTAAAAACTATTTTAGTTCCTATTTGAATAATTAAAGTGAGACATAATGTTGAAGTCCATCATTATTCCTTTCCAAGATTTGCTGTCTATTTTTTATGAAATTTCAAGTGAGATTCTTGGTTCAAATTTTCGTCTGTGCGAGAAAATATTTTATAAGAGTTCAGAATTCCAAAAGTCATTCGACTGCTAAGTGTATTTGGCCAAGAGTCGTTATTCATCGTGATCTCGTTACATTGTTCGGCAAAGCTATGACTGTTGCTAAATAAGTAAAGTAAAGTAAAAATCTCGTAAATTTATAGCTCTTTAGAAGTAGTACAGTAGTAGACGTCTATATTCTTGTGCGTATAACGTATAAAGTGTTTTGAGTGAATAAGCACATTTGTGTCCCTCTCACTTAGCGAATTATTTAGCAATATTAATACTATTATACAGGCTATGCACCGAGAGAAATTCCGGACCCCTGGCCAGAGCAGTCACGGACCCCCACCCCCTTTTTTGCCCGTCAGACTTTCCGAAATTGCAATGAGATCAAGTGTGAAAAACTGGTGATGACCTTTTTTTCTTGTCATTCTTTTCAGGGTGTTAAGATGTATTATTCCATGTGCTAAACAACATTTTACGGACCCATCAGAGTCGCCTACAGATCGCCGGACCCTGGGCACTTATCCCCCACCCACCCTCACCCCTCTCGGCGGGCCTGCTATTATACTGTACAGTGCAAGGAAAAGAGGCGATGATGTTGATGTCGAGGGGACGTCATTCAGAAGTCCTCGAAAACGTTAGCTGAAGAGGGTTAGGGCCTAGCCCATAGTAACCCATGCCCAATCATACATTGTAGGGTTAGGGTTAGCCTAACCCTAATCCTGAAAAGCTATGATTATAGCGCACTGTTGGAGGAAACTGCTGTCAACTCATCAGGAGCGACAGCATAAAAGCCCTATCGACTGATATTGACATAGTAAGAGGGACTTTCTCCCTCTGGCGGAAGGATCTCAGAACAAAAGACAACGCTGCTTCGTAGACTGTTGGACGTGAGTACTCTTTCTGATGATAAGCGATTATTTGGAGCGCAAGGATCTTGTATGAAATGTTTGCTCTCTGTGTGTGTGTGTCAATACGAAGTCGTGCGCCTCCTCTGTGCATAGAAAAGTGCAGTTGATGTCGAGGTTTAGAGTTTTCCGGTTATTATATTTGTCCGTCGACTGTCCGAAGGGAGTTCGTGCGGACGCTTGGAAATGTCGCATTCCTGTCCACTTGTACATCGATTCAATGGGGAGAGAGAGGGGAGGGAGAGAGAGAGGGAGAGAGGGAGAGAGAGAGGGAGAGAGGAAGGGAGAGAGGAAGGGAGAGAGAGAGAGGAGAGAGAGGATCCGATGCCCAGAGGGTGTATTCCTATTCATCTGCGAGACGCTACCTCTCAATTCATCTGCGGGGACGACGGATGCAGGAATTCAGTTTGGACGGGAACCATCGTGTTCCATTTCCCATTCTGTCTTTCTGTCTTTCCACGTGGAATGATGCATGCTGTTAAAATTATTTAAAAGAAAGAAAAGACGACTCCAACTTGTCTATTCTTGCATTTATAACCTTTCGGCGCCTCGCCATTGTGAGAAATTAGCAAATAAACTTTTTGGGGTGGGTTTGTGAGGGCACACGCCTCTGGTCCCTGCAGACCCACCCCTGATTCTGAGCGCTTAGTAGTATCTCCTATGAAATGCGATGGCTGATTGCGAATGCGACTTTTGCATCGTCCAATGTTGCGTCTCGTGGCCGGGCAGATGCACCAATGCAACCAGAAGCTACTGTAAGTTTGTCTTCTGCGCAATTTGAAAATGTCTGTCTAATCGCTTTCATCACATAAAAACTAAACTTGTAGTAAGGAGAACCCACCGCAGTCGGTCACTTTGTGTAGCACCCTCAGCCGCGGGGCAACCGGCAATTTTGTCGGAAAATTTCTATGCGAAGTCTCAATGTAGCGAACAAATTGTCTACAGCTGAAAATTCAGCGATTACTGTATAGGCTACAACATAACTGAAATCTTTGCCGACGACCATTTACCAATTGTCGGCAGATTCTAAGGCCACAATTCTCGTCTAAATTCCATTCGAGCCAGACATCTACCGACGATGACAATCAAAGCGAGCAGTGGATACAGCCAATTAAAATTGCCGACGGTCTGTGGCTTATTAAGTCATCTGAATTCGTTGACTAAGTCTCGAATTTGCCGACAGCACGTTAGCAGTTTTCGACAAATTAAAATTTCAATTTACCTAAACAAGCAACGACTAGACCTACTGACATGTTGTTAGTGTGTTTGATATTTGCAGCTCTGTAACTTGATCAGCTTAGACAGTCAACTGTTGAAGCGCGCTCTGCATGGGCGCTGCATCGACGACGACGACGACGACGACGATGATGATGATGCTACGTCCCTTTCTATCGACCGGCGATGCTGGAGATGCGTGATTATTCGTCCGTGGAATTAGATCCATATTGGATCCTTTATGACAACAGTGACCCTTCTTAGGTCAAATAGGGCAACACACATACACCTCTGCAGCTAACGTTGAACCAAGGGAAGACCACACAAGAAACGAATTCATATCCAGAGCATATACGCACAGCCATATATATATATATATATATATATATATATATATATACTGTATACGGTACTTAAATCCCGAAGGTCTTATGGAAATAAACTTGTCCGGATACAAAATTAATGTGTCAACTCTCGTCTGGTTCGTCGAGCCTCGAGGTTTGCAATGGAAAACGTTCCTCGAAAAGATATTGAGCTAAAGCGTTGGATATATATATATATATATATATATATATATATATATATATATATATATATACTATATACTATATATATAATATATATACTATATATACTATATATGCTATATATACTATATATACTGTATATATATATTTATATATGCTGTATATACTGTATATATATTTATATATACTGTATATACTGTATATATATTTATATATACTGTATATACTGTATATACGCGTTTATTGAAGACAGAAGCGACGTAATCGATGAAACGCCCTCTGCGGTTTCTTGTGCAATCGCAACCGCCTTTGAATCAGCCGCCTCCTTTGTACCAGTTTGAGACAGATGAATAATAACAGGACCATTTTCTTTGTAATTACACGATAAAAGGTTTTTAAAATGCATATTCGTCGACTCATAAAACACATTATCAGTGATCTCACTGATCTGTGATGTTTGGGGGGGGCGAGAATTCCGGGAGGCAATATTGTGTTGACGTTTATGTCAAATTCTACGCGGAAATCATAATAGAAGCAGAATAGCGGTCACGGCCACGTTTGCATGGGCGACCGCACATTAGGGCAAGAGGGGGCACTAGATCCCTTCTGGAAAATGCAAATACTAATATTTCACAGTGAAATTTGAAAACCTTGCTAAAGTATTAACCGTGACCATTGTGTTAAAATGTGTTCTGCCCCTCCTGGAAATATTTCTGTGGGCGCCCCATGCACGTTTGGTCCACATGATACGGCTCCGAAATATAAAAGAGGACCACCGACACTAAGTCCAGACCTTTTGACATTCTGGAGTGAAAAAAGAGACGAGCAAAAAAAGTCATCAATTAAGGAGTTCTTGACACATTTAACGTCCATTATTTGCTTTCATCCAATCAGCTCCCGACAAAATTTGTCACAATGCACAGCAAATGAACTGGTTTTGAGATTTTCCTGTACGCCGTAGGCTACCGGTCAGGCTAGTACCGTCACAAAAAGTACTAAGATTATAGCTATTAAATTCCTAATCATGTGAATTGGAATGTCTTAGTTAGCAGGTTTATATGATCAATCCCAGGGGAGTAGCGATGGGGGTATATCGGTATATATATCCCACCCTCCAAAATCATGTATATATATAATACAGTATATTTAACATATATATATATATATATATATATATATATATATATATATATATATAGTACCCGTTGCAGGTATAGACTTGTGGTCTGTTTGCGAGTATATATATATATATATATGATATATGATACATATAATATATATAGTATATATAATATATATTATGTATATAATATATAACAATATATATATCCCCCAAAAAGTAACCCCCATATAAAATTCCTGGCTACGCCGCTGATCAATCCATGAACGAAGGACGTCTGTAACTCGTTTTTTGCTAAATAAATTCTCCCGTCATCAACTTGACTCCTCGTCCGTATATTCAATTAATCGTCGTCCTGTTTGACTCGCACTAATCTTCCTTTGCACTTCGCTCCCATCTGATTCTGTCTTTGAGTCCCGTTGCATTTATTCCGATTCAGCAGCAGCAGCCGTCGTAGAACTCCTGCCTTGAATACAGAGTATAAGACAATTCGCAATTTCTCTGACCATTGTGAAGAGCTTCCTGCACAGAGATTTGTTGCTTCTGTCTGTTCCTGTTGTGTTCCGCAAACTAATCTCTTGAATATAAACTACACACTGTGACCCAATAAAAAGCATGCCACTGTATATTTGTCCATAACTTAGGCAAATACGAACCGATTTTCAAAATGTTTTCTTTATTTGGCTCAAAAATAAATGGATAAAATATTATCAAAATAATATATATAATTTACAATGCATGTAACGTGTAGCACCCCTACATAGTAGTTACACTGAAATAGTCCTGAAAATAACGAAAACTGTCGTGTAAAACATGACTCTTTTGACTCTTTTGGAATTTTTCTACGTAATCTTAAGACTTACTTATTCACCATCGGGTAAACGTAGTTTTATAAAGCGCTCTTGTCTTTGGCCACTTTTGCCATGCTTATTGCGCTATAGAAATCGTCTGGCTAATAATAATAATAATAATAATAATAATAATAATAATAAAGTGGGCCTCAGCCTTGTTACAGCGCTATAGAAATTGTCTATGAATGAATGAATGAATGAATGAATGAATGAATGAATGAATAATAATAATAATAATAATAATAATAATAATAATAATAATAAAACATATATAATGTTCTCGGTTGCTCACAAAATGCTCAGAATTTCAGAACGTAAAAATGAATAGAAGCAAAGTTATAACAAGCCACGCTCAAAGCAAATGCTCGTAGTGTCCTTCTCTTGCGCAAACACATGCATGCAAACGCTTGCGCAATTCATCAACAGCCCCATCATCCATCGACGACGCTTTGTACCGGATCGTCCCGAACGGTGATCAGTCTCTCATTCGGTTCACTGACGCTGCAGCAAACTTTGGTTTGGTAGATCCGCTGCTCCTCTTCCCCTAAACTTTCTATCAAATCTATCAAACTGGATTCCGATCTGGACTGTTTGTGAGGTACAGTTCTGGTGGAATGAATGCAGTAGGCGTCTCCTGCTGTATAGCAACTTATTTGCAAGCCGACTGTCTGGTGCACCCGGTGTGACGGAGCGCCGTCTTGATGAAAGACGAAGAAGTCGCCGGAAATGTTCCGTATAAAGGGGGGTGCTTAACCGGCAAACTTTGTCGGCGGACTTTGTCGGCCAACTTATCGGCGGCCGAATCCGCCTGAATGAGAAGCCGGTTGCAAATGGCAGCTGCTTCACTGGCTGACTTTGTCAGCGGGACGTTCGGGGCGGGGAGTAAACGTCCGCCGACTAAGTCCCGGTCTCCCGGATAATGTGAATACACAATATGCCGGACTTTGCCGGCGGATTTTCTGACTTGTCAGCCAATCAGGTTTTAGTCCAAAGATCAGCGCGCCAATTGACAATAACAACGACCACACATTGTCGGAGAATTTACGTGCGAAATCGACGAGTTTCCAAGATTACAAGAAAAATGTCGAAATGTGAATTTGACATAAATAATCTTCATGAAGAAAAAATAAATAAAATTACATGCAACGTTAAGAAATAGTGGTTGGACAAGTATTCACATGGACTTGTAACTTTTATGTCAGTAATAATAATGAAACTTCCCGATAATGCATGTGCGGATGCAATAACCGTCAACATTAAACCACATAATAAAGCGACAAATTCCTCGTCAGCCATCTTTAAAATGTGAGCTACATCAGCGTTTGTAGGCGTGGCTTATTTGTTTGCTTCCAGACAAGACTGAACGTCGGTGGGTTTGTTTGCCGACAAACTAAACGACTAAGTTCGCCGACTTAATCCTTAAGTGAAGCAGTGGCTTAACAGGCAGTAGTAGCTCCTACATCGAAAGCACATCTCGGTAATAGACGCCATTGTTCTGCCGGGATTCGACACACGCCGAAGGAAACCATCGGCGACTGAGTGAACGTTTGCGTGCAATGTGTTCGCGCAAGAGGATGGCACTTCAAGCATTTATTTTGAACTTTGACTTCAGGGGCGTATAGTCAGGAATTTGATTTGGGAGGGTGTAAATATTTTGTGTGGGTATAAATCTTAACTATAAACCACACAAACCATATAAACTACATATAAGATATAACCACGTGTAAATCACATAAAAACTTTAAGGTAGACTGATTTTTTGGGAGGGGTATATTTACCGCTATATACCCCCTTCGCTACGCCTCTGTTTGACTTGCTTTATCTTCGCTTTAATTCATTGTTTAAGTTCAGAACATTCTGTGAACAATTAAGAACGCTATATGTGTTTACACTGTACATGACAGTTTTCGCTATTTCTCTGCTTATTTTAGTTTTATTAAGTAGGGTTGATACACAATAAAGGCATAGTAAATAATATATGCCAATTTTTGTCCCTATTCAGTTCTGAGTCAAATAATGAAAACAGTCTGAAATTCGGTTCACATTTGCCAAAGTTATGAACAAATAAGCAGTGGCCTGTTTTTTATTGGATCACAGTGCATATTAGCTTGTCATATGATCATATGCACGTCGCACAGAAGCTGTTGTAAGCTTACATTTTCAAATCTGGCATAATTTTCAAATCTGATATAATAATAATAATAATAAATAATAATAATAATAATAATAATAATAATAATAATAATAATAATAAGAAGAAGAAGAAGAAGAAGAAGAAGAAGAAGAAGAAGAAATAATAATAATAATAATAATAATAATAATAATAATAATAATAATAATAATAATAACGTGATTTTAGTGGCTTATGATGCTAATTTAGCATGTATGAAGACCACTCTAATAACTCTCAACATTTAATCAGGACCACAACCCTTGCACTAAAATTTGATTTCAATCAATCAATCAATCAACTTCTATAGCGCCACTATCATAATGCCCAGGGCATCAGCCGATGGCTGATAGTTGATTTGTCTTTCTTCGTCCCGTCCTCTGGCTCTCATAAAAGGAGTGATCGATTGTCAAACTGTTGTCGATTATTCATGAAATTTCTCTACAGACATCAGAACCAAAATAGCAAATCAAATGTCCTGTTGGGGTCTACCAGTTATTCCTATACTGGTATTCTTCTTCGCTTCTTTCGTTCGGTTCTTTTGCTTGGCGTAAATCGGTCTTTTCCATCGCATAATTATAGAACATCGATTTCAATTTGATCTTAAGCTTTGACCATTTGGTAATCTGATCGAATCGAGTGAAATTTGCACAGACATTTTCGCAATCGTCTCCGAGGGAGAATGATGACGACACGCATGGAAAGTAACGCTACGCCAGATCAATACGCAGTGCTGTTGTATTCGCCATTCTCCATTTGCCTGTTCCATTTACACGATCCGGCTCTCGTTCGTCTTTCGGTCAGTCTCTCTGCGTCTCTCCCCATCCGTCCGTCCGTCCGTCCATCCGTCCGTCCATCCGTCCGTCCGTCGGTCGGTCGGTCTACGTATTCGACGTTTTCTATTTGCCAAACTCTCTGTTGGTCTCTCTCGGGTTGTTTGCCAGCACAGTGGCTCTGTAGAGTGTAGACGCAAAATGCTGTATGAATACAGGGTTTCCTTCGATCCTGAAATCCTGTTTCGTTCTTCGAATCGATCGAAAAACTCGAGGGACTTGAAATAAGCAATTGCTTCTCAGCTCTCTCTCTCTCTCTCTCTCTCTCTCTCTCTCTCTCTCTCTCTCTCTCTCTCTCTCTATCTATCTATCTATCTATCTATCTATCTATCTATCTATCTATCTATCTATCTATCTATCTATCTATCTATCTATCTATCTATCTATCTATCTATCTATCTATCTATCTATCTATCTATCTATCTATCTATCTATCTATCTATCTATCTATCTATCTATCTATCTATCTATCTATCTATCTATCTATCTATCTATCTATCTATCTATCTATCTATCTATCTATCTATCTATCTATCTATCTATCTATCTATCTATCTATCTATCTATCTATCTATCTATCTATCTATCTATCTAT
>CM030859.1:6852442-6859942 GCA_018105865.1 Metaphire vulgaris | reverse complement strand
TTGCGTGATTTTAACGTACATAGGCCTAATTATTACGTGGCGCAGAGCTTGGCTAGGTGGCGTATGTACTTCATTGACATGTTGTTCAGCATGAATTCAATGTTTGGGTATTAGGGGAAATAGCGAAAACTGTCATGTATAACACATAATAATGTTCTTAATTGTTCACAAAATCTTCTGAATTTAAAAACTGAATTAAAGCAAAATTATTATAACAAGACATAATATTATATCAGAAGCATAATCGATAAATAACTCTTTGTTCCAGATCGTTCCAGACTCTCCTTCAGTTCACTGATGACGCTGCAAACGTTGGTCTATGGTAGATCCGTTAAGCTTTGTAGTCCACGGGCTTATACATCTGGACTGTTTGTGGAGCATGCACAGTTCTGGCGGAATGAATGCAGGCGTCTCCTGCTGTATAGCAAGCCGACTGTCTGGTGTACCCGGTGTGTTGAAGCACCGTCTTGCTGAAATGCCTCGTACCACATGCAGTAGCTCCCGCATCAATAGCACATCTCGGCAATGCGCACCATTTATATAAAGTTTATAAACTCTCTAGGTTGCACAGGGATGATGTCAGTTCCGTCTAGTTTCGACACACGCCGACGGAAACCATCGGCGACTGACTGAACGTCGAACGCATCCGCAGCAGACGTTCCTCCGACATAACCTCTTTCTTCCTTGACGTCGACGGCGCATACAGCCGGTCATTCTGTGGTCAGTGTGGTTTCCTGGGCGCCAATACCTTTTCATCTGTAAAACAAATAAAATCATGCTGCATGACTTTTAGAGTATTAATGTCTGAATTAACTAAGATATAAACATCATCGTCATAACAACAGGCGGTCAGAAGTTTAACAGCCAAAAACTTGATCTCTGAAGTGCTTCTGGAGACGATTTGATTTAAATCAAACAATCGCCAAAACCTTCGGCAACCGTCTGCATCTGGACTCATGCAGCGGTTTTCACTATTTTCCAGCTCGTTTCAGTTTTACTAGGTAGGGGTGCTACAAGTTAAAGGCTGAATAAATAATATATTATATATGACATTGTTCCCCATTTATTTCTGAGTCAAATTATGAAAACATTTTGAAAATTGGTTCGCATTTGCCAAAGTTATGGACAAATATACAGTGGCGTGTTTTTTATTGAATCACATTTGCAATATACAAGATGTTGTGCCCTTTTGTTTCGGTACGGGTGGATGGCTGGATGCGCCGCAAAGGAAACCCTTAAAACTAAGCTCAGTTTATATGTTCTTCGCATCATTACGTTGAAAAATAAAAATAATTACGTTTTTAACAGGGGCGTCATTTGGGGGGGAGGAGGGCCGTGGCCCCCCAAGGAAATGAAGAAATAATGTATACTGTATTAAATAAATAAATGTAAAATGGGCAAACAATCGCCAAAAATTGCCAAAAATGTAAAAAAATTACACCTTTGCCAACATTGACCGAAATTTGCCAAAATTTGGCTAAAAAATTATCTCGCCCCAAGAAAAGTGTGAAATGACGCTACTGGTTTTTAACTGTGTACTTTGCTCTCTCTCTCTCTCTCTCTCTCTCTCTCTCTCTCTCTCTCTCTCTCTCTCTCTTTCTATTTGATTTTTATTCATTGTACTTTTATATATGAACCAAACGTGGCCACTTCTATTATGATTGCGGCATAGAATTTTATATAGGGTCTAAACATTTACATACACTGTGCTTAATATTGTGTGTCGGAATATTTTTTAAAAGGCGGTGATAATTATATAATTATATAAATATAAATATAAATATAAACAATATATATATATATATATATATATATATATATATATATATGGCGTGTGTAAGTCCGAAAGCGGTGTATGTGGATATTAGAAGCTCTCGGCATGCAGAGGGCGATTATGTTAATGCTCAGCCACCCGTGGTTAGGCAAGTACTCTGTGCCTGCGAACGGGCTTTCGTCTATTCGCTTCCTCCTCCGTACAGCTGTCGATTTTCCGGAGATCGCAGCAGCGTCTCGTGGGTTTTGCCGTCGTCGGCGGCGGTCGAAGGAGGAGGAGGCTCGCAACGCCCCTCGACGCTGCCGGGAGTCAGTCGATGATCGTCGGCAGAGAAGATCGCCGCCTCAACGCCGTTCGTGATGAACTGTGTTCACGGCGGGATTAATTGAGCTTTCGAACTAAAACCGAGGAAGAGAGTTTCTGATAAGTTGCGGTCAGTCTAAATTCAACATGAATTCGACACATTAATCGATTACGTTATTTTTTTGGTTATTTCTCCCGTGATTTAAATAATAGAAAACTTGACTTATAACCGATTGATAATAACATGCCTTCAAATGATTTAATAATAATAATAATAATAATAATAATAATAATAATAATAATAATAATAATAATAATAATGTGATCTTAAGTGGTTTAGGAGGCTAAGTAAGCCTGTGTGAAAACCACTGATTTATGAGGCTAAGTTAGCATATGCGAGAACGACTGTAATAACACACACTCTCTCTCTCTCTCTCTCTCTCTCTCTCTCTCTCTCTCTCAGTTAATGGTCTAGTTTACCCAGATAACTTTTGAATCCGTTTATTTTTCAACTGTTACTGTCTTTTCATCCAAATTGTTCCATAAGTTCACAGCCCTTGCACTAAAATATTATTCTTTCTTGGTCACACTCTCTGCTAGAACAATTTGCATTTGTGGTCTCTTGTGCTGCTACAGTGTGCTAATGTAAAGAATCGCTCGTATGGCACATGTACAGTCTGTGTTTCTATCAACCCTTCAACTCTTTCTTCTCCTTTCTAATGTGATCAACCGAAAATATTGAAAGCTTTTTTCAAATTTTTCAAAATTCGGATTTTATATACGCCTATAGGTCTAATTGAAATTCGCACTCTGGATATTATTAACTAAATATCACAAATGCTATTAGGGCCGCTGAATCTTTCACGACATTCAGACGAAGTTAGTTGGTTCCTCTCGTGCCGTAGGCACATTGGGCAGCAATAATTAATTTTCCACTTCTGTCTATCTTGCGCTAGCAACTCGACTTCATCCCACGTGACGGGGGGGTCACGGGCCACGTCATATTACTTTTCTTTATATCTTCTTTTATTGTTCTTCTGCAAGTATTTACAGGACGACCTCGTTTACTCTTTCCGTTTGTGGGTGTCCATGATAAAGCGATTTTTGCAGTTCTTTCGTCTGATAGTCGGAGAATGTGTCCTGTCGTTCTCAATCTGCGATCTGTTATGATGTCTTCCAGTCTGTTCAGATTGCTCTTTTTCAAGATTTCCTCATTTGTAATGTGTTCTTTGTAGTTGATGTTCCATATCCGTCTTATTGCATCTGTGGTGGAGCACATTTAGTGTGTTTGCTAGATTGGTTGTGATTCTCCGTGTTTCCGAAGCATAGGTCACTATGGGTAAAATTATACTTTTGTAGAGTCGGATTTTAATTTCAGTGTTTATCTTTTTGGATTTCCATATATTTGTCATGTTCTGGAAAACCGCCATTGCATTGCCTTTACGGCAGTTAATAGACAAAGTTTGCCCTCAAAAAGTTCTAACGTTTTCAAAAGGTGCATGGATCGAGTGTGAAAATGTTGGTGATGTCCTTTTTTGTTTGTCAGACTTTTCATGACGTTAAAGTAGCACAGGCAAGTAGCCTATAGTATTCCGCGTGTTAGCATTTTTAATATTTCGCGGACCCGCTCGAGTTCCCTACGGATCGCCGGGCCCTTGGGAATTTGCCCCTGTCCATCCCCCTCTCGGTGGACCTGATCTGAGGTACCGCGGTATTAAGGCTTCGAGAGGGCGAACGTTCACCCAAATTCAGTAAAACCCAGTGGCGGTTCCAGGATTTCTTGGTGGGGGATGGAATGAATTCATAGGAAGTTGGTGAGGGCATGAAAAGAGAACGAAAAAATCAATAAACTTTGCCGAAAAAGGCTAACAAAAAGGGGAATTTTTCCCTAATTCAACTACACTTTGACCTAAAAATAGGCTGACAAGCAAAAAAGGTCTTCCCCAGTTTTTCCCCATGTAGTTTAACTAGACTTTTACCCCAAAATAGGGATTTCGCAAGCGAAAAAACCCGGAAGTTAGGTAGGGGGATGCATCCTCACTCATCGCTCACGTGAAACCGCCACTGGTAAATCCAACGGCATGAAATGGTTATTTATTTTGCTTGAAATGGTTATTTATTATCCTGTAGAGAAGATAAGGCAGTCCGCTCCAGACGTAGACGTAGAGTTGGATTGGGTTGGGTTGGGTTGGATTGGGTTGGGTTGGGCCAGACACATTCATTTTATGTTGGGTTGGGTTGAGTCAGAAAATAAGTCGTGGTTTAAGAACTTGTAATTTATTACGGTGGGCTGGGTCAAGCAGTGGCGGCTCCATGATTTGGCAAGTGGGGAGACCGTTGGGGTAGCAACTTCTAAGCATGGAGCCAACCATTTGTTAATAGGTATGTAGTAGTAAGTATAGGGTCTCAAAAGAAGAACCTCTTGGGTCAGGCATTCAACAGAGGGCACGGCCTCTCTCGGGTCCCCCATGTGGAGCCGCCACTGCAGGGGTCATGTAACCGTATTGCTTTCGTGGGCTTGGTTGGGTCTGAGTCATGATGGGTTGGGTTGGATTGGGTTTTAAAAACTGGACCCATGTCCATGTCTGGTCCGGTCATGAGGACCGATTCATTCATGGCATTTACGGCCCGAAGAATCCCTCCCTGGTCTCTGTTTCAATCCTCGTCGGTCGATGGTCTGTGAAGAATCCAGAATGGCGCCCGAACTCTTCGGAAATTAAAACGGATGTGCAGCAGACATCGTTGCTTTCTAAGGTCGGGACTTAGACTTTGTCAAAACGCAAACACCACTTGCCTGAAGCAGTGGCGTAGCCAGGATTTCCGGAAAGGGATTTGGTTTTGATCATGACCAACTTCGAAAAATCTTGACAAGCAAAAAAGGTCATACTCATCTTTCCTCTTGTACTTTTTCCTTTGCAGATGTGCTGACAAGCAAAAAAGGTCGTCACCTTACGTCTTTACATTCTATAGCGCATACAAATTATTTTGGGTCGGCAGCCAATGGGGGGGGGGTTTAACCACCCAACCCCCTTGGCTACGCCACTGGCCTTGAAGAGAACGTCGTAACGTCAGTGATCGGTGACAACAGCTGGTCGCTTATTGATCTTTTGGTCCTGCGCTTTATCCATCACTTTCAATAAACATTGTTATGCAATATATTCTCAAAAACCCCTTTGCCTCAATAAAGATGAATCTCATATAGCCTAGTGCGATCCAACCGTAATTTTGTTTATTCGATGGCGCATCGGTCTAATTCAGTGCTACACGTTGCAGGACGTAGTTAAAAGTAATGTCGGTTTAACGGCCGGTGTCACCAAATAAAGTCTCCCCCAAAGTGAAGTCTCCCCCGGAGGTTTTATTTTAAACTAGTCTCCACCCGGCGGATTAATTTAAAAATAAAATCGCCTTATTTAAAGTAAAATCGCCTTATTTAAAACATAATCTTATTTATTTTAAATTAAAATAAAATTTTATTTTAAAATGAATCCGCCGGGCGGAGACTCTGTTTGAGGGAGGATTTATTTTCCAACACCATGGCGCCATCTGGAGAATGAGGACGACTACAATAAACGCTCAACTGTGGTTCAATACGCTTAGTAATATTAAAGAAGTACACCGATACTCTTCTGTATTCGTTTCTAACACTGACTGTAGAGCTGTTACCGTTTCACCTCGTGCAATTTCGGTCGGTTTCGGTTCGGTTCGGTTTTTGAACATCACTTGAACTCACAGCTTTTAAGCGTTAGAAACAGAGAAAGCGTCGTTTTTGTGTCATGTCTATGATGAGTCAGCAGCACTGCCTGTGAGAACGTGATGTAAATTTTATATAGATTTACTTTTATGTAGCAATTGTTGGGAATTGCATTAACTGAGAAGAGAAGGTGACTTAAAGTGGCGCATAATCATGCATTATTGTATTTGCTATTCTCTACGAAAAATAACGGTCCAAATTTGCATGGTCAAAACCGCGGTTTCGGTTCGGTTCGGTTAACCGTAACAGCACTAATTGACTGATGTTCGTAACACTGGTCTTGTAGCGTAGATGTTAAAAACGATTGCTACGTCTTTTATATTTGGTAGTTTTTTGTGAAAATATCGCAATTCCAAGATGCCATCGAAGGTCAAATAGTGCAATGGACACTCATTACTTTGCAT
This sequence comes from Metaphire vulgaris, assembly GCA_018105865.1. Lineage (NCBI taxonomy): Eukaryota > Metazoa > Annelida > Clitellata > Crassiclitellata > Megascolecidae > Metaphire > Metaphire vulgaris. The sequence goes on along the minus strand of CM030859.1, from coordinate 6,853,710 downwards.
CAGCATTTGGCCACTGCCTTCCAGTGGCGGTCAGTGACGTTCCTAGGCTTGGCGTCACCCGGTGCGGAAATGTGGTGACAAGCAAGAACAGGTTATCTCCACTCTGAAACGCCGCAGTGACAAGGAAAAAACACCCCTCTACTGGGTGTCACCCGGTGCGGTCCGCATCCCCCGCACCCCTTAGGAACGCCACTGGTGGCGGTTCCAGGATTTCTTGGTGGGGGATGAATGAATTCATAGAAAGTTGGTGGGGGATGAAAACAGAAGGAAAAAATCAATAAACTTTGCTGAAAAAGGCTAAAAAGGGGAATTCTATCCCTAATTTTACTACGCTTTTACCGAAAAAATAGGTTGACAAGCAAAAAAGGTCATCCCAGTTAGTTCTACTAGACTTTTACTCAAAAATAGGTTTTCACAAGCAAAAAAAAGAGTAACTCCGAAAGTCCGGTGGGAGGATGCATCCCCACTCATCCCCCCACGTAGAACCGCCACTGCTGCCTTCTATAACAAACGGGCTTCGGATAAAGATACGATCGGAAGCTGACACGTTAAGACACTGTGACTGTACATATAATTATACATATAGACTAGCTGTTTGCCCGTCAAGCATAACGGGAAGACTAGTTGTTTTTGCAGTGAATGCTAGAAATTGAGCTAAAAGTTTCGTATAATTGTGAAAAATTTGTCTAGTAATTTAGGCCATCAATCAAGATAGGCTTTGTCACAAATAATGGAAACGATTTTATTCAGTAAAATATTTGCCGATATATATTATATTTTGTGGTGAATGATATATAATTTTGTTCATTGATTGGTCCTTGGCCGGAACATTGTTTGACCAATATTTTGATGTTTCTTGGGTTTCTTGACGTTGATAGTGCGACATTTATTTGGTCGTGAGAAATGACTGACTGACGTTTAAACCAAGACCCTGTGTGGGGAATTGTGTTTTCCAGTGAAGACCTCGTCAACGGTCTTCATTCGCAGACGACCTTCGCTCGACCTTGACGAACTTCAGTTCCAGCGATGGAAGGAAGGACGACAACAACAGGTGGATTCGCTGGAACGGTCGCCGATTCCACACTGACGTCATCGTCAGACGATTCCGCGGTCGTTACGTCACTCGATCACCCGGCGAGCAACTACCTGGCGACGGCGGTGACGTTCGTTATGACGTGGTGTCCACCGGTTCTTATCGTCTTAGGAACGATAGCGAACCTTCTCCTGACCTTCCTACTGACTCGGATGCTCTGCTCCGGGGCTCTGTC